>JANPWX010000042.1:74510-155412 GCA_024734555.1 Trochalopteron elliotii
CAGCCGCCGCCATCGCACAGCCAGCAGCAGCCGGAGCCCCCTCCAGCCCCCTCCTCCCGCGAGGAGACGTGCCACTTCCTCAATGCCATCTTCCTCTTCCTCTTCAGGGAGCTCAGGGACACTGCCCTGGTCAGGGACTGGGTCGTCAAGAAGATCAAGGTGGAGTTCGAGGAGCTGCTCCAGGCCAAGATGACAGGGAAGGTGCTGGAGGGGCTCAGCCTCAGGGAGGTGTCTCTGGGCAATGTCCTGCCTGTCTTCAAGTCGGTGAAGCTCATCCGGCCGGTGGCCTGCAATGAGGAGGGCTGTCCCGAGGAGCTGGGCTTTGAGGTGGACCTGGAGTACAATGGTGGCTTCCACCTGGCCATCGACGCCGACCTGGTGTTTGGCAAGTCGGCCTACCTCTTCGTGAAGATCTCCCGCGTGATGGGGAAGCTGAAGCTGGTCTTCACGCGCCTGCCCTTCACGCACTGGTTCTTCTCTTTTATGGACGACCCCGTGATAGTCTTTGAGGTGAAGTCTCAGTTTGAAGGGAGGCCCATGCCTCAGCTCACTTCCATCATAGTGAACCAGTTCAAGAAAGTCATTAAGCGCAAGCACACCTTGCCCAATTATAAAATCAGGTGAGTTGTCCCGCGTCCTCAGCGTTACTTTGGGTGGTGTGCGGCAGAATCGCTGTTTTGATCTTAATGGCTGTTTAGCTCGGTACATCGCTTGTCTGCTGGCAGAAGCTTTCCATGAGAGAGAGGATCATTTTCCACTTATAACAGGTGAAGAAGCCATTGCACGGTGAGATTGTTACATGCCCTCATCTGGGTGTAACTAAGTGGCAGAATTAATATGTATGAAAAGTTTGGGGCTCTTGCCAGGCGTGTGACAATAGGACCATGATATCCCTCTTTGGAAGAGGTAGAAGAGTGGCTCATGGAGAGTGTGTGTGTTTGGGGTGTCCTCCCAAGCTGCTGAGCCACCAGGGCAACACTTGTGGCTGATGCTTACCTCTAGAGATGAGGTGATTATTACTTAATGTAAGAAAGGGTAGAGTTCACTGTCTAAGGAATATTAGGCAGTCTGCTTCTTTTCTGGTCTGCATAATTCCCTCAGTAATTTTGGGGGAAGTGTGAAATTTGGTAAGAGAACTATTGCCACTGCTGTGGTAAGTAAAACTTTGGGTTTTGGGGTTTTTTGTATTATAGTGTGTTTTATTTTACAAATGCACCACTGCAGCACAGACTGCATTGTATAGTGAACACAATGAAATGTGCACTGATACTTCTGTAGCAGAATGGCAAGAGGCACATTTGCTTTGTTTCAGTCCTTTTGATACTGAATGTACTGTGACTGCTCAGGTACTGTGTTTCTGTTGTCTTGCCACTCTTAGGATACCGTGTTGCCTTTCTCTTTTGTTTGTTCTTTGTAGATTTTATGTGTTAAGTACGGATTTTAGGTTTGTTTACTACATTCTTCTGCAATAAGCCTTTTCCCTGAAATTTATGAGAGATGAGTAACTGAAAATGCCTGTTTGAATTTTGAAGTGTAATTAGCTTTGTAGTGCTGTAATTTTTGAAGCCTTTTCAGCCGGTTCCCCTGCAATTGAATTTGCAAGTGCTCTCATGAAAGTGGATTTTAAAGATATCCAAGATTTGGATAGCCCTGATAGGGCAGTGTAATGTAGTGGTTCTTTCAGATTTTGAGGTACTGAATTGCTCTCAGGAGGGAGAATCCCTGGACAGCAGGGAAGCTGTCATGGCAGGTCTGTTCCCATTCCCTTACTGTTTTGGAAAGAGTGAAGCTGTAAACTGTGGAGAGGAGCCCGGAGGAGAGGTGGGGGTATCACGGTGCAGAGTCAGCACTCTCAGCACACCTAGAAAGAACAAATGAACTTTGCACTCCCTAGACAAGTTTTTAGGGTTCCTGTGATGATGTGCTCCTGCCCTTCAGCAGATGAAGACAGACACCTTCACTTTGCCTCTGGGAGATGCACGTGGACAGTGAGGTGTTCTCATCATTTAGTTGGAGATAGTCGATTTTCCACGTGTTTCTCCAACTTTCTGCCACCGTAAAGAATGAATGAGGCATGTGTGAGGGGCTGGAGGGGCAAATAAGGAAAGAAGCAGAGTGCTGAGCCTGAGACAGAAATGAGGAGTGTGATGAGAGAAGGTGACTGACACTAAGAATGGTATATGAAGCATAAATAATTCTAAGAAGAATTAACAGATAACTTAAAATGTTCTCTTTGGTTAAAGGAGTTGGGAATCTATGAATGCTTCAGAGGAAAATGCAGTATCATACCTGATTTCCACACTCGACAGTGGGCTGGTGGCCTGCTGTGTTCAGTGGAAGAGTGTCCAACTCTGCTGTGGTGCTTTTGACCTTTACATTTCATTCCATGTACTGAAGGTATCATTCCCACCCCCCGTGCTGTGTGAGGCAGGACCCAAAGCTCAGTTAACACACATTACACACACAAAGCACGTTAATGGAATTGTCCTGAGGAAGGAAAGTTGGGTCATCGGTATTCCAGCTGTCCATATTGTGGCCTTTAAAGCTTCAGGTGGGAACCTTTAGCTGTTCTTTAGCTGTGCTTTAGTGGCCCAGGGTTTTGTGGAACACAGACTAAAACTACAAATCCTTTCCCAGCGTGTCCCAGCTGAGTTTAGGCAGGTGAATCCCCAAAGTGGGTGATAGCTGAGTTGTAACAAGACACTCTTAGGTGGTGGCAGAGCTGAGAGTTCAGGTGTTACTGAAAGCTGCTTTGGAAAATCAAGTCCCTTGCTGATAAGATGCAAACCTGGGGCTTTAAACAGAACTGAGATTTCATTGGATTTGGGATTTAGCATCTATTATATGCTAATATATTTCTTAGCAAAGAATACATAGGAGAAAGTCAGGAGTTTCACAACTGCTTAATAACCTCTTACCTTACTTAAAGCTTAAAAGTTTCCCATCTACACGGAATGTGATTTTTCTCTCCCAAGTTTTTCCCTATTGCCTATATGTCCTTAAGTACATAGATAGTATTTGCATCCATGTGTAGTTCAAAACCTTTTTGCTGTCTTCCTGTTCTCACTCAAGTAACTTTGTAAATAAAACTCTGAATAGCAATGATTACAACGTTGTAAATAAAAGTACTTGGAGTGGGAGGAATTCTCTTCCTCTGGTTAAAAGGGGCACTTTGCTACTCTGTTGGCTTCTACACTGAAACCCACAAAAGAGTTTTATCTTGTTTCAAGGTGTTAATTAGCATATAAAAATATGCCATTTTCTTTGTCTTTTGTATTAGGCAACTTCTAGAGGTTATTACTGGGTGGTGAATGGCATATGAAGAGAACTTTTGCCAGTAGCTGATTTTGAACATCCTGTTACTGAGTTTGTGTTACAGATCCTGGCTTCCTCTGTTATTTAGTTGCAAAATACTGTATTTAAAAAATGTATATTCATATGTGTGCTGTCTGTTGCTGCAGCCAAATTACTACACAAGTACTTTGTATTCTTTCCAGTTAGGTACAAAATTTATCACAGCACAGCAGTGATGAGTAACATCATATTTTGTATCATCCATTTCTACAGACTTTGTGTGATCTGCATAACTGTACCTTGAAAGTAGGAAAAGGCATCTTGCATTCCTGCTGCACTCTTAAGAGTCTATAGGGAAAGGCAGGGTAGCCTAGAAAGTGCATTTGAAGTTTGTCTAGCATTTTATACACATTTTTCTCCATAAAAGCAATTGCCTACTAATTGGAAAAGAAGGGTTGCACTTTATGTCTAAACTAATAAGCAGTAATTTGTGTTTTACTCTAATAGCATGTAATCACTTTTCTCTGTCTCTTTAATAAATGTGTTTGTGTCTGGCAAAACACCCTATTTTGTAGCTGCTCTGCCATTGAATGGGAATTGCTGTCTTGTGTTGTAGAATTTGAATAAATCCCTGGATGTAAGGCTGCTGGTAAAATCAAGTGAGTGTAGGCTGGGGTTTTCTTTTTTTTTTTTTTTTTTTTTTGTCATCATTGATAAAGGATTTATGCAATTCTCCTCATAATAGCAATAGTTAAATTTTTGTAGTTAGTATTAATGTATTTGTTGCCTTATAATAGAAATGCAAACAGTTTTTGGGCAAACACTTTGTTATGTCAGAGCAATGTCTTGTTCAAATGTGAGGAAGCTCAAACACAATCTTGTTTTCATGTAGGTTTCTTTTAGTAGAGCAGGGCAGTGAATACTATCAGCACAAAGTGGAGTTTATCTTGTGACCTGAGCCTTTGGTTTTTCATTGTTTACACTCAAACAGTTCTTTAATGCTACAGACACTGTTCATGTTGGTTTTAGCTTTGTTGTGTCCTTTTAATAGTGGCTATTAAAGTGGTTCACACTAACTGCAGTTCCTTGCAGTGCCATGGCACGTTTGGGATTTAGGGGCACAGAGTAAGGACTATTTCAGGTGTCTGTCTCCTTGTTTGATGGTGCTGTTGGAGTAATCATGGCTTCATCTGTGTTAGTTCTCTAATGAGCTCTACCCTGCTCATTAACCTTTGTTAAGTTGCTTTTGGTGACAGCCTTGCTGTGCCCCCTCAGCTCAGGTTTATCAGTACAATGGTGATGCTGTGTCCAGCCTGTTCTTAATAGTTCAGTGTATTTCTGCTCTTTTGCACAGCTCCTGATCTTGCTTTTAGATTTTGGAGAGGTTTGGGTTTTGGGTTCCTTCTAGGCAATAAGAATACACTTTGCCATAATGAAGATACAGAGCCTGTTGTGTATGTGTAAAGTCCTTCTGCCAGAATTTAACTTCTGGATGTTTCTTAAGCAATGATGTAAAAAAACCTGACAGCTGCATTTTTTTTTCTCTCAAATTAAATGTCTCACAGGTTCATCCATTCAGAATCTGAGCAGACCAGTTGTTGCCTAAGCAGTGGGTCAGTTCTGTAAATTTTAGGAAGACTTTGTTTCTCAGCTTGCTACATTAAATAGTTACATAAAACTAAATATTTTGTATTGATACTAGCCTGCTTTGAGAAACTCTATTTTATTTTATTTTAATGCATGCTACCACAGAGGAGAATAACTTTTTTTCTTTTAAGTATCCTCACAAAGCATTGCTTCTACTATTTCTGTATTGGTTGTTTAGATGACCCCCTCTGGCCACTTCCAACATGAATTATCCTTAGAACTGATCATTTGCAATATATTTCGTCATGTTAAATAGTTTTATGTTTTATTTGGAAGCTGGGGCTATATTGAATTTCTCTGGGAAGAGCAATTAGACAAGCCTATTTTTATTTGCCATTATAGAATGCAATTTGAGAGTTACATAGTAGTTTCCTATTTTTGGCAAAACTAGAAGTAATGTAAAAAGCTATTGATTTGAAACGTGTTTTACAATAGAAATTACTTCATAATGAGGAAATGGAGGTATTGGAAAAAGTATAAAATTAAAACAAGTATGTATTATTTATGTGATGAGGTAGGAATACCAGAAATAATCACATCTTGGGACTGTGATCATGTCTTTGCTTCAGAGACCTTTCTTTGTAGCTGCTGCAATGGGAGGGTTTTTCTTTTTGACTGGATTTCTACTGTAGTTGATCTGAATCTCTCACTAGTTAAATCTGTAAGACACTCCTGTTTGAAGTTCTCATTCCTAGTGCTGCTGAAAGGAAAGAAGAAATGGTTTGTTTGGTTCTATTTATTGGGTTTTTTAACACCATGCCTATTTTTGGTACAAAACTCATCTAGTGTACAAAAACATTAAAAAGCCTCCAGGATCTGAGTCCTTTTCTGCTCTGCAAAAATTGATGGTAAAGCAGCACTGTGATTTTCAGACTGTCCCAGAGATACTGCCCTGAATGATACCAGGGCAGTTTCTATTCTGCTAATGGCAAAGTGGTGATAATTTCACTCAGTAGATGTGTCTGTAGTCAGCAGTTTCATGCTTGGAAGTTTATTTTAATACTGCATGGACAAGTAGTTTTCCTTAGTCTCACAGGAATTGGATAAATGGCTCTGTAGGCAACCTGACACACAGTAAACACAGCCAAACCTCAGAGCAGCAAAAAAAAAAAATTTTCAAGGGTGGTACATGTAGAAGGAAGCTTTTTGTAATGCAGAGCTTTTCACTGTTTTATTTTGGGAGGGCTCCATCTCAGGCATACATAATTTCTGGAGGGTCAGTAAGTACAAGTTTAAGATTGTATGAAATTATATGGTGCCGTGTCTGTATGTAAATCTTACATAGCTAGCAAGTTCACATCCATTGGTTCTAAGAGTTTTGAAACGTTTTTATTCATCTGCCCCAGCTCCAGCACTTCATGAGTTTTCACACTGGCAAGATTGAATTCTGAAAGAATGCCAGTTTGGAACTTGTTCATAGTGAAGTCAGATTTAATGGGTAACCAGCTGCATACCAGACATTTCCCAGTATGCAGGTGACATTCTTTTCAGCTTAAGAGTGAGCCTTTTTCTGTGCTTAGTCAACAAATCTCACATTTTCTGTTCTTACCTACAAGGATGAGGAACTACCACATCACTGACTTGAGATGGATTAGTGAAACAATTGGGAGACCAGAGGTAGGGGACAAGGGGGAAATCTCAGCTGGAGGGAGAGATGGATGAAGATAAAGGATAAAGGAATATATTTTGGTGATTAGTATCTGCCTTTGCTGCAGATAGAAATCCAACCAGCATAGTTGGGCTGACATGAATTTTCATGGACCTTCAACTTTTCTTCCTTGCAACAGTCTATAAAACACTGTACAATAATAATGTAAAGAAAATTACCTCATTTAATCCTTTGCTGGTTTGTATTAGAAGTTACTTGATCTTAGTCCTACAATGAACTGTCATGTGGATAGTGAATAAAGACTCTAAAAGTCTGCTGAGGTTTATTTAGTATTTGATGGTGTTTTGCATGCACCAGCATTGAGACCACATTTCTGTTCATCTGGACTCTGATCTTGAGCTGATCATGCTGCTCAGTGAACACAAATATGGATTTTTTTTTTCAGTTGTCCTAATTTGTGTTCCTTTCAAAGGATTTAGATAAAATAGGAAATAAGCAGTAGTAATGTTTATTTTTTGAAAGGTAACTTATTTCAAAATACAGATCATGTGGGAGTCAATCACTTTACTGAACTATAGGTACCCAAGAAATGTCTGGGTTTGGTTCTGAGCCCGTCTGCTGGAGCAGAGTGTTCAGGTTCTGGAATTGGGCTATTCTGAACCACCTTCTACAGGCTGTGATTTTTAGATTGTGCATAGATAGTATGATTAATGTTCCCCACTGGTCCCCACTGAACATTGGCTTTTCCTGAAGGAGATTAATTCAGGGAACAAAGACACAGAATTTACCTGTAAAGATGTGTAGCTAATACAGCTCTCAGGAGCTCATTGGATGTAAAAATGTAGGAGTCTTTTTTGTCCAAACTATTTATATATATTAAATGCATGGAAACAGTTAATCTTTTATTGGCAAATGACACTAGATCAGAAAGCTCTGGGTAAGGACAGTAGGTTTTGGTGGGGTAGAGCAGTGCCTTGCTGGATTCACTATTGGAGTCTGTCCTTTCATGTTCTGCCTTCATGTGGGAAACTGCTTATTCTGCATTCCTGCAGAGATGGCCTGAAGTCACCCAGTCTGCTCCTGTGTTTACAGCTCATGTTCACACTTGTTTAAAACTGTTTCAACATTTGTGTATTCTTGATACTATTTTTTCTTTAGAGCATAGTAAAAGACTTCAAATTTAAGACTTCTTCTAGGATTAATAAGCTTTATTTTCTAAACTGAGTATGCAGAGAAATTAGCAACCTCCCCACATAGGTAGGTTACATGAATAGATAATTTGTGTACAGTTTAACTTCACAACATCTTAATTCCCTGTTCAGTGCAGCTGGAGTTCAGCAGAATGGCCTGTGAGGAGCATTGTCCCCAGCCCTCTACATTAAAGCTACTTCATGAGAAATTCAACTCCAGCAATACAGTTGACACATTTTTGAAGGTTTACCAGATGTCATAAAGCTCTGTCTGAAATGGAGTGTATTACAGTGATCAGCTGATGATAGTTAATCAGACTGTTACACACACTCGAAGACAGTAATTAATTGCCAGATATGACTAGCATAAAATTAAATTAGGATAATCACTTGGGAACTAATTTTTTGGCAATTTTTGTTGCTTTTGGTGAAAAACTTACAGGGACACTTTAAGATGTAAATTCAAAAAAAATATTTCTTACTTTCTGCCTTTTAAAAATTATCTGATGATATCTAATGGAAATCATAACACATATATTTTGTTCCTGAATTTCTTAACTGAGACCTGATGCGAAACAGGATATTTTCCTGCATCAGTGTCAATGGCAGCATTTCTATGAAAAATGCTCACTCACAAGGAAATACGTACAAATATTAAAATTTACTTTTGTAATGGCATTAAGTACAAGATTATGTGGTGTTTTTCAGTGAAATGAAGATAGTAATACTGGTAGTAACTACTACCACATGTGTAAAATGCTTTAAAATATGCTTCAACCTGTGAAAAATAGCCTGTCACGTATGCTTTGTATGTAGTATCTTAAAGGAAACCCACTGTGTAGTAAAAACTAAAATGGACTTTTTCATGAATGTCACCTGTGTAGTAAATGGTTTAAACCATTATTAAACCATTATTCCTGTTTGCCTGAGGCAGAGTAGGAATGGAAGATCCCAGTCTTGTAGTGGCGTGGCCCTGGGCTTCCTGGTGGTGTTTGGATCACCTCTGAATGGTCTGGCTTGGTGAATAGTCACTAAGTAATTAACCAGGGGAAATGACTCCAAAACCTGCAGCAGTGGTGTGGGTTTTTTGTTGGTTTGGTTGGGTTTTTTTTTAAGAGTAACTGCATACTTGCTAACAAAACTTGAGAAGAAACAAAACAAGCTTAATGTTTCCAAGCAAAGAGCCCAGTGAATTAGAAAGGGAGGTGGGGTGGGAACAGCAGTGTTAGACAGTGGTATTGTTCTAAAACAATACTACAAAAACTCAGATGGTTTTTTTCTTCTCCTCTGTTCCTCTGAATGAAGGGCAAATTAGAGAAAGTATTCAAATTCATAATTTGAGCAGCTGCTTCTATCAAATGTAATCACAAGTCCTAAGTGTAACTTGCCCTGAGCTATGCAGGATTTGGAAAGTGCAGGAATCCTTCCTGTTAATTAACCTCAGAAACCCTTCCTGAGTCTGATTGTCAGCAGTGGTGCCACAGGTCGTGTCCAGACTCAGCATCTGTGTTACTTGATCCTGTTTACAGTACGTGGGTCTATTAATAAAACGCTGTGACTTTGCTGTGGTGTCACCTTTGCCTGGGGGACAGCTGGCAAGGACATGGCCATGGTGTGTCCCTGGGTCCATCTGTGCCCTCCCCAGCCCTGGCAGTCCCTGAGCTCTCCCATGGCAGCTGCTCACAGCTCCAGGGTGAGCTCTCAGTCAGCTCAGCTTTGAAAGTGCTGCTGCTGAGCCTGAGCTCCCAGGCTGTGAACTGGAGCATCTTCTGTCTTGTCAGAAGTGACTGCATAAATGTAGATTGAGGAGAAGCTTCCACAGTTGGAACATTTTTAAAACTAACTGGGGGAGTGAGGATAAACCTTGGGAAGCTCTCTTGCCTAGAATTCACAACAGATACAAATATTTTTTCTCTCTTGGTTTACAGCTGTCAGAGACTGCTACAAGCAGTGAGCCAGTTGTTTTCTCTCTAAGCAGCCTAAGAGATGTCACTTTTATTCACATGGATATAGGCCAGGGTTTAGAGCAGAGGATTAAAACTCTTCAGTAAGTCGTGTTCAGACCTTAGACTTCTCATAGAACATGATCATCTCTTTGCTCTAACCAGGATTGCAGGCAGGTGATGTTGGTAGAGACTCGAGACTTCCTTATGGGAGAACATTCTGCTGAAGTGAGCAAATGTTTGCCTAGCATCAGTCACTGGGACCAATCTCTAATCCAGCTGGCTGAAGGTAGAGTTTTGGTGTGGCTTGGGTTTTATTTGCTCTTTTGTGTGTGTGCTTTTTATTTTTTGTTTGTTTCTTGCTGCTGTTTTCCTTGAATGCCTAAAAGCTGGTTGCTAAACCACACCTACTTCTCTTTCAGTTCTGTGTGAACATGAGCACATTCTGTATTTTCTGTCCCATTTGGAGCAAAGCCACAACAATCCCAGCTTTTTGATTGGACAGGGAAATTTTGTCTTCATCCTGTCTGAATTACACCAGGATTTTCATTCCTTAATTTGAATCAACAGAACCTGAAAACTCAGAGATCAAACAGGCTTTGACTACATTGAGTTAACAAAACTATTTCAGTTTTTTTGGAATTTACAATTTGGGGAAGTAGTGTTCCTGAAATGCAAAAAAAAGTGTACACATGGTCAAGTTGATCTGGTTTGTGCTGATAAGAAAAAAGTTTTGGTAAGATTTATTTTTTACCTGTGGCTATTCCAATACAGGCAGTAAATCCATATTGTTAAAACTGTCCATGTCATATTTGCAATTTCTGTCATATAAGCAGAAAAAAAATATCTATGATCATTTTTGAAGAACCTACTAGACTGTTTACATTTATTCTTTTATTAGTTCTTGTGGAAGTCAAGAACAAATTGAAGTTTGAGAAGTGTCTTGTCTCAAATGTATGACTCAAGATATACCTCAGAGTTACGGAGAAGAAAGAAGGCTATTTTAAGAATCTGGAAATGTGTGAAACTTCTTTGAAGAGAAAAAGAGAATAGTAAAATCCTTCCCTTTTTTATTTCTTTTTTTCTTTTGAGATCTTGGCTTAAAAAAAAAAAGGGACTGTTCATATATTGAGAACTTGTGTGTGTGAGCCTCCTACATGTGTGTGGCAGAATATCCTATAAGACAGTGGGTGGATTACTGGATCTGATTGGCAGTTTACAATGCAACTTCCTAGAAAATAAACACTTCCTTATTGCAATGTTTTTTCAGGCAGCTTGTAAGTCAGATTGTCATGGCTGTGAATAAAGCTGAAATTAGTCTTATTTGTTATAGAAATCTACTATAATTTGAATTGTTAAAATCCCCTGAGTGTGAATACTAATACAGTTCATTAGCAGAAATTAGTGGAAGCTGGAGAATTGCTTTTGTAAAATCTATAACAAAATCTATAAAGAAATCAGTACTGCTACTTTATTTTTTTTGTTCAAAATAAGGAAGAGCCTCATCTTTATATCTTCAGTGTGAAGAATGATATAAGCTGTTTACATTATAATACCTGGCAAGTGTAAATGTTAGTGCTGATAAGTACTTCTAAAATCTTATTAAGGTGATCATGTCTTTTTAGGAGTGGATTGTAATCTTTTAGAATTTTTGTAGAAGAAAAACTTCATCTTAAAGTACATGCAGTGTAAGAATAGAAGACTTCTTAATATCTTAAAATATCTGGTCCCAATCACTCTTTGAAATTTACACACTTTACAAGTGCCTGACTTGTGTTTCTGTGACTCAGGTGAAAAACACAATGTAAAAATTACTCAATTCTGTTGTGTAGTTAGTTGAACCTTTTGATTAATCCCCAAACTGAAAATAAATCCAGCAGTTATTCTTTCAACAGTATTTTAGATAGCAGAATCTTCACATACAGTAGCACTTGCAAAATTGAAATCTACTAACCACAGTCTCTCTGTAGATTGTGAAGAATTTTCCTTAACATTCTAGAGGAAAATTGAGACTTGCAATGCATTCAGAGTAGGTTATGCCAAAGATGCTTGCATTTTTGATTAACTCTTCTGAGGTTTAAAATCTTTTTGCTTTTTATTGAAATTTAAATGTTCAGTTAATGTAACTTAAAAATTCCCAAACCTGAAAACGTTTAATCTTTATGTCAATAGAGTAGTGCTGGAATTCATATCATACAGATATTTAATGTGGTCTTCAACTGATGTTCAGTAATTTTAAACACTGTTTTAGATACCAAGCTTCCTTTATAAAACCAGAGAGTAATTTAAAATTTTTCCAATAACTTATTCTAGAAAAATATTCTCACTACTTCTTAGCAAAAGCTCTGCAAAATCCCACCTCTTCCTGCACTTAGAAATGAAACCAAAAGACTTTCTACTTCTCCAAGTAGGAGGTGGAATACTGAGAGGTTTTGAATTTTGTTCCTGTCTCTGTTTAGCTCTGAGCAATTTATTGTTGATTTTTTTTACTGTGATTCAAGATATGCTTAACTGATGCAATGAGCAGACACAGGAGCATATGGTTATCATACCAGATAAATCGATACTTTTTGTAGTTCTCAATAGATTTCCTCTTGCAACTAAAAATATTGTTAAATAGGTACAGAGGGGGAGCAGGTTATGTGGGGATTAGGTTAATTAAACTAAGGTGTAAAAGACTTCTGTCCTCTTCTGTTAGAAGTTGGCTAAAGGGCCACAAACCAGTCATCACAGGAGAGTGAATTTAAATTAAAGGGAATGTAGGTCAGACATCTTGAAAATTAAATCACCAAATCCAGACTTGTTCCAAGTAGATGAGCTCTGCCTCCCAGAACTGGCAACTGAAGGCAGAATTCTCCCCATTCAGGGGCTGGAAGCATTCAGAGTGATGGGAATGAGCTTGATGTGCTTGGGTTTTTTCTGGATACACTTTTGATCATGGCTGTAGGGAGGTGGTGATGAGAGGGAATGAGTCACTGAAGAGCAGATGAGCCACTGAAGTGACTCTGAAGTCATGAATGGGGTCTGTAGAAGTCCTTCACCTCAAGGAGACACTGCCTGCAGTGGCTGGAAACAGTTTGGCTGGGCTTTGTGTGTGGAAGAGCTGAGTTTTGTGCTATTTTAGTGTCTACCTTTAATCCTAATATATTAATTCAGTAACTTTATCATAATTACTTTCAGTATAATCATCTGACTAATTCCTCGTGTGAAGGAGGAATTTTTACTGTTTGTATCTTGCAATATTTTTAAAGAAACACTCACTACACTACAGCTTCTTTTAAATATTGTTTCTGTAGGTTTGGGTTTTTTTCACTTGCTAAAATGTCACATGAAGTTTGATGGATATTCCTCTTCATATTAATGCTAAGTTTTAGCTAGCATTTTCTTAATAGTGTGCTGTCTGAATTTCAGACCTTTGGACAAATAAGATGAGTTTGTGGAGGGACTCTGGTAATTTAAAAACAAGTCAAAATGACCCTAAAAGCATTTAATATAAGGCACTTTTAAAGACTTTGTGCAGAGAGAGCATCCGTTGCTGGCCTGCTGCAGTCCAAGGACAGGGATGATGGCTCTGGAAGAGCAGAAGGACAGGGATGTTCTCTGTAAAAACATGTTCCCTGCTTTTAAAGGTGGAGGAGCTCACAGGCTTTTCCTACCATGGGGAAAAGATGGCAGAGCTGGTAGTGCCTGACCCTGTAGGGAGCTTGGATTTCCTGTGTGTGGTTTTACAGCACAGGGAGGGTCCCACCCTGTTGCCAGCAGTCCCCATCTGGGTCTGTATTAGTTCACCACCTCCCAGTGGGAAAGTCTTTCCAAATAAATAGTGTTGTCTTGTGCTTAAATGTTCTGACAGCAGTTCAGTTCCCTAAAATGTAATTGAAATCTACAGGAAATTGTAATTTGTCTGATGTTTAATTTTGGAAATGCACAAACTCTGTAAATTAAATAGATAAGTGCTGTGATATAAATTTAAAAGGCTTCAGAGCAGCACTAAAACATTAAAAATGCATTTAATGTGGGATATTCATCTCTTTATACGTCGCTAGTGCCAGAGGAAATAGGTGATGTGTTCTTTTTTTTTTTTGCTAATGATTTTGCAAATTAGTTGTGATAAGAATGTGAACATAAGTGCTTGCTGAAATTAAAAATGATGTTGAGACTGCATTTTAATCCCATATTTGTAGAAAATTTAAGCAGTGCTGCACAAAGTCCCCTATACACTGCTAAGTGCTTTATATATTACTGTATATATCTGTATTGGTATTTTAGAATTAATTCCTCTTTAATTCATTGTTGTATACATTTTTAAAGAAGGATTTTGAAAATAGAAATCAAAATTACTATAAACATTGTCTTAATCTAGCAAGGAAAATGGCTTTTTCTGGGGATTGTTCCATTATTCTGTACTGAAGCAAAGGCTTGCAGTGTGTGTTGTGCTAACACTTTGTTCTGAAGTCACTTGAGGATGATGTTTTTGGTTTGAATGTGTAGGTGGATATGTCTGCATCCTTACTGGAATGTTTCAATCTGTTATTTTGCTTTTCTGGTTTACTTTTAGCATTTAGAACAGATTTGTCCAAGTTTGTGTTCTTGTAAATGGCCTGCAGGATTGTGCATACACAAGCTAAAGGCCTTCAAAATACCAACACTTTTAAGCATGGTATTTGCAGAAATTGGTAGAGCTAATGGAAACGCAGTGAATCCTCTTCCTTTGTCTTTTTCCCCTGCCAGAAATCTTGTTTCAGTAAGTCACTGGAGTTCAGAAAGTCCTCCATGGGAGCATCAAACTCACAACAACCAATCTTTATAACAGGTTTGGGAGAAGACATATTGGTACTAATTGAAAAGTAGTTTATTAGTGCTTGAAAAACCTCCAACCTTCAAGTAGCTGTTCATTCAAAACTTGGCATTATTTTCCAGTGTGCTTGCTTAACTCTTCCTTTTCTGCAAAATTGGAGCTAAGTCTGTATTTTGAGGGGGTAAAATCATTCCTAACAGGAACAGGACACCCTTCCTTGTGCTTAAAGTGGGAAACATGAGCTGGGTCTGAGGGGGAGGTGGCCAGGCCCTGATGTGGTGTGAGGTTTTGTAGAATCAGAACAGTGGGGGTATCTTGGTGGTTTTTTTCCCCTACCTTGTGATGTTTGCTATTGCTTTAGTAATTCAAGAACTATGAAGGAAGATTGAGTAAAATACCAGATCAGTTAGTAATTGAACAAGGCATATTTTGAGTTAGTTGTTTGTGGTATACTCCTAAACCCTGGCCAAAGTGGTTTAATAGCCTCATATTTTTCATGCACAAGACTTTTTTTTTTTAAAGAAAGTATTTAAAACCGAGTATTTTATGTGACATATTTCAAAATGGTTTTCTTCATGAAGGAGTTAATGAGGGAGAAACTTGGAAGCAAATTAAAGTTAGAAGTTGAATTGGATTTCAGGAAAATAGCTGGAGTGTTGAGTTGTGTTTATTCACAAAGAGAACAAAAGAAATGTCTTTCTCATGGCTCTGTACGAGGCTGTGGCTCATTCAGAACCAAAGTGTCTTGAGTCAGAGCATGGAGCTCCCTCCCAAAGTGTGTGCTGACAGTTAAAGGATGCTTAATTATTTATTTGAGTTTCTGAAACTCTTCAATTCAGCTCCATGTGACTGTTTCCTGAATATATTGTGATCTCTGAATGTGACAAGCAGATGCCTCTGATGGTTGAGCAAACAGAACTTATGAAAGAACTTCTTTCTCATGAAATGGCAGAGACATCCTGCAGGCTGTGCTGCTCCTCTCCTGTGATTTGTAAATCTCCACACAAATTATTGCTGGGAGGCTGCAGCAGTGACAGAGGATGGAAACCATGACACAAGGCAGTGCTAGGAAATGAGAGCAATAAATAAAGACAGAAAAAAGGAATACCCTGTAAAAGATTTTTTTTTCCCCAAAAAACTTTAGTAGAGATGCTGTGATATGGTTCTTTGTGCAGGGTTGTGGCCCTTGCTGTTGGAATTGCCTGTGTGTGAGCCCTGGGATGGGGCTGCAGCTGTGCAGCCTCTCCCCCTCCTCCCCTCCCTCACATCAGGGCTGTGTCCAGAGCACTATCACTGAAAAACCAGATTGGTATTTGTAACTCAGCATTTTCTAATCAAAGAGACAGGATTATGTGGTGAGATAGTTGGTGTTTTATACACGTTATCTGGAACATGAACTGCTTTTCCTGTGAATCACATGCTGCAGTGAGGGAAAGAAAGCTCAAGAGCAAATGTTTAGAATACCTGTATCTTTATTTTTATTCAAGAAGACTGGCTGAGAAGAGCAACTTAAAGTTTTTTACAAAGTGTGAGAAGAATCAATCTGTGTAACTAAAGTGAACTCTTCATTAGGGTGCACCAATGGCACTGTCATGAAAAATTTAAGCTTTAGGTTTGTAGCATATTTTCATCTTTTTGTGCTGTGATGTTTATACAGATAAAACAAAGATCTGGTAAGATATTTAGTGCAGTAAGACTCTTGTGTTAAATCACGTTTGCAGTCATAAACATACTGTGTGATTTTTACCAGCTTCCCACTTTCTCAGAATTATCTGTGCTAGTAGATATAACAGTCTATTCCTGTGAAGCAATTTTTGTTTGTATTGTCCAGTCTGCTGCATTCAAAAAGCTTTAGTAGTTCCTACTCCTTCCTTTTGACCCATGAATATGTAGGAATGGCAGTATTTCTCTTTTTAAAGAGTGTTAAAGATTCATTATCATCCTGTTACCCTTTTTTATATTTTTGTGTGTTCGTGTCGTGTAATTTGAATTAAGAGAAGTTTCTTCTGTATTTTTCAGATTCAAGCCATTTTTTCCAATTCAAGTGTTGCCATCTGATGAATATGAAGATCGAGACCTCTCTATACAGGATATTCTATTGACAGAAGGTCGACTGAAAGTCACATTAATTGAATGTTCAAGGTATATTTTTGTGCACTTCTGCTCATTCTTGACTAAGCAAGGACCAGTGTTTCCTCAGTTTGTAGTAATTATAGCTGTAGGCCAGTTCTGATTCACAAAAGTGGCAGCTTTGGTGTTATGATTGCACTCTAACCAAGAAATGTACTTTTCTTGAAGTAAAAATGAACAAATGAGTGTTGCAGTTATTTTATGAGGCAGTTCTGGTTTCTGTGGGGACAAGCCTTTGCCTTTCTCAATTTTGCCTGTTACAAGCTAATCTGTGCCTCCTCTTATTTGCTTAGTTTGCTTTTCTGCCTCAGCAAATTATGAGTCTCTTTCCAGGACAATATAAATGTTGTAATTATATTACTGTATTATGTAAGCAAAAGGAAATAATTGTTTCACTCAGTCTTACTTACATAAATCCAAATCACTTTTATAAGGCATTATGTTGTCTTAGTCTTGAACAAAATAGAGGAAAGAAAGAAATAAAATCTATTTCCTTCATTCATTGAAGAGAATATTATTCTCTTCAAAGCTGGAGAAAAGGTGTGTGGCTCTTGATTTGTTGGGGTTTTTTTGTCAGCCTCTTGGTTTATGTTAGATCTTATCCAAGTAGTGCTAAGCCTTTGATCTAGTCGTGTGCAGTTGTACTTTTTATGAACTAAACTGCTTTGCAGAAAGACTCCTTTTTTTTAACCTGTTCTTTTTACTGCTTGTATTCCCATATCAACTGCTCTTTGCACTTTGTTCTTGCTGCACTGTGCAACCATTTGAGCTCTGTTTGCTGTACTGATGTGGTTTATCAGTGGTCAGGATTTCCTGAAGATATTCTTCTGCTTCTGAGGGGGTTCTGTGGTGGCAGCAGTGGTTATATTTTTGTGATAAAATTCCTGCTTACCTGTCTCCCTATCTCTGTGATGTTTTCTGTGGATGATCCAAGGATATTAAATAACTGTCTTCATTCCTTGGCCACCACGAGAATTTCCCCTTTTGACCATACTGAATAAGGAAACTCTGATCTCTCTTCATAGCAATTCTCCAGTTTCAGCCCAGTGGTGCATTTGTTTTTATCCAGAGGGCCAAAATGACCACCTTGCACTGTGTGCAGTTGTTCTTGGCTTGGAAAGTAATCTTTTAAACGTATTTCCTGAATCTGAAACACTGTGCAGCATCAACTCTGGAGTTTCTTTGCACTGAGAGCTCAGATTGCTCATTCTGAGCTCTCAGTATTTTCAGCTGTCACAGATGTGTATCAGATGGCTGGGAGAGGATGCAGTTGCTGATTTGTCAGCTCTGACATGATCCAAGTGTTTTATGCAGCTTGGAATTTTTCAACACACACTTGAAAATTGTCTCAACAGACACTTCTCAACTGAGATGTGACTGTTGGACCCACAGTAATTCCTCAGATTTTCCAGTTGTCCCATTCCTTTTTTGAACTAAACTGCTGCCCATAGAGTGCCTCAGAGAGTAAATATTCCTGCTTTGCATCTGAAGAGATTGAGGAAAGAGAAATAGAGAATTTGGATAGTGAAAGAAGAACCATAAATATTTACAAAAGTAACAGTGATCAAACTTCCCTTTCCCACCAGCCCTCTATGAGCTGGTGTGAAGGTTGGCTGGGCCAGTTCCCAGTGCAGCCCTGTGTGCTGTGTCCAGGGCTTTGGCACTTCCATCTGCCATAGGGACCCCAAAAGTTTTCTTTTGGGTTTTGTGGGGACCTGAACATTTTTCTTTTGGGGTTTTGTTTCAGGACCCTGCAAAAACCCCAAAAGTTTTCTATAAAACTCCCAAAATAAATTAAATCTTTTTTAATTTTCATTTTCATTCATTTTTCATTCTTTCATTCTCATTCCAGGATGAAAGATCACTTTAATTTCTCTGTGGTTTTCAGTTTTGCTCAGTGCCCCAGAAGGTTTTATATTTTTCTCAGTACAGTAGATGATCTTTGACTTCTTTACAGGATTTGGAAGTAGAATTCTTCTCTCTAGTCAGGTAATAGAGCTCTGCTGCTTCTCCTGTTTACACTCCTGTCTGGACATCAGGAGTGAAACTATAGTGGTAAAATGTTTAGCAAACCTTTTCTATGTTATAAATGGCTTCTTTAATTAAATTATATCCTTCACATGACCAAATATTTGCACTTTTTGCACTTCTTTTCTAATTGCAGCCTTGACCATAGCAATTTTCTGCTGTCATGCTGTTGAAAGAAAAATTAAATTTGCTCATAAATTAATGAAAGGATGGGAACTTTGTTATAAAGAATTAATAAGGAATATGTCTTGCAAATCTTTATCTGACCTGTATAAAAACCTCAAGTTTTCAAAAACTGCAATACCCTCGAAGAACTTAATTGTTGCAAAAATGCTGTTATCTGTCATTATCCTAAAACCTTTATGAAAAAGGAAAAAACAAAGCAACATTGTGTTTAATTTTGATTTTGTTTCTTTTTTTTTTATAAGAAACACTGTGAAGAAAGTAGCAAAGCTCATAAACTCTGATTTTATTAGGCAGGAATACACTTTCTGCCATAAAGTGGGCACTTTTTAATCTGCAGGATAAATATATCTCTTTAATATGCAGTAATATATAATAATGTCAGTTTTTATGTGCAGCTGTCTTACAGGGTACAGCACCTTTGTTTGCACATTAATGGAGATAGTGTTCAAACAAAAGCTTTCTTAGTGTAACAGAAGTTAAAATTTCACTTTTGTCTTTCTGAAATTGGAAATTTTGCTCCAAACTCCAGCATGAAGAGCTCTTCAAAATTTAAATGTGTAGTTTGGTTGCCTTGTGATGTATTTGTTCACCTTACACCAGGTCAGCAGGTGCTGTTAACCTGCTGTAAGGTGAAATCTCAATATGGCTCTTGGTTTTGCTTCTGACTTACATTGCATTTCTGGCTAAAAATTGTTCTATTCCTGCTTTGAGCTATCTCATGTGCTTGTTTTTCTGTCCAGTACAGTGAAATAGATCCTGTGCTGATGTTTCAGAGGGGCCATAAGTACCCCTGAAATATTCTCTAAGAGTGTGTCTGAGCAGAAACAAGCTTGTGAACTGTTACAGTCACAGAGGTGTTTATCCTTGGGTTGTCTTAATTTTACCAGTTCTAAATATTGGTGAAAGTTGTCTTCAATAGCTTTAATTAATTTTCAAAGTATCTTTACTACGAATCTCCACATCTGAAAGATGAGGCTCTTTTTCATTATAAATATTTAACCTAGAAACATTATTTAACAGTGTCAAGATAAACAGAGAAAATTGACATGTTTTTCTGACAGCTTTTGTCTGTATCATCTAAGGAGTTGTATAACACATCACAGTCACAAATAAGATACTTGGGATGAAAGCTTAGAAACTGTTTTGTCAAATGTATATGGAAAGTTTAGGGGGGAATTAAAATCTAACAGCTCTTTTGAATGAGTAAGGTTTGTTTGAAGCTTTTATTCCAAAATATTTATCTGCTTCCAGCTACTGTGAGATTAGCTGTGAACAACTTGATTGCTATTCTGTAGCCTCAAGTTTATAGTCTGGGTTTTTTTCTTCTAATATCTGTCTGAAAAGCTTTGTAGCCTTCTGGAGTAGGGTATCATGCATGAAGAACCACTCTTTGTTGGAAATGTTACAAAAATCATAGATAAGAGGATCCCAGTTTGGTGAAATACAAATATAAGCAGTAGTAAACTGACTTAATCTAGAGTAGCACTCTCTTAAACCAACAAGAGCTTCAAATTGTGATGTTTAGGACTAAAGTGGAAGACTCTGGTAGCTATTGTTGCTGTTCTTAAAATAAAACAAAAGCCCTTTATGGAAAAAATGCCAATTGAATACTTTAAAAACAAACCAACCAATCCCCCGCAAAAAAAAGAAGGAAAACACTGTAGGGAAAAAACTCAACTCAAAAATAATCCTCAGCTAAAAATTCTGTTACATTTTTGGAGTTTTCCACTAGAGGGTGGCAGTGCCTTTCCTTTGTAATGCTGTGCCTGTGCAGTCTGTTCTCTCTGTACTTCTACATATGCACATTGGTAATAGTGTACAGATGAAGAATAGGGAGTTTAATGTGATATCTGGCATATGTGTAATGGTATTACAGTTCTTACCATAGGCTTTTCTGTTTCAGGTTACTGATGTTTGGATCCTATGAAAGAGAAACAAATGTTCATTGCACAATGGAGCTGAGCAGTAATGTTTGGGAAGAAAAATCAAGAAGTTCTATTAAAACGGTAAAAAAAAAAAGGGTGTCATCTTTGCATATTGCAGTTTGTCTTATGCTGTTGATATTGTCTAGAAATTGTGTTTTTAGGCAATCACATAGGTGATATAAGAGAAAAAACCAAACCCAAAACATAGCAGACCAGTTATTTACTTTTTAGTCCACTGTCAAGTTACCACGTGTGGAACAACATCACATTCAGTTCTCACAGCTGTGCTTGAAACTGTACCTGGTTTGAATATACTGTCAGCTGTCCAGCTGCTTTAAAACAAACAGGGGAAAATATACATTTTATAGTCCTGTTTTATTTGGGTGGGGCAGTGTTTAGAAAGCACTGAGTAAGATTCACCTGTCTTTGCCTGGCCAGTATTGTAAGGTAGTGTTTTACTAATTATTGCAGAATAATAATATTTTACTAATTACTGCAGGGTAATCCTGTTGATAATAGGAGTTCAGCAGCATGCAGCCTGCCTGCCTTTTTTTGTGTGTGAGGGTGAGAATGACCTTTTTCTATTTCTTCAAAGAAGAGGTGTGATGTATGAAAGAGCCTTTCAGTTTTACATTAGAGGGATATTGTGTTAGTAATCAAATTGAATTGGGCTTGTGCTGAGCAATAGGTAGTGTGCTTATTGAAGAAAACCCCCCAAAGCTTTAAAAAGACTTCATGTTAACAGTTGGTTTCACGTAAAGAAATCATAGGAACAAAAATCCCTGTCCTGCATTTTACCCTCTGCTGAGTGCCACTAACTTAAGCCTGTTGCCTTTGTTGCATCTGACTGGAGTTGTTTAGAGACCAGCAGCATTTTCCACTGGGGCAGCAAGAATCCAGAATTTCAACATCTCATCCAGTTTTCCACCATTAAATTCCACTCTGCATTGGGTCTAAAATCCTTGTAACAAATGCTGTGATACTTATTTTCAGCTTACTGCCAAAAAGAGTGTATGGCTGAGTAACTGCTGTGTATGAAAACATACATGGATCTGCAGGGTTGATGGCAGTGAAGGTGGCAATGCATTGATTTACCAGTACACTCCTCTAGAGAAATTAGCATGTGATTATTTTTAGAGGTTGAGTAGCAGTGTTTAGAACACATTCTTTGACACTAACAACAGAAGAGGAAAGGAAAATCTCTCTGCAGACACTGTGGCACTGATGTGTTTGTGACAGCAGATGGCAGTAGGAGTAAACCAGTGAGGGTGGAATGGCTTCTTTTAAAACTATGGAAAAGTACTCAGGGAGAGACTCTCAAAAATTCACCTTCTGTGTGAAATCTAAAGTGAAATGGCAGGTTTTTACATGAAATGGCAGTTTTTAAAAAATGTCCTAAGTTTTTGGAAATCTGGCCCACAATGTCCAGAGGTTTTCTGTGCATCTGTGGTGCAATTCTTCATTGTGTTCAAACCCTGCCAGAGAGCAGAGACTCCTTAGTTTGGGTTGCTGCATTCAAGCTCAGCTGGCACTGGAGAATTCAGTCCCCAATCACCTTGAACTTGAGGCCCCTGGAATGGTGGCCTGGTTTAAAATCCTGCTTTTGAAAGTCTCAATACAGAACAATATGGAAACTGAAAATTAGCAACTTTCAGAACTACTTTTTGGTTCTCAATTTATATTCAACAGATGTAGTGAAATCATGGAAGTCTCTTTTCCTCAGGTAATCCAGGTAAATTTGCAAGCTAAGTTACAAAATGTTAGGACATGTCACTGAATGGTAAGGGTATTTTCAAAGGTCCTCAACAAAATAGAAAGTGTTGCTTACACATTTAGCACTGGAACTTAGTTTGTTCTTTCTAGAAATGTTAACTGAGTAGTTAAATAGTAAGCTATAATGAAAAAATTGTGTTATTTTTTCAAACAAAAAGTTTACTTCTATCCTTAGTTGGGGTTATTAGCCCTAATGCAATATTAACCATGAAGCAGCTGATGACAGTACTTAGTATCTTTCTAATATTAAATCCTTATTTTAGTGCTCACATGTGCAATACTTACTCAAAATGAAGTTAGAATGAATAACAACTTCGGAAACTATGAAGGAGAAATAGCAGACAAAGTTGAAGTGAAAAGTTAGAAGATACATTCTGATTTAACAGGGTCTAATTTATACAGGCCTCACAAAGGTATGACAGTGTTCCTGAGGAAAATTCTCATAACTTTCTAAACTTCCTGACATTTTCATTCTTTTTATTGTGTTAGTAGTAGTGATCAAAGATTGGACAGGTTTAATACCTTGTAATGAATTTTGGCAAGACTTTAATCTGATCCCAGAACTGATGGAACATTAGTAGATGTCACAATTGATTTTGAAAAAAGATGCTGTGTTATTGAATATCTCTGGAGCATTATTGAAATGTCTGTTATAATACAAAGGTG
The DNA here is from genome assembly GCA_024734555.1 of Trochalopteron elliotii. NCBI lineage: Eukaryota > Metazoa > Chordata > Aves > Passeriformes > Leiothrichidae > Trochalopteron > Trochalopteron elliotii. Next base: position 97,700 of record JANPWX010000042.1, read on the forward strand.
TCTCAGCCTTCTGTTTGTCAAATCTGAAACATGAGTAAGACTTCAGAGTGTGACTTGGCACATTCTCATGTGAAACATGTAAACATCCTGAACTACCTTCATTAGTAGTACATGCTGCTGGAATTAACATTCATCATGCATTGCTATGCAAAAATGATGTAATTAGCTTTAGCAGCATTGGATTACCAGTCAGGTGTTTTATGGTTAAATAATGAGATATCTCTAAATAATGAGGTACATGCTTGGAGATACGAAGTGGAGGCTTTATCATAAATGTGGATGGTTCTGTCCACTGCACTGCCAGTCAGCAGTACCAGGCTGATTTCTACAAACAAAAAGAACTGTTCTGTTTTCCCTTGGGACACATCTGTTCAGAGTGAACCCTGGGCCCCCTCTACCCTCTTGCTGTGGCTTTACCAGTGCCAGCACTTCCTGTGTAGTGTTGTGAAAGAACAGCATGATATTTCAACAAAAATCAAAGTTTCTTTATGCATAAAAGGAAACTATAGCCTGCTTTCTTTGGAACTGGCAGAAGAATGGACATGGAGATGAACTTTGAAGTATAAGTAGCAGAAACCTGAGGTAGCTTTGTAAGTGCCCTGTGCATTGACTGCAGTGCCTTTACTGCTCTGGAGATGCTGATGCTTTTCTCTGGATCCACCTCTTTACAGAAGAATGTCTCAAAAGTGCAGTTCTATTGAAGTGAGAATCTTGTTTCTTATGAACTGCTCTGCAGGTCTTTGTAGTCATGTTTCTTTTATCTACATAGTGATTTTTCTGATAAAGTAGTTTTCTAGAAGTTGTAGAAACTGTTGTAAAGGGATTGGTATCTTCTGATAGTCTTATACCCAGAAAACAAATGTAAATTGTAAATAATTTGTGCTTTTCACTGGTTGTAAGAATATGAAGTAATGGGGAGAAGTTCTCAACTGCACACCAAAAAATGTGTCTGTTCCAAGTTTTCTCTTAAAGTCTTTTTTTATAGAAATTCAGGAGCATGAGAGAACAATTATTGATCATGAAATAAGTTACGTAACCCAAGAAAAAGATGAGGGAACACCTTTAAACTCGGGTGTCAGCTATGTTTTCTGAGGTGGTACTGTAAGAAAAGCCACGGGTTCATACTTCTGCAGTTTTTTATTTCTACAGGCAGTAAGTATTGGGGCTTTTTTATTGTTGGTACAGTTTTTAATTACAATTTTTTAAAAATCCCTTCTATAAATATTAACTTTAGCAATACTGAAACTGCATTCCATGTTCTGCAAAGTAAAAATTTCCCTTTAAAACATCTGCTATCCCATAGGATTCACTCTTGCTCCAGTTGTCTCAGAAGCACACAAATATCTCCTGAAGTAATCTAATAATAGAAAGAATTAAAGAATTAAGATAAGCATCCCAGTGCTTTTTTATGAATACTGCTTGATGTTTTCTCCAGTTCATTCTGAACATTGTGGTCAGCACTGGAGTAACTCAAGGGGAGGACCTATAACACCATCTTTCAATCTTGCACTATGAAAAAAAGAGTAATATTTCTCAGCTTTTCATAAAACTAAATTTCTTTTATCAGGGATTAAGGGGAACCTCAAGGTATTTCAGTACCATAATATATGAATCTAAAATGAGAAATAATGTGAATCAAATCCAGGACTTTCTGAAATGACTTGCCTGAAGGTCCTAAACTATAATGTCAAAATTTAAAGCAACTGTGAAATGTTAATTTGTGAATACATGGAGTTAAATGCCTCACAGTTGGCATTTCACTGTGCTTATTTAACAGCCTGCCATTTCAGCATTTAATCCTATCAAAAGAAAGAAGGAGGATTAAAGCAAGAAAAGCTTTTTGAAAATGTCACTTTTTATGAAAATTCATGATCTTGTAAAACTTGGTAATATTTGTAAATACAATGGGGAATAGTTCTGAGATTTGTGCCTTACATAATATTCTGTAATCTGTCTTTCAAATAAACTTGAAGGCCATCAGGATTTTTTCAGTCTCATCCTAAACATTTAAGCTTTTGGGCTTGGGGCTTCAGAAAGCTTTACTGTGATTTAATGAACAACCTTCTGTGAAAATACACTGTAGTTCTTTATTGCTTAGAGACTGTTGAATGTGAATATTAAAAAAAGCCCCACCAAAACCCCATTGACAGAGGGGTTTATTTCAGTGTATATTCAGATAGTTCTTTAGAGCCCAATGCCATTATTCCAGTCACAGCCTGACCTGGTATTTCTTACCTGCTCATCAGAAACTGTCCTGTGCTGCATCCTGGGCATGAACACCCTCAGTGGGGCAGGCAGAAAGTGGAACTTGCCACACTCTGGCATTTGGCAGCAGACAGTATGAAATGTGGCATGTCCATCCAAGTCTGGGGCTTCCCTTCCCTGCACCTTTTCCTCCCTGGGTCCAAATTTGACATTGTGATTTTCCCTGGAGTGCTGCAGACATCGACTGCTTGCAACAAATCTGACTCACTGAGTCTCACATTTAAAATAGTAGCTGAAAAGATGAATGGGTAAAATAACTTGAGTGAGAAGAGGCTGTGCTGAGCTTAGTGCTCTCTGTGTTCTTGTACTTCCTCATCCCCAGCTCTTACTTTGAGAGCTGCCAGCAAAGCTTGTTCATGGTCCTTGGATTTAGTTCTTCTAGAACCAGATACTTGTCTTGTATAGTGAAGTAAGTTTGGTTTGAAGCCACCTAATTCCAGTTGAAATCTCCATTAGATTTTGTAGCCAAGTTGTATTGCAGATACATACCAGTGGTGATACTGTCTATCAGCTGAGATTTTCCAAGCTGGTATTTTGCAAGGTGTTGCCATCTGAAAACATGGCAGTGACCTCCTGATTCATCACGGAGTCATCAAAGAGGCTCCAGCCTTTTTAGTTGGTTATGTTGGGTGAATTGTCTGTGCTTAGTAAGAGTGAAAAGAATGAAAAGTATATTAATTTTTGCTGTGTTTTTATGCATGTAATAGCCAACCTGTAGTAGAGATTCTCTGAGTTACCTTTCAGTTGACTATTTTATGTATCATCCTGATAGTACCCAGTTTGAGTGTCAGTTGTAAGCTTTTGTGGTCATACTTTTTAATGTACTGGTTCTTATTTAAAGATATATGACTATTAAGTAAACAGTAAATTATACTTTCCCTTAGAAATGCTTATAAAAGTGACTGTTTCAGAGTGTCACCAGGATGTGGTGCTGGTGACTTTTTTTTCCCCTATTCTTGTCGCCTGCTCTGCAACGTCCAGATACTGAATGCAGTAAAGAGTTTTAAGTAGGTTTTACAGCAGCTGTCTTGCTCATTTGTGAAGAAATTGATTTACAGTGATAGCTGATCTTGCTAAATAAATAGATGGCTGATGCATGAAAGCTAACTTTGTTTGTGTAAACAGTATGGCTTATTGTAAGAGAGATAACAGTGTTTTATTGACCAGAGTACACAAAATGGTTCCTGGGTAATTCAGTATTTCTGGAATGACTTCTTTAATTATTTCCTTGCATCCTATTGTGAAGTTGCATGGTCAGATGAGCTGGCAGCTTGGGTTGGAGGCTGCCTCACATGGCTGAAGTGGAAGGGGAGGGACTTACTTAAATACAGATTTCTACAGCCACCTTTGGAAAAGTAAGCTGGTTCTCTTCTCATTGGTTTGTAGTTTGTTTTTCTCTTCAGCCCTCTGGTTTACTTTTGAAATATATTTTCTGTGATAACCTTATAATAGTTAGATTTTTCCTAACATAGGTTTTTTCTTTTCAGATCGAGAGACTGGGATCTGTTCTTACTAAAGAGGTAGTAACTAGATTAGAGCTAATTTACTCATCTGTATGGATTTTAGTGATGTTGCAATGTTTCCCTACCAAATCAGGATCTCATCAAGTTGGGCAGGTTGACAGCTGTTTTCCTTCCACTGGTGAGCAGTTATGTCATGTCTCCCAAAATAATGAAAAGGGGAGTCTGTGCTTGAATGTGTAATTATTGAACAGAAACGTTTTCCAGAGAAAGCCCAGAGTGGGTAAAAAGTTGTGAGAAGAGGCCCGTGGCTGTGAGTAAAAATACTTGTTAAGAAATAGCATGGTGCTGGCACTTGGTGCTCACAAACTCTCCTAAAACCAGTCATCTTCCAAAATCTGTGTGAGTTGTGTGCAGGTTTGACAGGACAGATTTGCAGAGTTGTTCTTGTCTGATCTTTACTGCCACAAGCAGTTCATCACCTGGAAGTTCATCTTGCAGTTAAGGAAAAGAAAATTACATTGGAGTTTCTGCAGACTGTCAAAGGATGGGCAAGTGCTTGTAGTTGTCACAGAACAGCTGATGTTTAACTTCAGGGGTCTGATATTGTCCTTGCTTCTGAGTTTAAACATCTCACCTGTTTATAGACTTTGGAGTGCATTAATAACTACTGAGAAGACCATACAAAAAAATCTCAGCTGCTTGGTTCTGGTTCCTATTTTCTTGTTTATACTGGCTAAATTAACAATTACATTAGCTTAAACAAAAGCATCATCAGGTTGCATACCAGGAAGAAATTTGGAATGGAGATTTTTTAAAATGTCCTTAATTAATAACTATAAAATAATTATTTATATTAATTATTTAGCTAATAAAACTACCAATTTTAACATATGTATGTGATGCCCTTCAATAGCATAGAAATGAATTTTCATACACCACAAATAGTTAATGTCTAGTCATTTTAAATTTTGTGGTTCAAGTGTCAAAATGCAGGTATAAAATGTACTGACTGCAAAGAAAGCCTTTAATTTCGTGGGAAGAATTCCTTATTCTGATTACATTCTAATGTATTGTAACTATTTTTAAGAAGTCAAATGCTTAAAGTAGTTCAGATTCTTGGACTCAAGGTAATGCAGTGCTGTTACATGTGTCACATCTTGCCTTCCTAGAAAGTAATTATTTAACTGAAAGTTATCTCAAATCGACTGTTTATCATTTTTCTTTCTTTCTCCCTCTTCAGTCACAAGCTGAAGCAGAAATTAGGTGCTTGTCTCAGTGTTACATGTCTCTTCTAGGTCTGGTGGAGCTCAACGTGTGGAGGCCACACAGAGTGAATGAGAGCAGTGGTGTATTTTTATCATTGTTATAATTTTCACTGGTTACTGCATTACCAGTTACTGTGGCTGTGCTGTGTCTGTAGAATAGCAGGAGTGGAATCTCACTTTGTAGGCAAAAGTGAATGTTAAGAAAATTGAGTGCAAGGTAAGTGGCTCTTAATGGTGACCAAGCATCTTTAAAAACAGTCTCCATAATTTTAAAAAAATGTAGAAGCAAACATTTCATGAGGAAAATGCAGTGCATGTTCTCCCAGAGCTCTGTAATGGCAGCAGAGAGCAGTAAGAGAATAATGTGAGTGGGCAGCACAGCAATTGTCCTGGAAAAGCCTTGGGGATCAAAGCTGGAATTGCCAATTCCTGTCATACAAATGAAATGACTAAAAGGTCACCTGGTGTATTAAGGTTAGAGGGAGCAGAGTGATGCTCTGCAAAGGCCACATGCAGATCAGAAGTGATCAGGAGTAAATCATCATTAGAAAATGGAGCATTTCCCTTAATGCAGTCTGGTAAAAGGCTGTCTCTGTCAGAGTTTGGGTGAGATAAATAGAATTTATGAACTATGAGTGTCTTCGCAGATACTTTAAACAATAGTCAGTCTATTCAGACCTATACTTATGTCATCCCTTTCCATTTTTAGATGCTTAATTTGGACAAATATAATGTCTGTGCACCCTCAGATCCATTTGATGTTAATCAAAGCTTTAGATTTTCCTTGGCTGAAGGAAAGAAAAGAAACCTAATTCCTTAGAAACCTGAGGCAAATATGTAGAAATATTCTTTGTGTGTTTTGTTTGTTGGGATTTTTTTTAGTTATAAAAGCCATCTAAAATCATATATATTATAAATATGCATATGCACTTTTTATGTATAAGTTGTGCATATATGTAAGTACACGCACTTTATATATATATATAATGAAAAACATCAGTTGCTCTACTTCAGTTAAATATATATGGAAGTCTGATGGATAACAAATTGACTATTCATTAAAAAATATAGATATTTGTAAATATAGTAAGTGACCCTTGAGAAACTGGAATTGACTCACTTGAAGGTCATCGGCAGTCAAGAAATAACAAAGTTGATGTTTAGATAGCAGTTGCAGAAATCTGTTTCTAGGTTCCACAGTAGTTAAATCACACATCTGTGGGAATGTATCAGGAATAGTCTGTACAGCAGCTTGTAAACTAAAAACAATCACTTTACATAACAATGTGAGCTACATGTGAAGGGAGCATAGGATTACAGTGTTCAGAACTTCTAATGCAAACAAACATGTGGTTCATCTCCACTGTAAATCTCCCTGTTTCAAACCAGTGATTTCCACTGGTTTCAATCAGATGCACATTTACAGTACGACTTCATTTGTTAAGTGTACAACAAATAACTTGCTTAAGTCACAAACTGCTGTTCAGTCACATGGTATTTCTGTGAAATGTGGAGTCCAGTTCTGTTTGAGGTGTGTAGTCTGTTCTTGGGGGTTATGAAACACACCAATATGGCAGTTACTCTGTTTTTGGACTCAAGACTGATGTACAGACTGTAGATCAAGTTCTCTCTGTGGACATGTACATATAAATAAATGAAAGTTTGGAAAACAGATGTGCATTTTGCAGGCAGAGTGGACAGTGGGTGCTTAGGCTGCCCCTGTTAGAGCCACTGCAGCCTCGGGGCTGAGGGCAGCACTTCCACACCACAGTCCTGGAGGTCTTGCTGGGCTCTGCTTCTGCTCTGCCCTCCTGGAATACAGGATTAGCATTAGGAGCAGCACTGCTGACACACTGGTGCAGCTCCCTCTGCAGGGAATGCACTTGGTGTGTTCTGGGAGCCCCTGCACTTTGCAATGCAAATCAAAGCACGGGAGGTGGGTAACTCTGCCCCAAGAGCACACGGCTGGTCTGAACTAAAACATCTGTGTCTGTGCACAGCAGTAAGGAACAGCAGTGACTGTCAGCTTGGTGCTGCAGACCATGTGCAGTGATAAATACCTGCACCAGCTCTGCTGCATAAACAGAGCAGAGGAAGTAGGGGAAGAATAACACTGCCAGCAAAGTCAGCTCATGGGAGTAAAATAGCTGTGAATATTTAGCTAGTGTGGAACCTTTAAAGTGCCTGATTAATGGATGTTATTTACAGGTTTGAGAAACTCCCAGGAAATATGTGGTTGTACTATCAGAAACATTCAGCAGAAAAAATGACTTGATTTTAGGCATTTCTTTATAAATATATATAGTCCAAAATAAGATTTAAAATGGTATCTGGACAAGGTATCTGTTTGAGTCAGGTCAGTAATTTAGAATGGAAAGGACCTCTGGAAGTAATATGGTCCCAGCTCCAGCCAGGTCAGTGCCAAGCTGGCTCAGACCCTCTTCCTGAGCACAGTCAGACTCATTGATAAAAAAGTCTTTTTTCCTTCAAATTGTATTTTCACTTTGGCTAAATAGTATGTGACAGACTGTGCTGTTACACAGGGAGGGAAGGGCAGCAGAGCTGTTTTTACCTAGTTAAATAAAAATAATTCACAAAAAGACTTATTTAGTCTTCAGACTAGCCCAAGAATATACCTGTAGGGATGGCTTCAGATGGAATAAACTTTCTTTGTGTAGTAGGCATCCAGGCTGGAGACAGTTTTAGCCTAAAAACTCTTAATTAAATTGCATCAAGATTACATCTGAGGTACAGACCTGCTGGAGAGAGAAAGTAATATTAAACTTCTTCATTTTGGCTACAATGGGTGTTTAGGCAAAACATGGAAACATCTATGATGGATTTTTTACTCATAGCAAAACAATATTTGAGAAGAAAATTCATTTTTTTAAACAAGTTTTTTGCCAATCTTGTTAAACATTTGTATTTCCACTGGAGTTCTTGAAGCTTTCACTTTTGGAAGAGAATCTGAAATAGGAACATTCTAAAAATGTTTGTAATAACTAGGAGCAAACTCTTGCTGCTTTTGCTAACTGATGTGTAGAAGTGGATGAAGAACCAAAAGTCTTGGTTGGATATGATTGAGGTGACCAAGAGTTGTAATTAATTCTCGAGCTTTAAAAATAACTGCTGGAGGAACAGATTTTATGGCAGGTCGTTAAAGTAATATTCCCTCATATCTAGTAATTGTAATGAAAATAAATTGAGATTTACCAGAAAATTAAGAACCTGATTCTCACTAAGAAGAAAAACTTTACTTCTGCAGAGATTAGTTTTATTTCTGAATTTGCTCTAGCAGATGGAAGTAGTAACTTTAAAGGCACTGGAAATGTGTCCTGGACACAATACAAACTTCTCTGCACATTCAGAAATAATTTAGTGGAGCAACGGGTTCTTTTTTGATTTTGCCAAATCCTCAACCTGGTGTATAACTCTTCAAATGCTGAGGTACATATTTTAAATCTGCAATAGATAGGACTCAAAGAATGCTGCTGTGGCTGCAGGAAGAACAGTGTAGGGAAAAATGCCGTGTGGGTCTTGACAGCTTTTATCCTGGGCCTCCTTTTCAGCAAAGCTGTGGTAATATGGGAGAGATGCGAGCAAATTCCTTTCTTTTTCTTCTCTTCTGTCTACATCAGAAACAAATCTTTGATATTGAAACTTGGCACTCTTTCTTATTTTTTATTTTTGCGTTTTACTGGGGAGTAACGTTACCAACCAGCTTCTGAAAGAGATTCTTCTTCCTTCTCAAAGCTGGATTCCTTTTTTCTTGCTATGTGCTTTCCTGATGACTGGTGTCTAGCAGTTCTACAGATTACTAGGTAAGCTTCAAGTATTCTGTATTGACAAATGCAAAGTGCAGGAGTATAAATTTCTACTGTCAATAGAACAGATGGATTTTTTTTTTTGAAGTGGAATTTCTCTTGAGGCAACAGCATAAACCCAGAATAGGAGAGCAGTGGTTAATTTGTCATTACTGAAAAGTGAAAATAATGCAAATAAGTCATGAACTTGAAGTGTACAGTCTTCTTTTTATGAATCTCTAGGTATCATGCATTTCTACATAGCATTTATTAAGGAAGAAATAGCAGCTGAGAGTGCTGGATGAGCAGGCAGCCAGTAACTATCAGTTGGTCAGAAATACTTTAAAGCAATACCTTCTGTAAGAGAGAGAGTGTGGCTGATGTGCAAAATGTGCAGGAGTGCATTGTAGATACAGACAAGCTTTTTTGAGTTTCTATCACTTCACCTCTTTCCCAGCATATCTTTAGTTCCATTTTTTGAGTATTGCTCCTATTTATCTTGAATACTCTGTAATGTGAATTTTGGCTAGGGGTCTTGTCTAGTGTATAGATTTATTTTTAATTGGTTATTCTTAGCAGTGAATTTTTTTGTTATTTAAGAATTTCAGAAAATCATATTTTAGCCACGCTGCCTTAAGGTTGGTATGTCAACTGAGTGAATGTCACTGAAATCTGCAGGCATAACTTTGATATCCATTTTGAAGTGTCTCATTGCTCATTGGAAAAGTCTCATCTTTGTATTAATTGAGCTATGTCTCCTTTTTTTGATACTTGTGAGTGTCTGTATACCTGTATAGTGTTTTGGTTTGGTTTTGTTTTGTTTGGTGGTTTGGTTTTTTGGGGTTTTTTTTTGTTTGTTTGGTTTGGTTTTTTGTGTTGGCTTTTTTGTTGTTGTTGTTTTTTTAAGAAAGCACAGTTATTTGTAAAATAGAGTTTGAACTTCTGTTGGAAAAAAAGTTTTTTACCCAGGCAGAGCCTTAAACCAAGAAGTTGGCCTAGCTTGACTCTAGTCCTCATAACTCTCCTTTGTCCTGTGTCCTCAGAGCTTCTCTGTTTTGTATGAGCTTTTATAAGTTGTATTTCTTTCTCAGGCATTTTATGGTGTTGACAAATTCTTTGTTCAATTTTCAATTAAATGAGGGAGTTGTGAATTCTTTGGGGAAGGTGATTGGCCACAGTCTCAAGCAAGCTGGGTTTCTGGTGGTGGAGGAGAGAAGCAGGAAAGGGAAATAAAAAGATGTTGGGTTATGAAACCTGGAGGGTGCTCTGCAGCAAGCCCAGGTGAAAAGCTCAGGGTTTCTGTGGGGTGAGTGGGCTGTCAGGTGTCCCCAGAGCAGGGACATGTCCCCAGCAGGGCAGCCTGGCTGTCAGGTGTCCNCCATAGCTCTTTCAGTAATTATTAACAACTCATTAGTTGATATTATCATTTTATTCACATTATGATCCTTGCATGCCATTTTTAACCTTGGATTGCTTTCTATGCCAAATACTGTTTCAACTTAGAAATGTGTCCTTGTATGAAAATGGCAAAAAATCAGTGATGCTTCTGCTGAAAGCATCTAAATCACAGTTAATTTTGAAGTTTGTCTGACTTAATAGTGTGGATTTACCTGAGGTTTAATCACTTTGCAATGCTCTTGATCAAATGGTATGAAAGTATGTAAGTCACAGACTGGTTTTGTGGACTTCAGGAGTTCATGAAAACAGGCAAGCTATGCATGATGAACGCACATGTTTATTCATTATGATTTTCTTTTGGTATAACTCCTAAGTAAAAAAAATAAAGCATTGATAGTTTTGCTTTCTTAGCTCCCAAGTTGTCTTTTTTTTTTTCCTTTTTCATGCAAAAAAGACAATTCTTTTATTTATTTATTGTAATGCATGCATGGATGTCTCTGCCGAAATGTAACACTGAACATAGATAATTGAAAATGATCAATTTTAAGTTAAATCCATTGGTTTCTTGGTAGTTAATGTGAATTAAGTTTTATTAATCAGAGGTCATGGGAATGGGAAAATTAGAAGTGTTTTGCCATCATAGTGCAGCCATGGATTTACAAACTGCAATTTTCCAGTCCAGATCTGATTTCTTCTTCTCCATCTCAAATCTCCTTTCCGTTCCCATCTCTCTATGCACAGTCTTTTTACCCTTTATTTTTTCCCCCTAAACCCTGACTGAATATCATTTTGCTGGTAGATATTTTTAGTGTGTTGTAGAGGTTATAAAAACATTGAGCTCGGGTGTGAGGAAAGTGGCTGTATAACATTGGGAGCAAGCTGATGATTAAATTTGTAATTTTGTATCCTGAAGCTTCGTTATTGGGAATTTTGTTGGGTTTGCTCTTCTTTTTACTGTGAGGTATTTCATCATTCATCACATTGCACGTTGTTTTTTTCTATGCAGTCCTAATGTCTTAAACCTGTAGGTTTTCAAAAGAAATATTTTTAAAAGTATCACTTAAAAAGAGAAACCTCAGTCTTTTGGGTACTTAGTATTGAATGTGCCATTTATGAACGATGCCTTTTTTGGGCTGTTTCACCTATGCCCTTATGGTGATGATCAAAAAAGTGTATTACCCTGGGCTGAACCAGGGATTCAAATTACTTCACAGGTTTTCATCAGCTTCTTGGATGTAATTTTCTTTTTCTTTTATAATAAAGGTCATTGAAATTATTAAGTAAGCTGAATTATTCCTACCTTCTTCAGTATGACTTTTTTTTTAAAGTTAGATTTCTTTCTCAAGCCTTGTATAGTATTGACTAATCCTTTGTTCAATTTTTAATTTAATGAGTGAGTTCTGAATTTTTTGGAAGAGGTAATTGGTCACAGTCCCAAGCAAGCTGTGTTTCTGGTGACAGAAAAGAGAAGGGGAAAAAAGGAAGTAGAAAGACGTTGCTTTATGAAATCCCATGGGTATTTTTCATATCTATTTCACCAACTATCAATAAAATATGTTGCTAATTTAAAAATAATAGAGCATAAAGCCAGAATGTATGAAGTTATAGTGAGTGCTGAAGTAAAAGAAGTTTTTAAGCTTGACATAATTTCCTATTCATTCTTTCACTTACCTTACAAAAGGAAGATGAGGACCTGGTATATATTACTTCCCTGAGCCAGAAGATACTAAAAAAAAAAAGGTCAAAAGGAATGAACTTTTACTTCCACTATGGGTAGTGTTCTGCTTCTCTTGTAACTTTTTTGGGGTTTACTCCTAGTAGGCTGTTTCTGGGAGAATATTTCTTTTTAGTTCCTTTACGTGCTTTAGTGTTAGTGGTTTGAGATCTAAAATTGGTTTCTGGAGAAGACATAGTTACACAAATTGTTTTCTTCTCATTCAGATAGCTGACTACAGAGAAAGGAAATCCTACTTTTTATTAGGCAGTTATGGTCACGTTGATTGTGTGGGAGAACACAGCAGACAAAGATCCCTTCTGTGAAAAGTTCAGATGTTTGGATTTTCATGAAGCATTTTTACAAACTCGGTTGCAAAGCTGGCGGGTATGTGGATTCCAATTTACAGCTAACATTCTGTTTCTAAATCATTCTTTCAGTCTAGTGGGAATTGATCTTTATGTGTATTAAAAAATAATCTGGATTATTTTTCAAGCGCAGAGGAGATAGAGCTGGGTATTGATTTCTTTTGCAAAGTGAATTGTTGGTATTTGACTGAGTTGATGTAAAGATATTTTCAGTTTAATAGTTGTGGCAATTTTTACAAGTGGTGGTCGAGGGTAACAGAATGAAAATCTGGTTTCTAGGTGTGCTGTTGTCTTGGTGCTACTAATTAAATGTGACATTGAGCTGTTGTTTCACTGCCTGCCAGCGACTTGTGCCCTATAACCATAAATAAATTGATTTGATGTGATGTGTTCAACAAAATAACCAGAAATAGATGTATGGTCATGGAAACCTTTACTGGTTGTATACTTGTGTGTTTATACTGCAGTGTTTTGTCCAGAATTTAATTGAAAACAACTCAGTGTGGTTTGGCTGCCTTTCTAGGTACAGAAAGATTATTATATACAAAACCTTGGCCTTCTTGCAGCAATTATTTGGAATAAGTTAAATATAAATCCTCATTTCTTCTGGCCATGGTAACACAGAATTTCAGAGGAGTGTTGGTCTGGTTTTACCGGGCAAAGGGTGGGGCTGGGGCTTGTATGGAACAGGAACTTCATTTTGGTGCAGATGGGTCTTCTATTTAATCTCTGAAGAGCTGTTAAGATCACGAATCATTTTACTACATCTGCTTGAGTTCCTTTGGGCTTAGCTAGTTCAGTGGGAATGTGGGAGTCTGAACAGTCAGTGGGTCACACAGGATGTTATTCAGGCTTGTGCTTTGCTTTAATAGCCATCTAGCCATTAATGTTGATGAGAAATGTACCACTTGCCAAGAAAATAGTGTGTTTTTGCAGAAACAACAAACTTTTCTTTAAAGTTGTATGATATTTCAAATTGTAGGATTATGGAGGTTCTAGGTGTGTGTGAGGTCCCTGTTGCTTTGGCTGTGTTATTGATAAGGGTGTAATTTGTATTACTTGCAGTCTTAATGCTTTGTTTGTGAGAGTGTAGCTTTTCTGTCAGAAAAGTAACTTCTGAGCCCTTTAAAATGGGACTTTCAAGCCCATGATTGAAATCTAGGAGTTACTACTTTGATGTGCTTATAAATTATATTGTATATCTTATTTCCATGGAGACTAGCATCTGTGATGCATATTATTGTAATCACAGTGGATAATAACTTCATATTTTTAGTTTTGATGGCAATATCCATGTAAGTATTCAGATAGTTAATGCTGCTGGGTCCGATAGTCAAAATTGCCAGTTTCTCTGTGTGGAGAAAACTCTTCACTTTGTCTGTTATTTCTATCATAAAGAACTTTACCTGATAGTCCAATATTTTGAGTTTACTACAGGAAGATTAGTAGTAGCTGTCTTATCACCACTGATTAGATACTTCCAAGATACATATAAGTAATTACTGGTTTAGAGGGTTTGCTTTTAATGCATACACTTGAGTGTTTTTACCAGTTTTTTTTGCTTCCATCTCGGAAATGAACAAACCCCTGGGCTGACCTCTCTCATGTGCACATATTCACAGTGCATAAACCCACAGGTTCTCATCAATCTCCTTTTTCTGTAATTTGCAATGCAGTGATTCATAACAAGGTAAAGTTTTTATTGGTTTGATGTCGCACATGGTATTATTAATGAACTTAGTAACCTTATTTCAGTATTTCTTTTTAGATTACCTGAGTTTTGCACAAAATGTTTCTATGATGACCAAGTAATGCTTAAGCAATATTGGAGGAAGCATTTTTCCTATCAAAGGCTCATATCACCATATAACATTAGGAAAAAAATTATCTTTTCCATTTCTTCAGAGCCAAAGGAAATCATCAAGGTTTGGTTTAAAAGACTAAAAGGACGTCAGTGAGTAAGAGCACTTAAGAGCTACATTGGTGTTTGTGCTAAATTGCTCTGCAAAGAAGAGTTCCACCTAAAACTGAAGGCCTTTATTTTACCTGCTTTTGACACTTCGAAGTTAAATGCAGGTTTTCTTGCTGCCTTGTTTGTCTTTAACTCCTCCATTCAAGTTCTGTAATTGCTGTAAGAATGTCCCAGCAATTCATGATAATTGCTAAACAGTTTGCTTTTTGCATCTCGTCTAACCTGCTTCACCGTGCAGTTTTTTAAGGGTAGCAAAGCCAAAGAGTACCTGCAATGTGTCAGAAATATTTGGGAAAATAAGATACAGCTCCTCATTCTGTTCAGTAACAAGCCTCTTCTGGATTTTGCTGATGTCAAATGTTTTCAGTGCTCATCAGGCAGACATGCAGATGTTTCATTTTCCTATGATGAATTGTTGTATTTATTTTCAGACAAATAGCTCATGATGGTGAAGTTAGACATGTGCTTGACATTTGCAGTATTGTGACCTTAATGAATTACTTATAAATATGATCTAGGTCCAATATGTAACTCATTTCAGAATGAAATTACCATCATATTTTGTGACTTGTATTTTTTGGGTTTTACAAGTTATCGTGTAGAACAGAAAATGAGTCCCACTGGCTCGCTATTTAAGATGACCAGCAAGAAAATATCAAGATCTTTTTCCATAAATACATTTCATCCTAAAAGTAAACCAAACCAAATGGGAAAAATGCAGTTTTCATCTGAGATCGTGTCTCCCCATGCACAGACCACAGTTCCACAAGGCTGCAAAGATTATAACAGCAAAAGATAGAACATCCCACTTCCCTTTTTTCACTGTTTTATAGTGATGAAAAATCTGGTTTTCCTTATATTCCACAAAACAGCTGGTGGCAATTCATTCAGTGACACTCAATGAGACACCAAGGTGTAGCCAGCCCTATAAAGCTGCTCCAGCAGATAGGGTATGGAATGCAAATATATGTAAAAAATGCAGAAATTGCAAAATGGGTAATGTAATGTTGAATCAAAGGAAAGAAGCTGAAGAACTTATTTTCTGATATTGCACTGGATATTTTCTTACATTTGTACTAGAAGAATTGTGTGAATATTTAGTCTCAAGATGATTTTGAGTGTTGGCTGATTGCTTTGTTTTACTGATGAAAATTGTTTTCAGGACAGAGTGTGTCATTCAGAGATTTGGAGAGAAAGGTGAGCAGTGTGAAAAGTTGACTTTTCTTAAGGGATTGGACAGGGTCTGCTCAGGACAGCTGTGAGTACAGAAAAGCCCTCCTGGCTCACAGGGTTTCAGCACAGACTGAGAGCTGCAGTGGAGGAAAGTAGAAAGGAGGAAAGTAGGTTAAGCAAAAAAGCGATTAATTAAAACGGCCTAAAGTTTGGTCCAGAAACCCACTACAAACACTACAGTGAACGTTGGGTAGAAGTAAGAAAGGTTTAGCTATCCAATAAGTGGCACAGAACAGAAAAAGAAATTAAGAAAATGTGGTTGAAATTTTATTTTTTCTGGTGATATCGCCTTAAAGTAAAAGTCCACTTTAGTAGCTTTTCCAAACTTGTTTTGGTTTTGGATGTTAAGTTTTTAATAGTATCATCAAATTTCTTCTTTCAGGCATAATGGGCATAAGAATATCTTTTTTGGCCGTTGCTCAGTTATGACTGTGAAAGGAATGGTGCAAAAATAATAATTGGGATTGCTGTTCAACAGGATTCTTTTTTATAAGCAGCAGATAGTTTCTTTTTGATTTCTTATTGAATGTTCTAGTCTAGTTCTAAATATATACATGTATATATATATATTTAAATGTGGATATGTATTAATAAATGTAGTTATTTTGGAAAAAAAATCACACACCCTCTCTTCACCTACCACTCTGCATATCTGGAAGAAATACATATTCATTCAACATATTTGTCTGATATGTTTTGTCAAAGTATTAAAAAAAATGGGGGGGACAAATCAAAATGTTAGTTGAAATTAACTGAATCAATATAAGTCTGGGAATGGTAGAAAAATCCATTAAAATTTCCACTTGAATGATACTAAAGACGTGTGTATCTTTGGTATGGAGGAAGGATCACATAGCAAGGAAGAGTATGTTAGTTATTGCCATAGAACTATACAAATTGTGGAACAGTAGCAATTTTAGATTTAGGATTTAGATTCATTTATGGAAAAAATTAAATCAGATTTTTATTCAAGCAGTCTTTTATTAATTATTTGAAAAAAAATTTCACAAATCAATAAATTAATTTCCAAGTTTGTAAATGTGTTTTCTAGTGCATGTTGGTTTCTTAGAATGGCATATTACTTCTAGCTGTAATGTATACTGATGTTTTAAGTAGCCAATGTATTACCTTTTACATTACATTACCATCAGTCTTTTTCTAATGAGTGATTTGTAATTAATGCCTATTTCTAGTGGGGAGGAAAATAACTTAAGTCAATTTTTTGTGCAAGCAAATTTAATTTGATTGCAGAGATTATTTCCTTCCTTTTCATTGTTTGTTGTACTGTATAGTCTAGTTTTTCTATAAATTCTTACAGCTTTTTATTTTATTTAAACCTTCTGTCAGCGTGTTTCAACATTTCTGAACCTGCTAAAGGAAATACACAGGTTAAATCTGGAGATGGAGGCACATGCACAGATCTGCAGCATTATACCTGTGCATGTGTAAGACACGACAGTGAACAGTGTATAACTGATAATTAGGGCATACTTTATTGATTACTGAGCTATTTAAGCATCCCAAGAACAGGATTAGCTCCTGAATGCTCAGAAAATGTTTATATTTCTGTAGTTGGGAGTTTTCTCTATGCCTGGGAAAGGAAAGTGTTTCCTTAGTCAAAGTTTACATCAGAACACGTCTGGGGCTGTCCTGCCCCTGGACAGGAGGGCTGGAGAAGAGGTTTGGAAAAGACTTGTGCTACACTACTAGCACAAGCTCTCCTTTTAAGCTTCAGGGCTGTGTCACTAGGAGAAGGAGAATCTGCTTTTCTAAAGCATAGATTGAAATCCTCCCAGAGCATTAAAAGAAAATTATTTTATTTCTTTTGTGTCCAGTGTTTCTAAGGAGCAAATCACGAGTTTGGTGATACCCATTTCCTTTCACTCCCCTGTAAATAATCTCATAGTGTCTTTGCTGTGCAGGTCATATATAATAACTGTATTCAGTAATAAGGTTGAAAAAAGCTATAATACTAAAGTCAATGTTTTAAGGATGTTTGCCAAAAACCTTTTTTCAATAATACAAATAACTGAGTCTTCTGAAGAGAAGAAACTGCTTCCCAGTTTTGGACTTTAATGTTTTGGGGGGTTTTGACATGAAATATTCCTTCCTCTCCTCTCAGCATGCAGGGTTGTCTGGGAGAACGTAATACTTCACATATTCACAGACATTTGCACTTCTTTTTCCTCCAAATGCATTAGACTATACCTTGCAAGAATACCTAAGATCCCCTTTGGCAACTCCGACGGTTTGGCCAAAAAAATGTATTTTTGTCTGTCATACAGCACTGACATGGGTTCAGTTTCTGCTACATAGAGTGTGTTACATACTCCTGTTGGGGAATAGGAGCAGTTTGGAAAAACAGTGTTCTTCTAGTTGATGTAAAGTAAGTAAAATAAGATTTCTTATTTGTGCTTGGGTGATCAAGCTTTTCTTAGCATTTATTCAAAAGAATGTGACATGCTTACTAAATTCTAGTAAAGATTTATCATGTTAATACTTACAAATAGTTAAGCAAATTTAGAATATTAGAAATTATTTTACAATGTAAAACTAAGCTCACAAAACCAACAATTTCGGTTTTAGTTCCTGAAAATAAGCAGTTTGGTTTAAAAGCAAAAGTCTTATGCTCTAATTATCCTGCTATGGCTTAAGTTTGTGATATTCTATTTTTGTATGCACCTAAGAGTTTTTAAAGTTTAGCTGAATGGTAAGGTCAGAGATTTTCATACACATTTTCCTAGATGTTATAATCTTTGTATTTATTAATGGACATTATTTATTATTGTCTTGTCTTAGAAATTCTGAATGGAAGTGCTGTATCTAATGCTAACTTAGATTCTGCTTATGGACTACAATATTACTGGTGGCATTCTTACCTCTGAATCAAATCATAATCTAACTTCATATATGCAGTTTTGGAAAAAATAGTGAATGAGGTGGCATCACATTTGTCTGTTGCCTGTAAAAGGGATGTTTATTTATCATCTCATTATATTTGTAAATTATTTCAGACTGATAATTTCATGAAGCATTTGAAGATTAAAACTGCATTGTGTTTTGACACTCGTGTAAATGTTTGGCCATTTAAATCATACTAGCAAGCTATAAACTTCTGATTAATCACTGTGGAGCTGTGGAGTTCAGTACTGCTATGTTTGAAAAGGTTTGGAAAAATTGATTTTCATTGACATTCAACTGCTGGGCTTTCAGAACAACTAGGCTGAGGCAAGGAAAGGCTGTGCGACACAAGATGATTTTGTCGTGCATTGTGTTTCCAGAGCATACATCCAAAATTGAACTGAAAGTAGCAGTGGGGTTGTGCTCTGCAGTGCCTCAAACACTGCTGCATATAAACCAACTAAAGCCTGTGCTGTGGAATCAATGTTTGTGGACTTTGTCCTGGGAAAGTCAAGTGTTCACAGCTCCGCATCAAAATGTTCTATTAATTTTAAAGTTAATGGACATCTTGTGTCCTCTTGTTTTATTGTTGTTTTTTGGGGTTTTTTTAATAATAAAACACTAAGGAAATTACCTTTTTTTTTTTTTCTCTCCAACATAGTAATTCCTGTGTTGTTGTGTCTTAATCTCAACAAGTATTAAATAAATAGTCCGGAGATTACTTGCCTTTTTTTTAAAAAAGGCACATTTTCTAAGCTCTGTGATGCAGTTTAACTCTACATATTTCAATGTAAAATACATTGAATGTGTGCCTGTCACTGACAATGAAGTATTAATATCTGCTTCATCTTGCTCTGTATTTAAATAACTACTAAGGCTTGCAGGAACTAGTAAAACAGAGCTATTAATTAGGTCAAATTAAAATAAACTTGCTTTAATATGTTATAGCTAATTGGTGAAAATTTCCCTTTCTCCTGGGTGCAGCTGTTAGTTTTTCTCCCTTGCAGCAAGGTTTCTGGATTAAAAATGTCCTTTCATTATCAGCAATTTTCTTCTAACCTCTGTGTCATTTAGCTGATTTTCGTCCTCCTCGTGTTTTGTGTTCCAGTAGGTCTTTGACTCTTCACATTTATTATCAAGTCTTAATTTGAGGGGGAGATAGAAAGGCATGAAGTAGCTGTGCTGGGTGTTACAAAGATGTTTGGGTTTGTGAGTGAACTTGTCGGGGTGGAGGGTGTTTGAGTGCTCCAGATGATCTTCACCTGCATTCATCTTAGCCTGAGATAGCCTGGTGTTCCTTGCAGTTCCCAGAAAGAATAATCAAGGAAACTATTCATCTGGTTTGGGTTGATAAATAAAACCACTTTACTTCATGAGAAAGCTTGTGACTGTGCCAAAGTTAATAAAAAAGTAGAGATGAACTTTGCTTGTTACGTTCAAAGGCAGTCTCCTTCCAAAAGCAGCTTTCCATCAGATACTGCTGGAATATTGGAAGTCTCCTTGCCATCAGTGAGTCAGACGTGTTGTAGTCTGCAGGCTGTGTCCCTGCATGGGAGCCAAATGTTCAGAGATACCTACATCTCTTGGGTCCCAGCTGTCCCTCATTTCTTTCATGTGGTCTCTCCCTGGAGGAGGAGGGAAGGGTGAAATGCTGGGATTCACCTCAGGGGTTTCTGGTCTTTGCACTACAGAATATTTTCACTGTTAAGTCATCCACTATGTAGTTCTGCTCAAAGTAGTCCTTGGATTCAGAGGAAACTCAAAAGCATCAGAGTCTGCTCCGACAAACACTTTAAAAAAAAAAAAAACTTCTGGTAACTTTTTTATTTCCTTTTTACTGTCTAATAATGCCCTTTGTCCATATCTGCTCATCGTGCACTCTGCCATGATTGCAAGTACCAACAGTTATTAGAGGTCATTGCTGCCTTTCTTCAAAAAGTCAGATGTTGCAACATCAGCTCTTCCTCCTGACATTCTCTTTCAGACAAGACTTGTGACTTTCTGGAGAAATCTTATCACTTTGTGGGCTGTTCTTTGAGCAGATGAGAAAATACCAACTGCAAAAGAAAGGAGTAGGCTTGCCTGAGGTAACTCCTGTGACAGGGTTGTGGTGGCCACCTCCCTTCAGTAGTTGGGTGTTTTTCTGCTCTGTTCAGAGCCTGAGTGGACAAGAGTTGTCTCATGTCGTGAACAAACTCACAGCAACGTCTCTTCTGCTGCCGTGCAGAGCTAGCAGGATGTCCACCCTGGACAGCCCGTGACTCTCAAACATCTTGTCTTACTAATGAACTCCAGTTCTGGCCTTTGAGATAAAGAACTAATGTAAGATTTCAGAAGAAACTATATGCAGTCAAAATAGATGACTTCCTAAAGGACTATAATTAAGTGGCCAGAATAACAGGGTGTTAAAAGGAAAACCATATTGAGGTTTTTGTTGTTTTTTTTTTTTTTTCTAAGCATCCATTTCTTTCCTGGAATTCTCTCACTAAACAGCTTTCTACTTCAGTGCACTAACAGAAATTAGGGGGAAAAGTGGTTATAATTTGTTTTTCAGCCCTTTGTAATTTTCATGTTTTCAGCATTCCTTAAATGCAAGTTTACTTCCTGATCTTCATTGTGATGGTTCCTCTTCTATTCAAACACAATGATTTGGAAATATCTTTTTGAGCTTAATCACTTAGAGGGAGACTTAGAAAGGAACCATCATAGGAAAACTGAGATTTAAGTACTTGGACTCTGAGCAAAGCTCAGAAATAACGGTTTCCTCATTGTTTGATAAGAATGTGCAGTTATATTATTGTGATCTTTGGATGTTGTTTTTGTTGCAGCTTTGCGTGCTGCCAAAGCAAATTCATGTCATTTGTGTTTTTGACAGTTAAAATATTCAATTAGTGTTGTTTGAAATTGCAGTAATTGTTCATGTTGTTTCCATACAGCACATTGCAACATTTGTGAATTGCTAGCTTAAAGCTATATATTACATACAAATAAAGGACTAAAGCAGAAGAGGCATTTTCTTTAAAAAAAAAAGTTTGTCTTCTTCCACAGGCGTTTCTAATACTTCTTTTTTTCTTAACACTTAGTATTTTATTGTTTAAATTTTTTGAAATGTAATTATGTAACAGTAGTTTTGGTGTAAATGAGGGTGGTATTTAAACAAATGGGCAAAAATCAAATTGAAGACTCCATCAGGGTTGTTTCTGTAGGCAGCTATTTGCTTGTTTCATTCTGGAATAACCTTTAAGTCTTGGAACTGCAATTAAGCTTATATTGGTCTCGTTATTCTTACATACATTACTGAGTATTAACAATAGAAGTTTGAGAAAAAAAGAGTACGTGCCTGTGGGAAATGCAGAAAATAGTGAGAAAGCTTAGCAAGTTAGTATAAGTCTGCTTCTTCAAACTCAGTGCTGTTCTACAGTAAACTGCCAAGCAGCACAGCATTTCTACTTCTATAAAGAAGTGAACTACAATTAAAAAAAAAACAAGATGCAATGCTATTAAGATTATAGGAAAGGAATGACAGCCATGCAGCCAAGGAGAGAGCAATGGACTGAGCTAAGAAATCCACTTCCATCTGTGGAAAGCCACTGCACAAACTGAATAAACAAACACATCCTCCGAAGAGGAGGCTCCAGACAGTTCAAACATCCACACCTGAACAGCAACAAAGTAAATGCAGAAGGCTGGAGGAGAAGGCTGTGTACCTGAACTCAATTTACTGAAACCAAATATAAAATTTCCTGTGGAGGTTTCTACACTGTCTGCCTCTCTCTTCTTGGGAATCAAAGAAGCAAATTAAATTTCTATCCTCAAAGCTGAAACATACGAGTTCTCCTTTCAAATAGAATATGTGTTGATGGAATGATGGTAGACAGTCATTTGAAACAATCTAAAAGGAATGTGCTTTAGGGGAAAAAATGGTATTGTTAAATTCATTAAGGACTGCTTTTATTAGGGAAAAAAGTTGCCAAAGATCTCAGACACTGAGGTCTGTAAATAACTGATCACTATCTAGGTCTGTCATATGAAAGTCAGCTGCAGAGTTAGCACCTCAGTTGTCCTTTCTTGTTTTGTTTTATTTTATTTTGAAAAGGGTATTTGAGGTTATTTGAGTTCAAATTTAAATTGCATTTATTTTGCAAGTTAAGGATGAAGAAATGATTTGTGTCTTTGAAGAAACTTTTTAGGCTATTGTTAATTGCAATTTGTTCTAAATATACTTAAGCAATGTGTAAGTACCTAAGAGGGTACTCCAAACACCCTTTTGCACAGACTACTGGACTGTGCTGCTGCTCATAGTGTTAGGTTTTATAACACAAATGGGCTACATTCGAAGTGATACCTGGATTGATGGTACAGTGCTCCCAGTAAAATGGATAATGAGGTTGTGTTTTATAGTAGTATTTTATTTAGGATTGGGATTGGGATTTAATAATTTAATTGTGTTTTATAGTAGTATTTTATTTAGGATTGGGATTATCTCCAAAGGTGTAAACTTAGTTGGCAAACAGTTTATCAATTAGATGAAGTCAATGGATATCCTAATGCGTTTTTTAAATAATAGCTTGTTTTTAATATTAAAATGGTATAATTTTTATTTAGTTTTTATTTAAATTATTGTTACTAGCCATGGATCCTTGCAGTCAGCTTTACTGGGATACTTTTGACTTCTTTCTCTGCAGGCAGAACTTGTGAAAGGGAACCTGCAGAGCGTTGGGCTCACGCTGCGCCTTGTGCAGTCCAAGGAGGAGGACGCAGGGCACGTTGTCATCGAAACTGTGACTCCAAACTCACCTGCTGCAGCTGCTGATCTACAGAGAGGAGACAGGCTGCTGGCAATTGGCAGTGAGTGATATATCAGCTTTCATAATAAGGGTCGTCTTGTCGTGCATGCAGTTCCCCTGACCTCCCTTTCTTAATAATTACATTTGTGCTTGGCACTCAAAAGCTAACGTTTATGTATTTATGGTCACTTAAGGTCTTTGTTTGCTTGACTTATTTTCTTGCGTATTTATTTATTCCTTCTTAGGTAAAAGGCAAAAGAAGCTTGAATAAACATATGGCAACAACATTAAAAACAGAACAAACAAACAACAAAACAAAACAATAAAAACCCCAGCCAAAACATTAATGTGACTGGGCTAGCCAGAAGTTTAACCTTTTACAGACGTTTTACAGACCAGAGTTTAAAATCTACAATGAGGTCTTTTGCTTAGGTAGTGCCTAAATAAATCCCCATTGCAATACTCCAGTAATTTAAAAGGGTTTTCAGTTCCTTTGAACAAATAACTGGTGATTGCTGTAGAACAAAGGAAGAGTCATTTTTACGTGATCCTCTGCATGACTGTATTTGGACTGTGTGCTCATTAAGATATTTTGGCTTGGATTTGGAGATACATCAAATGGCTCTGAAAGTTCTGCTCAGGAAGATGGTTCTGCTCACTCCAGCCACCCTGATAATGTAGCATTATGCCCATATTTAGTTAACATGCTGGAACTATTTTCATTTTAGCCTGCTTCTGTTACAATTATAACCCTGTTTAAAGATACCCATCTTTTTTGAGTCCTTTGTTTAATGTCTACTGCTGAAAAGTCCAAACTTACAGTAAGAGCAAGTTTAAAGCTGTTTCCATATCAAATCAACATTACTGTGTAAGATTGCAGTATTATTATGAGCAGCAAACTGGAGTATTTATGTAATTATTTTTTCCAACTCCATATTTTGTATTAATAAAAAGAAGAGCTTCCATCTGTTTCACTTCAGTTTAGCTCTTCTGTCATGAGTGACTTCCTTTGTTATTGAGCAACAATGTGTTTGTTGGCTATTTTTGGTCACTTAGATTATTATCATAATTAGAACTTAATAATGTTTGTCTTTTTTTTTAATAGGTGTTAAAATCACATCAACTGTCCAAGTGTTGAAGCTTATTAGACAAGCTGGAGACAGAGTTTTAGTCTTTTATGAAAGGCCTGTTGGGTGTAATCAGCATGGCTCAACACTGCAGGATGGATTTGGACAGTTGGAGGACACAGCTTTCTTGGCACAGGCAGAAGATGACCAGAATAGTTTAGCAGCTGAGGTTGATAGCAGAGATTTTGATTCAGAATTTGAAGAGTTAGCTTGTGATACACCTGACCAAAAAGAAGATCTGCCAACAACTCCGAGTCCCAAACGGTCGGTAGTAATTCTTGCTGCTGCTAAACCTCTTGGAACTATATCACCCATCCTGAACAGAAAACTGCATTTAGGAAGTTATCAGGCAGCATCCAAAACACAACAAAAAGATGGGGCTAAAGTGGCAGCACCTAAAACTGTTGAGGTTTCAGATGCATCACAGCCATTGAATAAACAGTCACAAGGATCTGGTACTAAGCCTCCTGTGCCACCTAGGCCACAAATTAAGCCTGTTTTGTCTACTACTGATAGCCAAACCTCATTAGAAACTGGAAGTGTATGTTCTGATAAACCAGAGAGGCCACCTCCACCTGCAAATAATGGAGAAAAATCTACAGAGAAGATAAATAAAGTTAGTGATCAGATAGAAGACCCAGTAGTACCAAAAGTAGTAACAGCACCAAAGCAAGATACATTAAAAGATGGACCTACAGAAAATGCACGTAGCTGCAAAGATAGTGATGATCATCGAACATGGGAGTCACCAGAAATTCCTTATAAAACCCGTCAGGGCCGATGGCCAATGACGAGAACATCCTCCTGTCTGTTTGAAGTAGAAAAATACCACAAGTACCTTAATGTTGCACTGTGGTGCAGGGACCCTTTCAAAGCAGGTGGTTTTATCTGCTTAGGATATGCAAGCATAAAACTTGAAGAAATTGCTTTAAATTGTCTAGCTACATCCTCGATGGAATTTGTTAGAAAATTTCCCCTGGGTGCTCCTACACCTAAAGCAGCAGTCACCAGAACAGCACTGAGGAGTTTGACAACCCATAAAGGTTTCAATGAAAAATTTTGTTACGGTGATGTAACTTTACAATTCAAATATTTAAAAGAAGGTGAAACGGATGATTCATGCTTATATCTGGAGAAGGAGAGGGAGTCTCACTTAGAAGAAGAAGCTCGTGCCCTTCAGAAAGAGGATCCTTGCTTGGGACAAGTTCTCACAGACAACAAACATAACTTTCAAGATACTCAGTTTCAGAATCCAACTTGGTGCGATTACTGCAAAAAGAAAGTATGGACTAAAGCAGCTTCGCAGTGCATGTTCTGTGCTTACGTTTGCCATAAAAAATGTCAAGAAAAATGTTTAACTGAGATGCCCTTTTGTGTAGGAGCTGAAAAGCGTCTCGATCGAACCGCGGGCAGCAGCAGAGCAGAGGGGCAGGAGCCTCCTGCAGCCTCCTCCTCTCGGGTCGATTCCGAGGCCAAGTCCGTTAACAGAACCACAGGCCTGACAAGGCATATCATCAACACGAGCACCCGCCTGCTGAACCTGCGGCAAGTGCCCAAAGCCCGCCTGGCCGAGCAGGGGCCGGACGTGGCCGAGCCCTCCCCAAAGCACACGCCCAACACGTCCGACAACGAGAGCAGCGACACGGAGCTCAGCGGGCCCAGCAGCCCCTCCAAGCGCGCCGCGGGCGCCGGCATCAAGCTGGTGCGCAAGGAGGGCGGCCTCGACGACAGCGTCTTCATCGCCGTCAAAGAGATCGGGCGGGATCTCTACAGAAGTTTACCCACGGAGGAGCGTTTCCAGAAGTTGGAGTTTATGTTGGATAAGCTGCAGAATGAGATAGACCAAGAGCTGGAGAACAATAACTCGCTGGTTAAGGAAGAAAAGGAGACGACCGACGCGAGGAAGAAAGCGCTGCTTTCTGCTGCGCTGGCTAAGTCGGGGGAGAGACTGCAAGCCCTCACGCTGCTGATGATCCACTACAGGGCAGGCATTGAGGATATAGAGTCCCTGGAGAACATGTTCATTGAGAGGCAATCCAAAAAAGTGACTAAAGATTTCGAGGAATCCAGTATAGCAGAAGAAGTGGATAGCGAAGATGCCAGTCTGACGGAGGCTCCAACATTGAACATCATATCAGAAGAACCAGTTGATCCACCTCAATCAGTAGACTGATACTTACATATTTAGTCTTTGAAGGAATGGACTAAAAGAATACTTTGCACTTAACTCCAAACACACACAAATTAAATTAAAACACTGGTATAATGTGCGTGTCCTGCTTCTCCACAGTTAATTGCTCATAGTGGTTCTTCTCCAGCTACAGCACCATCATTTTGTTAAACTAGCTGGTTAAAACTACACTTTGGGGTTTATATTGGAAGTTTATTTTTAATAACTTATTTTTATTTTTTCTAATTATGTAACCTTACCATTTCACATCAATGTGTGTGGTTTCTTTAATGTGTTCCTTGCCCCCACTTCCCTTCTCTGTTGGTTGTTTTTGTTTTAGCTAGTGTTTTCAATGGGAAACAGGCAGGGTTTTCAAAATGTTCAGTTTCCAATGTATGATGAAAACATTATAAGCTTGTTGCATGCCTAACCTGATGACTGACACAGAAGTCACTGAGGGGCCAGGCTTTTAAGTGTTGATCACAGTTTTATTGTATGTCTTCTAGGTAGTTGTGTATTTTTTGCCAAACATATCATGAAAGCAAACAAAGGGTCTTTCCCTCTGTCTGTTATTAATACTTACTGAAGTTCCTTGCATATCACTTGTTTTCCATGTTTTTTGTTAAATACAAGAACTTTTTGTAGTTTTTATTTAACACGAAATATAGTAATGCTATGCTAAAAAAAATCCTCCTTAGAACTTCTGACTATTGTTAGATATCAAAGTATAAACTGGTATCTCATAATAATTTAATTGGGAATATTTTCAAGGTAAGAGGCTTGTTGCCTTCCAGAACAAAATCATATGTTTTTGATGTTGTATTATCTGATAGCCTGGTAAGGGAAAGTTGTTCTTCACAAGAGTTGGAGGTTTCATTGCCTTCTGTGAAAAAGCATGTATAATGATGGTGTAAGTAATATAAAGAAATTAATATTTTGCTGCAGACTATCATTTTGGAAAGCTTAAGGTGCAAAACACGAAGTAACTAATGTTGTCTCAACACTTTTGAGTAATCATAGAATGGTAAGTTGCATTCAGCTTCTCAGACAGAAGATAGAGTCTGAGCAGAAGGATCACCTTTGTCAGCAAAATGTCCTATATTGTATATAACATGTTTTATTTGAGTCAATTTGTGAGTCCAGTAGAGATGAGAAAGAAATTCAGCCAGCTGCTTTTGAAAAGAACTGTCTGGTCTTGTGCTATGTTTAAACTGTGGATCTTAGCATCACCTAAGGCTGGTGATGGCTGAGGCCATCGTTCTTATTTATTTCCTGTAGACATGTCCTTGTTTCATCTTCTGTGTACAGAAATTTTGGGTAAAATATCATCTTTATTTTAGGTACTGTGCTAGGTACTCGTATCATTATCACTGGTATTGCTGGTAGTAGGAAAAAAATGCCTTTGTGGGAGTGGAGTTTGAGATGGTAAAAATAACTCCTTTATTTTTTGAGGTAATCTGTAATGTACCTCTCCTTTAAATTTGCTTCTTGGTTTACTTTGTGATGGGCAAAATTAAGAAGCAGAGGTTTTCACCATGGAACAGCGTGCTTGTGCTTCTAAACAAAATGATTACTGCCAGTCATGCAACTACTTGCACTTTTTTGTGAGTTCTGGGCAGTTGATACTACTTAGCTGATGTATGGAAAACACTATCCATGCTAAAACAGGCATGTGACACACTTCTGAAATTAAGCTTCAGCAAATAATCGCACAAAATTAGCTTCCCTCCTTGTCTAAAAGTTATTTAACCTGTACTTGCTTGAGATGCATAATAAAACTTCCCCACTCCATTTTCTCAGCAGCTTACCATTGGTGGTGATCTGCATTCAATCCCATCAGTGTTTGCTCTTACAGACTACTACAGAGGATTTCAAATATATCCAAGTGCTTCATTTAAGCCCTGGTGCACATGAAGGAGCTGTGAAAACAATGCAAATACTGATTTCAAAAACACATTCATGGTTTTCAATTGACTCGTGTAACACAGTGGGTAAGAAAAGCTGGATATCGTTTTCCTCGCATAGTGTTGCTAATGATGATGATTGTAAGAGGTAAATTAAATGTAGTGCAATATTTTTAAATATACAGAATGGAAAAAGGGCAAAATAGTTGTATTTTAGTGATAAGAAGGAAAACACGAATTCCTATCTGGCATTATTTACAATAAGCAGTGAATCTCGAGGGGGAAATTGTAATACTACATTCCTGATGTAATCTTTGCTTCATGCTTGACTGTAAATAGCTGAAAATAAAGAATACCACAGAAAACAAGAACATCTTGACTTAATGATATCTGAATAGGTGGCAGCTACACACATTTGCAGAAGACCTGCCTAATATGATTTTGTTGGCTATTATTTTATCATGAGAATAAGCTTTAATAAAATAGTTTTGCTAAATTATCAACTTTCTTGCATTGCGTCAATGTTTTTTAAATACTTCTGTCGCAGTGGCTTATCATCTAAAGCCACCCCTTAAAGGAAGGATCTTCAGGTGAAAAACACATTTTGCATTATATAAAACTACTGCTAACTGGATTAATTGGGCTGAGAAATTTGAAATAAAGCATCTGTGGAAGTTTACAGCTGCAGGAGAGGAATAAGTAGTGGAAGCAAATGAATAAAGTGTCTTTATCACAATTGAATTGACACAGATCAAAATATACAAAATAGGAAAAATCCACATTTGTCCAGGACAGAAGGGGCAGAAGGGGGGGGGGGGGGGGGGCTGTGTACTTTCTGAGTAAAATTTCTTCCTGACTGTCACCAGAAAAGGTTTGCTTACTCATTACTCAAAATTCCAAAACAACTGCTAAGTTTTTATTTGGGAGTGGGGGGAAAGGTGGCACAGAGATTCCAAATGTGAGTGTCTGTGTGGATTTTAATTAATCCTCTTCTGGTGGAGCAGGAGTGGAGCAAGAGCAGGGGAACTACTGCACTGCATTGAGCTGCTCAACAAATCATGGGAAGAAAGCCCAGCAGAAACCTGGCTCCAGCTGCAGAACAGGAATGTGATCCATTAATCTCTCCTTGGGTTTCCTTCTCATATTCATGTTGCAGATTAATGCAAACTCCTCCTTAGTTTTGATGTGCTCAAAAAAATAAGAAACCAAGCCGTGAAGAAAGCCTTTCTGTGCTTTTAAAAAAATGTGAGTTGCTTTGTTTGAATTATATACTTGTGAATTCCAGAAATACACTGGTTGATCAGCTGGCAAAAAAAATGAACACATCCTGCAATAATTTAGAGTTCTTGTAGTGGTGTTTCAGTCTCAAATTTGATCAGATTAACAATTTGACGTTGACCAAAAGACTTCAGTGAAGTTGAGTAGAATAACATCTCTTGGGGCAAAGTTTCAAGTGTGCACATCACAGTAAAATCTGAGCCTAATGTAAATAGTCAGAGATCTTCACAATTATTACTTGGTGACAGTGCAGAATTCATCATACCACAGAATCGTGGTTTCTGAAGGAGCTCTGAGAAACTCTTTCCTACCAGCTGAGACACCTGGCAGCTTTCCACACACTGGTAAAGCACACTGCATAAGGCAAATCATGAGGGGGGGTCGTTCTTTTTTAATTCTTCTGTTCACTTTATTACAATAGATCATGAACTTCTGTCAGATAACTTTATTTTGATGCGTTCTGAATGCATAATTATTGACAGAGCAATACTTGAAGTTTGATCCACTATATTTTTTCATATTTTTTGACCATATTATATACACTTTACAAAACTATATGTAAACATAGTATCTATGCTGTAGTACATAAAACATCTGCAATTACATGAGAGAAGGCACATAAAGATTTTCATTTTACAAATTAAATGATACACCATGGTTGAGAAGGACATTGGGGTTGTTTTTAAAATGCTTCTAAGTACAGACAGGGACTGCTTAATAGAATATTTCACCTGTACTGGACTGTGTCCCCAAATGTTAAGAGAGATTGGCAACAAACTGGCAGTTTCTTCCATTTTTTTTTAAGCAAACAGTATATTTGAACTCATTTAAAAAATAAATACATTGAATTTTTAGATAGCATGTACTGAAAGTGAGCTGCTGACTGGAGCAGTTCAAACAACTCTTTTACATGCATTTACATATCTAAGACTAAATACTGTAATACTGCAGCTTTTCCTAACCAGTCACTGAAGACACAACCAAAATAAAGTTAAAATATGTTAAAAGATCCAAAAGATAGAAATATAAAAGGTATCCTCGTGCTGTGACATTCCCTGCTAAGGGAAAGGAACAGTGCATGTTCATACCAACATGTTTGCCTGGTGGTGTTTGTTTGAGGGCTTCATATTGCACAACTGCTTGATTAAAACTTTGTTAAATACCAATAATAGCAATACATTCATCTGTTTAACAGCGTTTTCCTCAGGATCGGTGGTTCAGGGAGAACTCACTATTTAAAGTGGCAGAGAAGCTGTGCCTCTTAGTTTTTTAAATACATTATTATGACCTGAAGTTGATTAAAAAAGTGATAGTGCTGTCCACACTCTGAACTCCAGCTCCTTTCAATGCAGCTACAAGGGTGTCACTTAAAAGGATGCAAGTTGGATAGGTTTTATTTGAGGGTTGCTTTTTCAAATTTCCAATTATATCAGAAAGACTCAAGTTTGACAGTAACCTATGGCTCCAAATGAAATATGAAATACTGTCAAGGAAATGATGTTAAAAACCAAATAGTTAAAATTCACATTTTATACAGATTTATACTGCACATTTAATAAAAAATAGAGTGTAATGTTCAGTAAAATTAAATACACAGAGTAACACTATACAAATGGTCTATAAAAGCTCTTTCCCCCCTGTAAGGCGGTTTGCAGTCTGCTTTATAGTCACGGGCAATAAATAATATACCTTTGGTTTTTCTGACCATTTCACTATTAAATGTACAGTACAACTAAAACCTATTTCTGGATGAGATGTTTCACATGAACCACAGCATTTTTGTACACCTAAATATGTGATATGGCTTTTCTGTTATTCATCACTTTCATATTCCTCCTCTTCTTCACCTATGGGGTAGGATTGGATGTTGTTCTGGGTGTACATTTTTGTTTTCACGGGGCAGTTGTGATCCATGAGTATTGCCTGGAAGAAAACAGAGTGTGAGTATTTCTGCTTAGCATCCAGCTGAGGCTGGGGCTGATCCAGCATGCTGCATGCACCACTCAGGGATTCATCTCTCCTCCCTTGAGGTAGAGCCCAAAGTGATTGTAATTAGGGTAAATTGAGTCCACAGGTCCGTGTGAAGGGGGGATTTGGGTGCTAAAGACATCTCTAGAAAATTTCTATTTCCAGTATTTCAGGCCAGGTATTATTGAAAGACATGTACCTGCTCTCCAGCTAACAGTAGTTTATCCCTCCCATAATTAATTATTTATTAATCTGTTATTAATAATTATAATTAACTAATCTATTAAAACCTCAATGAATGGTCAAGAAGAGTCCTCCTGCTACAAGCCAATTCTCTTTTGCTGCTTTTGTCCCCTCTTTCCATGGAGATCCAGAACAGCAGAACTGAGGATAATGCCAAGAGTGGTGGTCCCCATACAGTGCCATGACACCCATGGCAAGCTAGAAGTGGTGATCATGGTAAGGGCCAGATAAAATACTGAATTCTCTGGGGTGAAATCTCCCAAGGAGTTTTGGAGCAGCTGTGTACTGTTCTTCATGCTGAGTATGATTAAGTTTGGGGGTTAAAAATTGTGCAAAGAACACAATTTTGGGACCCTCCTTTTGATTCTCCTCCAACCTGAAAGAATTGGTACATGATTTTATGGCCATGAGCCACTTTGGGAACAGGAACTATTTGCATTTAAAGGTATACTAGAGGTGGCAGATGGTGGAGGGTGCTGGAGCCATGGGGAGAGATCCTGTCCCTTCAGGGGTTGTGATGTTACAAATGAAACTCAGGGACCATGGGAGTATGTGATAAATTTTATATTGCCAGGAAGCAGCAGCTGATTTTTTTTTCCTTTCTGTTCCTCAGCCTTATTTAATGTAAGAAAACCAAAACAAACAAAACCAGTGCAGTCAGCAAAGGTCATGACAAGGGATTAACTGGGATTCTGCAGGTCCAAATATGAGCAAAACAGAAGGTCCTTGACCTCACATACACCTTTATTTCAGCAAGATTCAGTTTTCCACCTTCTGCCAGTACAAAGGGAGCAGCACAAGCAGCAGGTGCTATCCTCACCTTCCAGAGATGTGCCACTACAGAATGAGACCATGACCGTGCAAAATGAGCTTTTCACCCAAATAAACCACCAGCAGCTACGTTTTGGGCCCAGGTCAGCCTTTTTCAGGAAGAGCAAGGATGGAGTGGTGGGTGGGCTAAACCTGCAGATGGTGACACTGTTCTTATACACCCTACAGTGGCTGGGGAGCACTCAGTGCTCTAGAGCATTAGGTCTTTGGCAAATTTATATTTAAAAAAAAAAAAAAAAAGAGAGGCCCTGTGGTACAGATTGGACCAGAGAAGCCACTAGTTTGTAGGGATAGGTGAATTGTATGAAGGAAGGAGAAGGAGGAAAAAAGATCATTCAAAATATACTGTAGAGGACCATGGGAAAAAAACAGGTTGAGGCACACCAAGGAATAATTTGGTCAATTGGCCAATAGAGTTCTGGCTCTTCAAGGAAAAAAGAAATTAATTCTATACCAACTCCACCACAGTGTATGCTGTTGCAGAGGAATGTCTGCAGGACACAGTTTCATAAAAATCAAATTTGTGACTTTGTAATGTCTAACTAATAAAGGGTTTGCCTTTTTACATCTTGGACATAAAAAGAAGTGGGGGGGGCTCATTCCAAAGTTAATGCCTGACTGTGCTGGTCCCATTTTGAGGAAGTTAGAGGCAAAGATGCAAATGTAAATTAACATTTGTTCCACTGAAAAAACACTAAATAAAATAAAATAAAAATAAAAGAAACCAAGTTACACTTACCATTTTCTCCTCTTTGGCAGGTGGACTTCGAAGGAAAAAACACAGGGGAGCAAAGAGGATATCCACAATTCCTATAATTGTCATGAGCCATGGGAATCCAATGGCCTTGGCAATGGCACCACCAGCAGAAGGACCTTGTACAGATAAAAACCCTTTTCTGGAGATTGCTCAGACACAAAATTTGCAGCAGTCACTTTAAACAACAGTAATTCTTTTATACAAAACCCCTATCTAACAAATGGATTTGAGGAATGTGAAGACATGTTTGTAATTAAATCATAAAACTTTCCTGGCTCCATACTCCACATTCCTTGAGGAGATTAGAGATGTTCCTAAGGGCATCTGTGTCACGCTCTCAAGGAGGCAGGGGGGTCAGTGGGGAGTTATTCCCTTCACAGACCCTTGGAACACAGCTGTGGTGTTAGTTTTCAGTGTTCCAAGGGCTCTTTCCTGGCATCTCCCATTTTTGTTCAGTGCCTTCAGACACCTTCAAGCCCCTTACAGCTAATGGAGAGAGCACAACACTGCTGCAGAGAGAGGAACAGATGCCAAACACAATCCCCCCTGCTCTGATTTCTTGCAGAAAATAAGAACTCCTTCCCATAAAATCTGCAAGTACTGCTGGGATTCACACCTGGCACTGGAGCAGATTGCCCCTTTTCTGAACTGTGTTTCCCAGGCAGGGAAAGGCTGGACTTACCTATGGCAAACCCCATGCAAAAGGCAACGTCAGCTATTGCATACACACTGCCATAGACTGACACGTGGCGCAGATCCACCAGGTAACCCATGATTGGCATCATGGAGGAGTCCACCATTCCTGCAAGACACATTTCAGGAAAATGCTGCCTTTTTCTTCCCCTTCTTTTAACAGCTTGGTGAACCGTGTGCTGAGAAGGGATGCAAAAGCAGCTAAAAGGATGCTTGTTCATAACTAAGCAAAAAGATTTGTGTAAAAAATAGTCTGTATTAACTTTGCTTTTTATGAGGAATGTCTGCAGGACCCTGTTTTATAAAAATCAAATTTGTGACTTTGTAACATCTAACTAAGGTTTTTGCCTTTGTACCTCTTGGACATAAAAAGAAGGGGGTGTTCATTCTAAAGTTAATGCCTGACTGTGCTGGTCCCGTTTTGAGGAAGTTAAGAGGCAAAGATGCAAATGTAAGTTATCATTTGTTTCACTAAAAAACCCAAAATAATCTTTAAAAAACCAAAATAATCTCTAATAAAAATCTTTGCAGTGTCTGGGGTCACACGTGAACAGTTGTACAGGGGCACCTGCCAGAGGACAGGAGAGATGTGAGCTTAGGGTGCATCCACACTTCCCACCAGATGACTGTGCAAAGCTCCCACCTCACATTTCCTGCCAAGTAATTAGGGGAAAGTTATCTATGTGAACTTACCCTGACTGAAGGCCTAAAAGACATAATTAGCCCCCAGTCAATCAAAATTATTTATGGTGTTTTTATCATGTCTTTTTGATACACACCCCCATTTCTGGCAAGAAACAGCACAGACAGCTCACAAAACTGCTGAGATACCTGGGATCTGAGTTTGTGCCTGCAGCTTCTTTCCTCACTACACATCCCTGGTGTGAAGGTGCCCCAGAACATTTGCTGAACAGCCAAGCCCTGAAAAGCAAGGCAGGGTCCCCACTGCAGCCTGCCTGCATGGCCCAGAGCAAGGAAAGTTTACACATGTTACTTGAAGAGTACCTGCGTGTGAGCTTGGGAATTCCTCTTTATGTACAATAATTTAAGCCCTTTTTTTCCTGTGGAAATGTCTATAAACATCCTTTTCCACTACAGGAAAGACTGTGGGTTTGGGGCAGTGCACAGCTTCATTTCTGAAAACAACCTTTACATTCTTGGACAGGCTGAAAGATCTGTTTAGGTCGATGGAGCAATTCTGGATGGGCTTGGGGGGTCCAGCTTGTCTAAAGCAGCCTGGATCAAACTCCCTAAGCACTGTCCCTTAATCCTGCTTGCTCTGCCTGCCACTTTGGGCCACAGATTCACCACTGTTAGATCAGAATGGCAACAAAACTGATTTTCTGTGAAATTTCATATCAAATCATTTTTACAGAAACAACAGATTGTAAGAACTCATTGCAAATTTTCTTACCTATGGCAAATCCAACTCCAAAAGTTGGTGCTATGAGCCCATAAATGTTTTTAGCAAACGGTACCTATGAAGGAAATTTCAGGCAGTTAATTACGGCACGCTGTACATGCTAATGAGGTTAGTTTCTTTTTCTGAGATAAATTCTCCAAGTAGGTTTGGCCCACTTTGTACAGATCTGAGAGTTTGATCCTTGTTCTGAGCTGTCATTGCAGACAACTGTGCCATTAAACCACTAACACACTTGTTATTATAAACTGCTGAGTGATAGCTTGACAGAGGAGCACGTTCCTTTCAGAGTCATCCTTTCTAAAAATAATTGAAGCTCTGAAATTGGAAAGCACTCAAAACCCTGATCTGGAACCTATTAAGCATGCATTGTTTAATAACGTGTCATAAAACTCTCATGGGAAAAGCACACATTTGAAGATGAGCACAGAAACATTCACGTGATCTAAAAGATGCATGATTGTCTACTTACACATAAAATACTTATTCCCACGATTAGCATCCCCAGCAAAGCACAAAGCCACCTATCAAAGAAGAAACATCACTCAGAGATGGGTGATAATGAGATATTAGAGCTGATCCTGAATGTTTCAAAGCCGTGTCTGGAGTGCTGAGTTAAACAAAGCAAAAGTAGCAACTTGTTAAAAAAAAAAACAATTTTGCTCCTAAA
This sequence comes from Trochalopteron elliotii, assembly GCA_024734555.1. NCBI lineage: Eukaryota > Metazoa > Chordata > Aves > Passeriformes > Leiothrichidae > Trochalopteron > Trochalopteron elliotii. The sequence continues at coordinate 133,930 of JANPWX010000042.1, forward strand.
GAACAAGCCTTAATAATTTCCACTATCAATAAACCACCCTGGGAAACACTGGAAATGGGACATGAAGAGACTGGAAGATGATTAGTGGTTTCAAATTAAGCATACCTTCCAATTTTGTGAGCAAGTATCCCAAAAAGATTCGTCCCAATGAGATAAGAGATGCTGGCTGGAAGAAAAGCAACGCCTGAAAAATATGAATGAGATGTTTTATCAGCAGGGATTTTAGTGAGGTGTTAGAAGAAACTAATAAATCCCAGACGCTGCAATTTTGATCTGGACACATCTAATAGAGCCCAAAGAATCAAATATCCGGTTTGTTGCAGCTTTCCTATGAAATCTCAGGACATCATCTGTGAAATGCAGGAGCAGCGTGATGCCTTTGAAAAGAGTTTTTCAGCATTAGATACAAGAGCTGGTCTGGGAGAGGAGACAGAACAACAAAGAGCAAAAAAGTTTATATCTGACTACAATAAGCTTTGGGATGGGTCAAGGAGAGAACTCCCCTGCAGGTGCAGGGCTTATGGAGCATGTGCTCAGCACATGCAGCCAGCCCAGGGTGCTCAGGGCAGGGGTGGCTCCCCCTGCAGCAGGGGACAGCAAGGGACAGCAGGGGACAGCAGGGCTGCTGTGGCTTTGCAAGTGACAGTCCCCCTCCAAGCCCGGGAATGCCACAAAGCTTCCTGTTATACAGGCAAGTCTAAAGTGCTGTGACATGGCCCTTGGTCAAGCAGAGACTGAAGTCAAGCATGGATCAATAATATAAGGGTAAAAAGCCTTTAAAATTGTATCAAAATGATTTAGCCAAAGTATTTTTAATTTTTAAAAAATCACATATTGGTTTAAATAAATAAAATTAACAAAAACTGTAATAGCTTGGAGATGAGGACAGCTGAGTAAATTCTGTCTCTCTCATTTCCCACCTCCACTTGGAAGAGCACACTGTTGGCACCAGCAATGTTTTTCTGTCCCTGAGGCTGCCCCAGCAGTAGCTGTATCTGGAGTGATGCTGTTGTGTGGCGACATCTCTGGTTTAAAAGCCAGTTCTTACAGTTTTTACTGGAGGATTCATCCTCTCCCTACACAGAAGTCCCAGGACAGGACCCAGCCAGAGGTTTAGAAAGCAGCCATGGCATCAGGTACACAATCCAACCATTGCCTTCGTGTGTGTGTGCTCCTCATCTTTCACCAGGGCAACACAGGTTTTCTCATTTCCTGCCTATCCATCTTCCTTCCCAGCTCTCTAATACATCCATAAGGAAAAAAAAAATCAAGGGGTAATTTTTAGCACAGCAATATCCTGTGATTAAAAACCTTGTGGGTTACAGTGGTGGTGCTGGGGAAAGATTTAATTTTGGCCTGTGTAACCACAGCTACTTCAGTAGTGCTAGGAGCTATCTGATTAGAACAAATGGTCACACAGAGCAGACCTTGACAGCTGTAAAAAAGAAATAATACTGCAAAGGTTTGTTAAATAAGACTTTCAGAGGTTGGCCTGTGAGCTGTGGTAGAACTGAGGCAGAAACATGATTTTCTAAACAGGCTTTATGCACAGTAATATTCATTGGTCAAATCAAGGTTCTTTATACCTTCTTCAGATCATGCTTCAAACAGCTGGATTTCCAATTGCATAAGATAATAATTTGCTTAAAACCCTGCAGTTCAATTTAGAGTTTAAGAGGCTTAAATTTTTTAATTAATGCTGCCAAATCAGACAAAGTGAAATGGAGTCAATTACTTGTATCATTAAGGGGTTAAATTAGTCCTAATTTAAAATGGGTCTTTTCCTTTTAGTAACCTCTGTTCAATGAAGGAATTTGTAAATCTCATTTCTATTGCACCAGTAATATGAAACTGGTGAGAGAAGCAGATAGGCAATATTTATTTTTCCTTTTTGGGGTTCAAAATACCTAAGTTTGCATGTTCATTCTGCTGTATTACAGGCTAGAAGTTATTGCCAGGTTCAGCAGTACATTAAGAACTGCACCTGTGGCCACTCTAGATCTCAATTACATTAATTAGAACAAAGGTTTGTGCTTTCTCTAGGGTGGAGGGACACCTACATTTACACAGAGCAGGGATATCAGTTGAACATAATTTTCATTAAGGATTTTTTCTTTTTCTTTCAAACTATACACTGATATTAAAAAATACCTCCATGAACACATGAATAAATTAATCAGAGATAGATGAAGGGTGGGCAACCCCCACTCAAGAAGATTCACATCAACCTCTCACACACGGTTTGTCACTCACTAGAATTTAACCCACTTTCTGGTGGTTTTTTTCCTGCTCTTGTCCACCTCAAAGAGAAAATAACCACCCCAGCTCTACTCTGGAGTGCAAATGGATACATGAAGCATGTTCCATGTTTGCCTGTGGACTTGGTTCCCAAGACTGTGCCCCTGCTCAAAGCCATACAAGGTCCAAGTGGGGCTCCTCATTGCTTTCTGTTGAAAGGGATGATTAAGCAACCACTAAGGGATGCCAAATGTATCACTTCCAAGGGAAAGTGCTCCTGGTGTCCTCGTGGCCACATTTTAAGCAGAAGTCCATCTTTCTTCCACATGTCACCAGGAGCAGTCTGGAAGCAGGTTGTGCTGCCACAAACATGCTTTGCACCAAGCCCAGTGCACCTGCTGCAGGTCTCTGTGCCTGCCTGCTCAGGGAAATTCAAACTAGGGACTGAGGAGGGATTCCCTACATGGAAAAAAACAAACAAATGGTTTTGCTCTGCAAGGCTGGCTCTGTAGCTCAGCAGGCACCTTGCAGCTGCCCTGGCCAACATTCACTGCTAAAGCAGTGCTGGGATTCCCAATGGAGCTGGATCAACCCTAGTCCTGAGGCTGCCTGCAACTATTTTTCCTTGAAATGTGAGTGTAGCCCATTACAGGGGCCTCTATTGCAATAACATCTCCCCACTGTATTTTTCTTACATAGCAGTGTTTGTAACTGTGCAGGTTTAACACTGAAACTTTACAGATTGTAAAAAAACAAAATTACGCCCCTAAAGCAAATAACTTTTAACAGGATCTGAACCCAGACATTCAACAGAAAAAATACAGAGATACAAACAATATACTGTACTTTACCAAGCTGCCATTTCTTTGAACACATGGTCTCCATCATCCAGATGGGTAAAGCTGGTTCAAGCATAGCTATAGCCATGTTTGCAAAACAGATTGATCCTTAAAGAAAGAAGGGGAGGGGAAAAGATAGTAGTAATTATTCCTTTGGACTATAAACAGAGCACCGTGCAAATAGTGAATGCTTTTACATAAAATATTGTACTTTTTACAGCCCTATTTGTCATGTGTCAGATGGTGATTAACATTAAATAGAACACAGTGTAAAACCACTGAAGGCTAACTTTTTATATGTTTCTATTCTCCCAGAAATTCTACAATAAAGGTTAAGCTATTTCATAATGTGAAAGTTTGCAGTGAGCTTGATGACATTTGGAAAGTTCACGAGGTCTGTTGTACAAATGATTAGCTAAAACTACAATCACTTTGTCTTTACCTGGTCTCCTGGGGCAATACCAGAGCCCTGTTGTGTAAGAGGCTCAGGCTCTGACCCTGTACCTCTGTCATCTGAGAGCTCATGCCTACATCACATGACAGGATGTGGAGGTCTTGATCCTAAAAAATACCAAGATACAGCCACAGGGATGTCTGTTCCCCACAAATGGGAATTTTCTCTCGAGATCCTACAGTCAGCCACCCTGTGCAGCAAACACGGGTTTGGCATTGAGCTTGCACAGCCCTATGAATTTCAAACACTTAAGAATCTCTTTTGAATTCCTGGACCTTTAATAACCCAGACACAAAGGATAACAAGTGGTGGAAGTGCTGATTCAGCCTTGCCTGCCAGCTCAGTTCTGCCCTACACCACTGCCTGCAAAGCCGGGCTCCAGTGGGTTTGTGTCATGTTCATCTCTCCTCAGTGGTGCACTTCAGCTTTACTGGAGGGATTATGACACCCCACGGTATTTCTGTGGGTTCAAGATGCCTTTCATGCTTACTCAAAAGACCCTCAGGCACTCAAAGCTTAATGCAGGGCAACAGGACATGTCTCCTCTGCTAATCCCTTACAAAATGGTTTTTGGAAGTCACTGCTGGAAGTGACAACCTCAAACAAGTGTTCCCATCTTTCTTCCTAATATTTACAATCTCTGAATTTCAGGAAGATATTCTAGACTCTTCCAGTCATTTACTAAACAAATTTCACACTTTTTTTTTTTTTTTTAATAAAAAGCTGAATTTTTCAGAGGTCAGAGAAGTATTGCTTCTCTCGGAAGGAGTTCCTCATCATAAGGTTCAAAACCAAATGAGCACTGATGTCATTCTTTGCTCAAACCTGTCAGAATATATTAGACTGTGTATCCACAATTCCTAAAATGAACTTGCTGGCTAGCTGGCTCACTCTCTTCCCCAGGCAAGGAGCAACAGTTCAGCACTGCTTTGCCCTAAAGACAAAAGCCAACCTTTCCACTTGGGTGCAAGCTCCCCGAGAGTGCCTGTAAGGAGCCCCAGTTAAAAACCTTGGGGCTCTTTCAAGCCAAAATCAGCCATGCTCAAACAACTTCCTTGATGTTGGAAAAAAAACATTTCAAGCTGCACAAAGTGCAGCCAGAGGAAGCAGGACCATTCTAACTGAGCTTAAATAGCAAAGGATTCATTCTATTCAGAACAAACCTCACAAAGGAAGGAGAAACAGGTGTGCTTGCAAACAGTTGTGACACCTACTCCTCCTTAGGCCAGGAAGCATCACCAGAGCTTACCAAAGTACTCGGGATATGGTGATAGAGGTGCTTCAAGTGCCCCAAGAGAAAAGTGAGAGCCTGAGCTGGTACTCTGCAGTCTCAGGGCCAAGTCCAAGAGCCTGCTACCTCAGCAAAGCTTCCCCAAAAGAAAGTAAATTATTTTTTTGCCTCAGTCTTTCATGGAGCTGACCTTTCTTTAAAGTGCCACTTGTCAAGGACATGAATCCTACATCTTTTCTTCCTTGAATTAGATTAAATGTCCTGTGTTGGCCAGAAGGTGTGAAATTCCAGCCTTCCAGCTGAATCCCATCCCCAGAGCCAAGAGCCCCCCCAGCTTTTGGCAGAGTGCCACAGACGTCCCTGGCATTTTCCTGTCAAAGAGCAGGCACCCAGTGAAAAACTGCCCCACACCTTCTCAAGGACCTGTGTGCTCCTGGTGATATCTGTCTCAGCTCTGCTTTTTGAATCTGATCATTGAAACTAACTTTGTCAGGCAGTAGCCCTGATTTTCCTGTAATCCCTGTCAGGGAGGTTTGGCTTCAGCAATGTCACTGGTTTCACTCCATGAGCTCCCACCAGCAGTGACAGAACATGTCAGTGACATTTCTTCTGCCTGCTCAGTGGGAACTGATGGCACAGAGTGTGAAGCATCACCTCTGATACAAACCAGGGCATTTGGCATTCAGCTCTGACAGAACCAAATCTGGTCTGCAAGGGAAATAAAGCAAGAGGAGGCTGAGGTTGGAGAACATCAGCATCACCTGTACTGTCAAAGCTTTGGGCAGCCTCTGTCCTGGGAGGCAGAGACCCCAGGTGCTCCTCTTAATCCCACTGATAATTCTTGGGAGGAACTTCCTCATACTTTATATGCTTTACCTGCTGTAAGAGAAGTTACTGAATCAGCTGAATGACAAATCTGGTCTCTGATGACAAGTACTGTCTGTGGTATACTTTTCCCTCAAATACTTTTATTCTCTGTTTTTTTCATGCTCCAAGAACTTCTCAAGAAAAAGGGTTTGTGTAACTTAAGTCACAGCTCAACCAAGTCACAGAGTTAAGGTTATAATTCCCTAAGATCAGCAAGAAACAGAAAACTTCCAGAAAGGAAGAATTGCTCTGTTGAACAAGCAAGTTAGGATGCAGAAACAGAACTGTGAAAATAATTATCTGTTTCCAGGTATTTTATCAACATTAGAAAGTGCCAGGCTTAATTACAGACTTCAAAATAAACATTCAACAATGAGTAATGCAAAAAAGGCAAGCTTCTCTTGAGACAGAAAGGCTCATTAGAAAAACAATACACATAATACCAAACACAATTCACCATTCCACACAGACCTTTTCTGAAATATAATTCACACTCAGGGGACCAAACTCACTCCCTCTTCAAACAGAAACAAAGATCAATGTTACCCCTGTGCCTGCCCAGTGCTGGCAATTCCTCACTCTGAAAGCCTTGGCCCAAGGCACTTGACCCACAGGAAGTTTCCTGGCCACATCTCATTGCCTCAGCAGGCACCTACAAATCATTAGTGGCCTCTCAGTTGGAAAGATACATTTATTTCAAATTTTCTGCCTATTGTGCTTCTACTGGTACATTCATCCTGTATTACCAACACATTCTCAGATCTTTATGTAAAGTAAAGCAGCAAATGACAACACTGTTAAAGCAGGTCAGTCCCAGGCATGCCAAGAGGCCAGGAATGACATCAATGGCTGGTTTAAAGAAGGAATAAAAAGGGTTCTGGTACCTGCTGCAATAATGATATACGGGTCCTTCAAAAGGGTCAGTAAAGGTGTCCCCTTCTGACTCTGCAAAACAAAAGCTTGGGATTAGCAAAGACAAAGTGACACCCATTCCTGCAGTGTTTTACCTGAATACTCACTTCTGCCTGTGTTCTGGAGGGCTGCAGAACAAGTAACTGAACAGCTGTGAAAAGAAATCAACGCTGTAACACTCCTCCAGGAACAGGAAGGGAGATCCTTCAGGGTGATACTGACTCAGGGTATCTACTGACCTCCATCGAACAGAGCCAGGGCTGCCAGCACCAGGAAAGGAGAGCTCTTCCCCACAAACTCATACATGACACTCCCAAAAGGGGGGCCCACTGCCAAGGAAAGGAGAGGACACAGTTGTGAAGACTCTGACTCTGAACAAACCCCCTGCAAGCGTTTGGGCACCCTGCTACTGGCACACAGACAGCAAAACTCCAGTTTGAAATCCCCACAAATATTATTTGTCATGGCAATAACCATATTCTTCATTCCCCAAAACACTCTGTAGTGTAAACAAACCCCAAACACCTCAGAGATTGCTGTGTGACACGTGTATCCACATAGGGAATGTGTGCTGTGGGAAAAGCTGTTCCTCACATGCACCATGAATCCAGTCTGCAGACTGCACAACACCAATTACACCAATGAAACCCTTCTGCTGCTCTCAGGGGTCCCAAGAACATCCTTTGGGATGCCTGGGGATGGTTTCTTTTGCCAGCAGAGCCTCCAACTCACTGACCTAACACTCCCATAGCCAGGCCTCCAAGTGCAATTCCCATTGCGTTGCCTCTCTCCTCATCGTCCGTGTAAACAGTGGCAAGCAAACCCATCCCTACAATTAAAAAAAAAAAAAAGGGAGACAAAGAAAAGAAAAAAAAAAGCTCAGCATAAAATTAGGCATCTGTGTGCTACAGTTTATGGTCATCATTTGCCACACCTACTAAACATACACAAAGGACCAAGTATTTTTTAATATATATATATAGTCCCTCCCCATAGAATTAACTTCTGAGCAAAAATGTTTTTGGCAATGTCCATGGTCCCCAAGACCATGTTCTATTGTGTGGTATTAGTCAGGTAATTTAGTGATGCCCCCATTTGTTATATTCTTTATTAATCTCTTTGTCACAGAGCTTTTAGATGACGCCTTCCAATGAGCAGAAACAAAGCTTTGACAAGTATTCACCATCTTTTATTTATCCTCAGAGTGCACAAAGGTCTGGTGCCCACTTAGCTCCAATTGTGGACAGTACTCTGGGCATGAGATATTATGCAGAGCTGATTGCTTTGTAAATGAGTATTTCAAGTTCAGCATCAAAAAATTAGAGGATCCTTTTGACCTTTATCTTCACATGCCTTATTTCTGCACTTGATTATGAACCCTCATTTCACAAAAGGAAACATGAAGCCTAATTTGCTTGTCTTTTTGTGAAGCACTCAGACACTGTAGACGTAAATGCTGCAGAAGAGTCCTTGTAGAAATTAATAATTCTGTTTTTAAATCAAGATTTACATAGGACTCAGTAATAATATCTGCAGCTACACAGAGAAGGAAAACAATGCATTGCATTGCTGATCATTCAGTAAATACCATCCATCATGTGCATCAAAAGAGCAGAGGTCCTGTGTGGATTACCACGTTTATTGAAAAGAGTGGATGACATCAAATTGTTTGCATGAACAGCTGGAGAGCTGTCAGACAACTGCACTAGAATTCACAATGAATGTGGGATTTGGGGAAATATTCTGGAAAAAAAGAAGAAGGGGGCAGTGCAAAGACAATAAAGGTTCTACACATAGATAGGAATGATTGCACACACCAGTGCAGGGGAGTGAAGGATTGGCAGCAAAACTTCCTTTGTCTGTGAAATACAGGATGAGACTCTCACTGCTGGTGGCCCTGTGAGGAGTCAGAGCTTCTTCCCAGAGCTGGGTCTGGTTCTGCTGCAGCACAGGGAGAAATCTGGGGGTGCCTGGAGACCATGCAGAGAGTGGCAACGAGGGTGAGCAAGGGATCAGAATTGTATCTGTGACGGACAACTGCAGGGCTTCCAGTTCAAAACCAGAGAGGATAAAACTGATGTGAGAGGTGATAACAGTCTTGCAATATGAAAGAGAGCCAGGAAGATAAAGAAAGGAAACTGTTCTTTGTGTTCTCTGAAGGATGGGAAGCAGAAATAAGTTCACGTGGCAGTAAAGAGCCTTTAGATGAGACATCTGGAAAAAAACCTTCCTGACCATAAAGGTACTTAAGCACTGAGCTGGATGCTGAGGGCAGTTCTGGAGGCTTCTGAGGTCATGCCTGTCAAGTGTGCATGAGGAATGACAGATATCAAGTTGATCCTGCCTTCAGGAAGGGCAGGATCTAGGACTAGATGGTCCCTTAACCTCTTCTGCTCTTTTGTGCACATTGGCTGAGAGAAAAAGAAAGTCTTGTGCTCACCTAAGAGCCCTAGCTCAAGGTGCCCCCTTGCACAGGGACTGAGTTACAGCTGAACAATAATTCTGATTCTGGCATGTCTTCCCTTGGGAAAGCTTGGCTTGCAATCTTCACCAATGTCAGTTCCTGCCATTGCAGGAAATTTTTCCAAGATTGAAATATTCAGCATGAACAAAACATATTTTCTCCAGCCTCAGCCTCAAAAATGCTCAAATAATTTGGACTGAAAAGCCATACTCCATTTTACCTACTCTATTTAAAAATGAGGCACTTTTTTTGGAGATGTGGTACAGATATACTGAGCCCAAAGTGGCAGCCAGCATGGTAAGCCCTTAAAAACATTTTATAAGAGAAATTTCCGTAACAGACAGAGCTGCTGCTTTAACTGTAATAAGTACCAACATAAGTTCCCAGTGACCTTTAAAATGGCTAAAAATGAATTTTAAATGTTGAAGACACAGGTGCAGAAATCCCAGGGAGAGTGCAGTTCATTTAGTGCTCTACCTTACTGCAACCCAAATACCAAGGAAGTCTTAAAAGACATTTGCTTTTGAGTTACTTCATATGAAAGAGACAGAAAAAAAAACCCAACCAAATATGAAATTGGTTCAATTGAATACTTTTGTATTAATTACTGAATGTGCTGATAAAATTTAATTTTAAAAATGACTGAAAATTATCTGCATTTTCCTCTATCATCTCTTCTCTTACCTGCCACAGAAGAACATGAGGAACCTACTCCTTGAAGGGACCTGGCAATAAATAGTAGTGCATAGCTTCCAGAGAAGGCAAACACTGCAGAAAAATAAAAACAGAGGTAATTTTTTAAATTAGGTTAACTCTAACTAGGTTAAAAAGTTAGATTTCTTGAAACTATCACAAAAACTTCCTACAATTCAGTCAAGTGTTTACAGTGACTTGTGCCACTTTCAATGCTAACTGCATTATTTTCTCTTATTGCATTTAGATGTGTCAGTGTTGAATTGATTTCAGGTGTCTAAGCCTCCAGGTAACACAGAATGCAAGAGCCCAAGCAGTTTTAACTAATTACTTAGAATTTGATTACATCTGCTCTGTTTCAGCTGCACACAAAGGGAGTAATAAGACTTTTCTTTCCAGCCTCATCTCTCCACATTGCTCCATTTAAAGCTGCTCAGTCTGGAGCTCCAGGCACTCAGGGAAGGCAGGGTGTAACACACACTCACCACTGTTTCCTCCAATAATCAGTGGGTGGAGAGAGGTTTTCCCCTGGTGCTACCAGCCCCATGCCAGACGTGTGAAGCACAGCTGGCTGAAGGTGCAGGGAAGACAAATCCCCCCATTCAAAACCTTCAGCAAGTTCCTTCTCCTCCCAAAAGCAGAGAAACTGCACCAGAGGATGTGGCAACTCTTTCGTTCCCCAAGGGATTTAACCCAAGGCTTCCCCCTCAGCCACTCCCTGTGTTTTGGGACAGAGCCCCTGGATGCTGCACTCAGCCTGGCTAAATTCCCCATCCACAACACTGGAAAACAGGAGTTTCCCAGAAACCAAACCACATCTCTGCTTGTAGACCCCATGTGGTTGTCAGTGTCATTAAACCTACAGTGAGTTTATAAAGCTCCCATCTGTTGGCCACCTAAGGAATTTTGCTGGGCAGGTTACAGCTGCAGGAAGGTGCAGTGCACCAATTAAACATGGGATCCATGTGCACTCCTCCCACCTGCCCTGTGGGATTGTGCCTCTTGGGGCTTTCTACCACATCTTATAAAAACCCCTACTGTGTGGACACATAAAGATTAAGAAAAATAAAGGACAAAAAAGGATTTCAGCAGATCAGCAGTTCTCTCCTCTGCCATGAATTAGGCTCACTACTCTCATCTATATCCCAACCAGAATTTATCCAACATGTTCCTAAAACACAGAGCTGCCTGTGGCTCTAAGACCAGATCATCTTCTCTAGTTCTTCAGTCCCCTTGACGATACAGTTTTAAGATCATAGAATCACAGAATATTTTGGGTTGGAAGAGACCTTGCAGATCACCTGGCTCAATCCCCTGCCATGGCCAGGGACACTTTCCACTAGACCAGGTTGCTCCAAGCCCTGTCCAACCTGGCCTTGAGCACTTCTAGGGATGGGGCATTCATACTTCCCCTGCAAAACCTCTCATTATTCTTTCTTTTATGGAAAACTGTTTGTTCCCTTCCTTTTTTTTTGTCACAGTCTCTAATATATCTTGCAACTGCCTTCTGAGGCAAAAATGGTCCTTTCACCTCACAGGCTTCTAAAGAACCTTGATGTTCTCTGTACTCTTCCTGTCTGGGCCACAGCTTTAAATGTCGGTCCAAAACCAAACATAAAACAGCAGCTGAAGCCTTATCAATGCCATTAGAGCAGACAAATTATCTCAGCTGACTTGCAGGCTGTGCTCCTGTTTGCACATCCCACAGAGATGTTTGGCAACGCTGTGATCCTGTTGACTCATGCTCTGCTCATGAGCCCCTGCAGCCTCATGATCTTTCTGATAAACCCCCATGATATCTCCTTGTTCAGGGCCTTGCAAGACAGCTCTCCTGTAGCTGTCTATTTAAAACTGGCTGAGCACTGCTCCAGATCAGAAAAACCTGAAAGATTCAGCTGAGGAAGAGACCTGCTGAGGTGGGATGAAGAAATTCCTTAGAGCACATTCCCAAGAGAGAACTTGTTCAATCTCATCAGTACCACCATCCACATGGAGCTGACTCCCATTTTCCTTGGAGATTAGTCCCTGTACACCAACAAGAAGAATCCCTAGTCATAATTATTATGGACCATTTATTTAAAAGTTGTGCCTAGGCCAGACCAGATAAGATGTGGGCACTTACTGATTGTTGAAACAAACATGATGCAGAAGCCAGCAAACAGTGGAATCTGGTAGCCTATTCTGGAAAACAAAAAGAATATTCACATTTCTGAGGATTTGAGTTAGTCTTACATGAGTTCACACATCACACAAACACAACCTGTAGTTTCTTGGTAGGCTTTGAACTATTTATTGTGGATCACACAGCCATATTTGTCCACATTACAGATTTCTTTTCGGCTGACACAACAGACTTTGCATCTGAAATCCCTGGAAGAAATCCTTCTCATGATTGCCCTGATTGCCCTTTTCTCATTCTGCCTTAATTGTTCCCAATAAAACCCCTCTGGGCCTCCACGAGGTTGCCAAAGATATGCCAAGGGAAGATTTCCCTGAGTGTGCTGAACTTTGAAATTCTCCAGTTGTGTTTCAATGCTCATCTGTTTCCGTTCTCATGAGACAATGATTATAATGAGACATAGTCAAGCCAGTGGCTTTTTTACTGGAAAAATTTGTCATCAGCTTTTCTGGGAGTTTTGCCTCAGGAGCACTGGAAGAGTCCCAAAGAGCCTGAGAATAATACTTTTGCTTTCCATGGGTTTAGGAGTAGAAATGGGGCTGATCAAAGCTTTCTTCATCAGACCATTTCTTCATTAGGACTCTAAACAGCCTGTAGAAATGCCTGGTTGCTCCAAGTATTTTCAAGTTTCCAGGAAATAAAGAACTTCCTGGCTGGAAAGCAAATACATTTATTGAGCAGATAAAACTGAAAATTCAACCAAAAAAAAAAAATCACAATATATTATTTTTCACACCATTAAAAATCTACCCTAGAGTCAAAGCCTAGGTAGCTCTAAAGACAGTGTGCATATTCTATTCAGCACACTTTGTTCACAGCTTCATTTTTTGTAGGATTGTTCATCTCAAATGGATTTGCCAGGACATCATTTAATGGCCAAATTCTTCAATGAGGGATCATGCTTTTCAGAGGAGTACTTTCAAAGGATTTCAGTGTCCAATGATTTGACAGTGTTGTACATTTAAATGGGCAGTATTGGCTAAAGCAAGTCAGTCAAATAATGGAAGGGTCAATAATGGCCCTTTTAATAACAATAGTCATGACATGGGCAAACCAAAACAATTATTCCGAGCTTTGTTTTTGTATTAATATTTTTATACAATTTATTTTACAATTTATACTTTTGATAATGGAAAATTCCTTAAAGTGCAGATCTCAATGTTCATTCTTTGTCTTATTCTTGTGAACGAAATAAATTGAGCTTTCACATGTTATTTTGCCTTAAATCACCACTGTATTAAAATATGATAAAAACATAGAGCACAGATTCTCCTAATTGAAATCTGTAAGTGGGTGTTGTAAATATCCAGCAGAGACTGGATACTCATGGGCTACTTACCTGACCTGGTGTCTCCAAAGCAAATTAAATCCCTATCACAAACTTCCCCTGTGTCCTTTGGACAGTAACTTTAATCTCCCAGCAACTTCATACATAATATATAAAAGAGCAATACTTTTTTTGTCTGCTTTATTTGAAGTGCATGATTTGTTCTAAGCCAGCCTTTCCCTTGCTGTGTGGTTAATAGGTATTACACAATGGGATGCTGGTCTCCACTGGTGTTTCTATGCACATGAGGAAATAAAAAATTACCTCTTGCCAACTTCTCACCTGCCTCAGAGCTGAAGTGAGCACTTCCCAGTGGGCCCAGGTAGAACAGGCCACAGAGAGTTTGATCATAATTGCTTTGAATTTGAGTTTTTCGATTAAAGAAAGCACTGATAGGAGTACAGACAAAAAGAAAAAAATAAAAACAAACCCTGGAGGTATGGATATTGCTGGTGGTATCAGATTTTTCTGGGGTATGAAAGCAGAAGGTGAATGTCCTTATGCCTTTTCCCACCGCAAATTAAAGTAGGGTTGGGTCTGTCAAGGCCATCCCAGACATGTCTAGGATGGACACTGTGAGGGAGAATTCTGCTTTCAGTACAGAAATCAAGCAACTCACAGACTTGACACAGGCCCTATGAGATAGCAATTTGCTTCTGCTACAAGTACATTGAAATAATATTCAGCTATTTGCATGAAGAGAAATGCCATCCAAATTGGCTCCCACATTCACATTTCCATTTTTACATCAGACACATGAGCTGTGAGATCTCCCATAAACATTCATGAGTTAAACACAGAGCAGTGATATCATACTAAATAAAGGAGATTTCAACCCTTCCAATAGGCTTCCTACACCTGGGAACTTTCTGGTGGTTGAAGGCAGGAAGAAAATCAGCATTTTGGAATTACATTTCAGTGTAATTTTTGAGCATTGTTCTTAATTTTTGCAGTTGCAGGTATTATTCTCCCTTTTCCTTGGGCAAACAGGGCCATGGCAGGGTGGAAAGTGACACACAGCAGAGGGTGGGAGTTAAACAAGTCCTTATCCTATCTGGGAGGATACTATTGACCACAGCATCCCCCATAATGTGGAGACACACAATTCTGGAGTGCTGCCCCTGCATAGGATTGCTGGACCTTTAGAAGCCATGGTTGGGCTTTCTCAGGGGACAGTCTTGCCCACATCCAACTGACATTTAATTAGATATGCAGATTGTCCTTTCCTGGGCAACCTCAACAAACGCTGCCTCTTAGCAAACCCTGCTCCTCCTGAAACTGCAGCACTAATTAGTTGGCAGTTGTACTACCACAAATGTCTCATCTGCAGCTGCACTCCCTGGTCTGTTCTACAGATGTGAGGGAGCACAGACTGGGAGGGTTTGCTGAATGAGTTCACTATACAACATAAATAATCATCAAAAGGAGAGGCACCACCTGTAACAGCCAATTCAGTGATTCTGCCCCTTGGTCCTGGGCCATTCATGTTCTTGCCATGTGGAAATAGTGAATATGCAGTTTTTCCCCAGCCATGACAAGCACCCTCCATCACAATTACCTATGCATTTTGTTCCTCTGCATGTATGGAACGCCAAAGAATATTACAGCCTGTCTTCTCTCTTATTTTTTCTTGTTACTATGGCCAAGCATATAATTTTCTTGGGCACTCCTGTCAAAACCCTCCAAGCAATTTTGAAGTGAAGTCCAGCATGTCTCACCAAAATTACTTGCTGCTAAAAGTTCTTATTACGAGTATTTCTGATCTCTGAAAAAGTCTAAGTCCCTACTTGATGAAAAGGAAAGGCTGCCACTGATGGAGAATGGAAAATCAACTCCACTTCAGTCTGTGATTCCAGATTGCAGGACTCCCAGGAAATTATTTATACCCATTAACAAGATTACTCCAGAATAAAACAACAGATTGTTGGTTATGTGCAACAGCACGGTAAAGGATACATTGACCAGGTGAGCAGCTGTGGATTATTAGAGCCTAATTACCAATTACAGTGCTGCAAATCCACTGATTCCAACCTTACTGTTACACAGCTCCATGGTGCCTCTGTGAGCACCCCTTGCTAGCTCTGTCCTGGCTGGAACTCTGGCTCTCCTCCTTCCCTGGCAATGGAGACTGGGGAGGATTTATGGCAAAAAAATGTGTTTCTTGAGGTTCTGAACCAATGAACCATTTAATATGTGTGGAGTTAAAAAAGGACAATGTAGGGTCAGCAGGGACAGGGAGTGTGGTGGAGCACAGGGAAGGCAGAGGGACGGAGTGACCTGCAGAACTGGTCACTTCAGCCTCCTGCCAAAACCTGAAAGGAAAGCTCACATAGGAACTGAACTGTAAATATGTAGTTGCAAATGTTATTTATTCTTCTGCTTCCTTCTGTGTGTGTCTTGGGCACAAACACATTGTGGTCCCAGCTGCTCTCTCTCTCTCTCTCTCATGCAAAGAAGTTCAAAGCTGTAGCAAGGATGGTGTAAAAATTATGGTGATGGTGAAAATAGTTAATGATTTTTTAATGGATTTTGAGGCTGCTATGAGTAAGGACAAGGTTAAAACTACAGACTTTTTCAGACTGATGTAAAAAAGAAGGGGGCACACACGGCAGAGGCATAGATTGGCTCTGGTGGTTGAGGGGTGGCACAGCTGGGCACAAAGCTTGGTGAGAGTTTGAAAACAGCACTGGAGTCAATCAGAGAATCACAGAATGGTTTGGGTTGGAAGGGAACTTAGACCCCATCTCCTTCCAACACCTGCCATGGGCAGGGACACCTTCCACTGGATCAGGTTACTCAGAGCCCCATCCAGCGTGGCCTTAAGCACTTCCAGGGATGGGGCAGCCGCAGTTTCTCTGGTCACTGTTCCAGTGCAGTTGGATAAACCAGTTAGTTATAAAGGGCAGCCTTTTGCCCAATCTCTTCACTGGACAGCTTTAGGCAGAGTTTTCACTCCCCCCCTGCCAGTGCATCCTCCTCACAAAGAGCCCTGTGTCAAATGTTGTGCTTTGTCTATAGTTTCTTAAAAATTTCACCACCAGGAAAAACATGATGTGCTTCTGACCCACAAAATCTTATCAGCTCTGCCCTGAAGCTGTGCCACGGTGGGAAATGTGTTGTTGACTTCCTATGGCAAAGCTATCACCACTGTTTGCTCTGCTAGGACTTTGTTAGGGCAGAGGGAACTGGTATTGTTCCAGGAATAGGAAACCTGTTCTCTGAGCCAGGTGTGTCTGGTGTTCCATGTACAGAGCTGGGCTTCAAATAAGAAATGTTTTTTTGCAGAACATGCTCCTTGAATGAAACCGATTCTGAAATTTGTTTTTGAAAATCTGCACCTTCAGTAATTATAAAAGGAAGGAAAACAGGCCCCCAAAACTTTCAGAAAACCTAAAAATAGTGATTATTTGCACGACTCATATGAGTAGAACATCCTGTTGCTGGCTGTACAAACTCAAGCACTTAAAGCTAGTGCCTGGTGAAAACCAGCACTTGACTAAAATTCTAAACTACTCTTGAACAGCTATATTTGATTGAAAAATAAAAATCACTGTACACAGTGTGCTAGTCATTTGATAAAGAAACTTACTGGGCATCTTAACCAACTGTGCACACTGATCTTGAAACAAGAAACCATTTCTCCTTAAGCTTTGATATTTTGCTAGAAGTTTGTAGAAGCAATAAAGGCAAAAAGCTTAACAATAACCAAACAGCTTATCAGTGATGAAGAAGAGTCTTTCTAATGATAACCCAGATATTTTCTGTTTGATTTATACAATCACAAATTTTAGCTAATCATATACATCATTATTAGAAATTGTCAGGTTAAGAGGGGGAGGGTATCCAATCACTTCTACAGTTAATTGATAAATGTGTTAACTGATATTTCCCTTTAAACATTTCTCAGAAGAAAGGCAGATACCAGTACCAAGACACAAATAATGCATGAAAGAAAACCAGTGAACTCTAAATCTAATTTAGGGCCACTTTGCCATTAAGGCACTCACTTCAGCTGTATGAGGGAAGAGTTTGTCATTGGGATGACGAGATGACGTGCTCCTTGCTGTTCCTTCTCACACTCACTGGGCATGTGAGCAAACCTGCCCCCGTGCCTGCAGTCACACTCCCTGCCCCAGGCAAAAACCTGCAGGATGTTTCCAGGAGGAAACCTCAGCTCCAGCACTAAAGTTCACACTGGTGTGGTGCCAACCCTGCCCCTAACAGGAAAGGGAGATGCTAGAAGAACATCTCCAGCCTCATTGCCACCCTTTGGGATGCATCACACATGTCCCAGGGCAGAGATGTGACCATACAGCTTTGTCCTGCTTTGGCAGGCTCTGGAAATGGTGATGCTAACAGAAAAAGGAGCAAATATCAAGAAGGCAACAATTTAGGCAGTTAGGAAAATCTAGAAGCACATCCAAAGAACTATTACAAAAACATTATTTGACGTTCGGTTTCTTTACCCACAGAGGAGCTATGATATCCTCACTAAACAATACAGGTAAGAAAAATCCTTCCCAACTTGCAGCAATATTTGTGCAAAAGTAATTTTGTGGTGGCATACTTATATCTGTGTAGGTGATATGTATTGCTGATAAGGGGAAATGAGAGAGAAATGAAACTGTCTCTCTCATTTAAAGCTTTTGTGTTTAGATCAGCTCCACAGATCAAACACAGGTTTTGAATACATAACACTGTGAATCCAAATGCTGCTTAGCCCTCAGCTGGATACTTTTTATTAGATTGAAAGGAAACAGTCAGACTATATGTGTGTGTGTGTGTGTGTGTGTGTGTATGCTGTAAAACTTAAATGAGGTCGTTTCGGCTTCAAAATCTGAAGTATCTGGCATTGGAGTGTGTTGGTTGTTTTAAACATTGTCACCCATGATGGACATTGACTGCTTAAACAAAAGCGTTCTACAAGTACAAATTTCTGTTGCCTATTATTTTCTGAGAGGAATAATTCTCTATGAAAACAGCTTACATAAGAAATATGCAGATCAGTGACCCGACTAAATACAGTCTGGAGTTTATTTCCTGCAGAGATTGATCTCATAGTCTGTTTGGGAGGGCTGAAGCTGTGGGGAGCACTTACACAAAATGGTAACAATGAAATCAAATTAATTATTAACATCAAAAATTTAAATAATATTATATATACTTTTTAATCTTCATGTAACCATCATCAGTACTTGGATTTGGAGGGGGGCTTTAAGTCATTGACATCAGTGTTTATGAGCTTGATCCTGGTTCAAATAAATTTTCTGTGAAGTCACATTTAAACATATTTGGTTCAAGACTTCATATATTTGCAAAAATTTGGAGGGAGCAATTAGAAGGCTGAGCAGAGTCATGTACTGATGGGGATGTGGGACCCACCGAACCTGGTGATGAACATGGCATCAGCAAAGCTGGACATTTGTTCACTTTTCACTGAAGTCCACACAAATTTCCCACCTCAGAGAACTCCAAACCATCCCACACCAAATCCCATCACGAGCTGCTCATCTCAATGAGAGCAGGGCAGGGATGTGAGCCCTGCCTACAGTTTCAATACCATCTTTGCCTAATGTGGGTGCCACAGGAATATTGACAATTCACAGTCTTTGTCAATACTACATTGCAGTGTCTTTTGTCCTCCTGTAACTATATAGGAGATATTTCAACACCGTCTCAGCAAAGATTTCTACAAAAACCCAAGGTCTCAGGAGCTGGAGGAGAAGTGTGTGATTCTGATGGCTGATGTGCAGCTACTTTGGAAAGGGTGTAAGTGTTTAGAAATGTTCACTAAATGCATTTCACTAAAATATTCCTCCAGAAAAAGCAAGAAGGCAGTAGGGCCAGGGGCCAAAAGAGAGTGAATAATGTTAGAAATACTAAAACATCAGTGTGAAGCCCTCAGTGCTGGTGCAGCAGCCACAACATACCTGTTTGTCAGAGGCCCTATGAAGGGGTTGGTCATCAGCTGCACTGTTGCTTTTGAAGCAAACAAGAGGCCCACTCTGACATTTTCATTCAGCAGCTCCTTGTCATCCTTGGGGCAGTCAGAGGGGGAAGGAGTCACACTGACAACCATTTGCTCTGTCTGGGTCTGGTGCAGCTCTCCTGGCTGTGTCCTGTCAGATTCATTCCCAGTGACCATGGTGGAGTTGTCGTAGTAGGAAAAGATGCTCTGGAAACTGTCCATGGTTGCTGAGGGTAGGTTAGGCTTAGTGGTCTGGATTTCTGTGGCATTTCTCTCATGTTCGATGCTGTAAAGGTAACTGGGAATTATTGGCACTGGAAAAACAAATAGAATACATTGGCATCTTACTAGCAGGTTATTTGTAAATGGAATCACCAAGTTTTCTTGCTTGCTTTGCCAGGAATGATCAGGGATCAGGGAATGCAAGGCTTTCCTACAGAACACATTCAGAAACACAGAACTGAAAATGAAGTTTGCTCATGGGAAAAAAAACACACCCATAACTCAGAAGTGCAGTTTAAAACAAAAAGTTCCCCTACATTATTCTTTATTTTTTGCCAGTTTCATAAGATTTCCATAAGGTTTTCTACATGTACATCATTAAGCAAAATATCAGAA
Source organism: Trochalopteron elliotii (assembly GCA_024734555.1). Lineage (NCBI taxonomy): Eukaryota > Metazoa > Chordata > Aves > Passeriformes > Leiothrichidae > Trochalopteron > Trochalopteron elliotii. The sequence goes on from JANPWX010000042.1 coordinate 153,720, forward strand.
GTATCAAAACCCATGTCTGAAGCCTCTTTGTTGCATGTGGCTGCACAAGTCCTTTTATTAGGCTGCAAAAGCCTGAATAATGAGAAGTGCATTGGAATGATTATTAAACCAAAATATAAAAAATAAAATAAAAACTGTTTCTAATATAAACCACAAAAATATTGATAGGTACCAGCCATAAGGAAAAAAGGTAACAGATCTACATCAAGGAATCAGAATATGTTGATATTTGCATGTCTCATTATTTTAAAGTTTACATTGACAAGTTCATCCAAAAGGAACCATGTTTACATGTTTTAGGATCTTAGCTGCAATTTAATTGCATTAATATGTATCTCAGACATTAGGATTTCAGAGTTTGTAAAAACAGATGTCAGGTTCATTCACTTTAATACAAGTGACAGAATCACCCCTTCCCATCTTGCATTTCATCCTGAAAAAGTCCAGCCTCTGAAGTCTCCAAACTGTCATAATTTCTAGGGCTTCTAGCATACATGTTACTAAATAAGTAATTAAATATTACTAATTTTATAAAGAAGTATATTATTGTAAAAAAAATCAAAAATCAACTTGCAAAACATAGAAATTTTTATAACTAAGGTCTATCTCATGGCATCAACTTTTAAGCTGAAACCCCTCCAAGAAATTCAGGAGTCTGATTTAGAAGCTGAGTCTGCAGCCTCACCTGAGAGCTGGCTCTGCACAGACCCAGTCACTTCCAGGAGAACCAAGTGCATTTATTTGTGTTTCTGTGCACATCCATGAGCCACTGGTTTCTCTGGACCATTTGCTTTCCATTCATATAAACATTTGAATGTGAGGAGTTCTAAGTCTACCACTGAAAAATATTCAATTGTTTTATTTGAGTAGATTTCTGAACCTTGACACCGTGCCACCGAAGCCATTAAAAGTTGGATCTTAGACTTTGATGAAAACTTGGTATTATTTTATTAAACTAACTCATGGAAGTGCTTTTCTTAAAAGTGGCTTAGATAGTTTTCTTATTAAGCTATCATTTTAAGACCAATGTGGGAGAAACAAGAACTATCACAAGGAAACAGACATCTCCAATGTTATCTAGCCTGTTGTTTCAGTTGCATGACCACAGGAGAAAAAAACTATGATGAGCTAAAAACACTGTTATCTGTCATTCTATGAAGTATTAGTGGCCTTTAGCAGGAAAAAGGGAGGAAAAAAGAAAAAGGGAAAACAGGAGTTAATAAGATATTCCTTATCTTGCAATTAACATGGAAATAAAGCAAGACTTTGATGTCCACGGCGGCGCTTTTGCAATGCCTGGAGTACAATTCATGGTTAAAAACGAAAAGAAATTAACCGGTGTTTGAAAACGTTAGGTTTGAGAGCATCAATCAGGCATTCCGGGAGCACATCTGCCGGGGAGATGTGAGAGAGATCATCCCTGGCAGAAACCGGGGGAGGGAAGGGAGCCCGAGCCCGTGTTACCTACCGACCACGGTGAGCAGCATGTTGTCCAGCAGCAGGGCGATGAAGACGATGAGCAGGATGAGTTTGCGGGACTGGCGGCTCTCCCGCAGCCAGCGGAGCAGCCCCAGCTCGCCCCAAGCCATGCTCCGGCCCGGCTGCGGACACACGGAGGCCGGCGGGGACCGGCGGGGACACGGGCGGGGACACGGGCGGCTCCGCGCTATACGGAATCACAGGCTGTCAAGCT
>JANPWX010000042.1:160387-201938 GCA_024734555.1 Trochalopteron elliotii
GGCACAGAGGGTGTGCATTATATTTTAATCTGCAGAAATTATAACCTACAGAAAATGTGAATGTGTATTTCTATATGTGCAACTACTCACTATGGCATGTAATGTTCAGAGGAGAGAGAAAAAAAAGCAGAAATTTTGCTTTTAAGAGAACTAATGACAAAATCATCAATAATGCTAAACATTTAGTTGGTTGAGCAGCTGTGTGTGTGATAACCAGGTCTGACATGCTCTGAGGGAGTAATTTTTGAAGGTGGAAAGGCTCAGGGTGGAGAAAGGGGATATGGGAGAAGAAGGGAGATTGAACAGCTCCTGTTCAATCCTGTCTCTGCTAAAAAGGAATAAAATATCACTAGTTCCCATATAGAAACAACAACATTAATTTTAATGTCACGATACAGGGCAGACATTTTCCCATCCACCACAAAACTATGCTGGAGGTTCTTACAGAGGTAGGAAGGCTGTGGTGGAAGAGTAGATGAAAATATGAACATAAATAGTTGATACTTTGTTGGGATGCTTTTGGAAGACCACACGTATATATGTGTCATGGACAAAATCCTGGACCTCTATACATAATGGCATAGGCTATCTATATGCACTAAATAATTTAATCTGTTAAAAAGTAATTTTTTTCAAGTTAGGGCACTTATTCTAGATATTGTTCACGGATAATCTTGGCCCAAAATAGTAATAGCAGTCTGAGATGGTGTTCCTTCAGGTTTGCTTTGTACAACTCACACTGAAAACAAACCAAAAAATGCAATATTGTGAGGGTTTCAATTAAAGTCTTAAATTTTCAATGCATTTCAAACTTAGGAAATTGTATTCTACAGTAAAACATCTCTAAAATTAATTTTTTAAACTATTTTGCTACCCATATTAGAAAAAAAAATCATTTGACAGTTCTGGACTTGGGGAGCTGCTCGAGTAGAAAAATACCACTTAACCCTGCTCCTTGTCTAAACCCTTTGTAGAAAACACATCACCCGGGATACTTAAATGAGTTACAGCATGAAAAGAATGTTTAGGTATAGATGGGAACATATTTGTCTGCATATATACACGGTACCTAAAATAATGACAGAATAGACACCATGAATGCTTCATCAGTGGCAATGCTTTCCTGGTACCCCAGGCATATCCTCACCTTTTGGACTTGCTGGAATTTAACCTTAAGAACCAGGAGACAGGAGAGGAAGGAGAGGGAGTGCCCTTCCATCCCACACCCCAAAACATCATCATTTCTCTGCTGGCTTTTAGCACCCAGATTATTTTTCATTCCTGAGAGCAAACACTGCCAAGAGCTGTATGGGGCAGAGGATTTAATGTGTCTGTCCTCATGAGCTGTCCAGGAGAACCATCACACTGCAACATGGCCAGGGAAGCTGTTTCCAGCCTTTCCATGGCAGGCTTTGTCTGAGTACTCTGATATTACTGACCACAGGTTAGTGATGGAGAGATCTGGCTCTGACATGCTTCATCTGACAAGAAAAGAGGCTCAGCCAAGCACATTAAAAGCTGGAAAACAACTAGGCTAAGTAATACCTTGTTGTATCTTTTCTTTCCAAGCTGGTTTTCCTTTTAGAGAGAACACAGCCCTGAGGTCACTCTTAGCTTCATGATCAATGGGAAGAAATGCTAGTCTCAGTTTTACAAACCTAATTATTTTCTTCAGAAATCTGTCTGGAACTAAAAAGCCTCTGACAAAAAAAAAAAATCCTTCTTATCCCAGGAGCTCAGAGGAATTCAGTCATTGGATGTGAATTGTGTTTATATTGACTGCTTACATGTCTTTTGAGACTGGTGTCTTCTGGGTGGCTGTGCAAGAAAGCACAGTCCCCTCCAGGCACAAACTGTGAACTCCTTTTATTAAGAGAAATGTTTAGCAATAAGCATGCAGTATGAGTTTGTGTTTACAGACACATGTACATAAAGGGTCTAAGATCAGTTATTCAGGTAATGGTGCACAACCCACTCACCCTGGGAATTCTTGTGGGGTTGTTCCTTGTTCTTTAACACAGTTTTAGTGCAGTTGGCTTTAAGAATGTTAAACCAAGCTGTAACTTTGTCTTTTTAAAGGGCAAGTTAAGTGTCGATAAAATAAAATATTTATTATTTTAAAGAATAATGCCATTTTAAAGAATTATGATGTCACAGTAGAGTCCCTCAAATACACAACCATCACTGAAAAAGTTGCTTTTCTTAATTGACATTTAAGTGCAAATCCCATCCATCAAGAAAAGTGAATCCATTCTAAAATCCTTGAATTACCTGCCAGACCTACATCTAAATTTATTATCCTGGAATAAACCCTGTGGAAAATTCGTCATGGAAAACAAACCAACCACCCTGAGCAGGTGTGACCTGCAGGCTGCTGTGATTGCTTCCCACAGATTACAATTTTAGCAACACCTGGGCTGAATGTGCTGTGCTGATGCAGCAGCCTCGTGGGTCCTAATGAAATAATGATGGGATAAGAGCACAAGGAAACATTCAGAGCTTGCAAGAAAACAAACTGTAATGCAGGAACAAAGATACTAGATCAGCTGGGGGACAAAAAGCTTTTGTATGGCCTTATTTATTTTGCTGGCATAAATGAAATCTCTTCAGACCTTTATGCAATATGTTAGATGTAAGTGCAGTCAATGAGAAATGTTAACTGCCTGGTCTGGAGAAAATCACATTAGATTTACAGGACAAGGCCTTACATGAAATATTCTGGTTTTACAGGAAAGATGGGAAGGCAGAAGAAGAGGTTTCTGCCACCTACCTACATCAGCAAGTGGGAGCAATCCCAGACAAACCTAAGAAGTCAATGGGTTTTTTTGGTAGGTGATAGACATCAAGTTGACTGGTGAAATGTACCAAGAAATAAATATATTCAAAATAAAAATGCACAAGAGCCTCTAAAATATCTGAAGTTTAAAATTTGACATTGAATAGTTCTGGATCCTTGCAAAATTCAGTTCTGAGATTGTTCTGAATAATGCAGCAGAACATCAGTGAAATGTGGGGTGCATGAGCTGTACCTCAGCCATGTGGGACTCACTCAGGACCTCCTTAGGCACCCAGAACCATCCATGGACTTGCTCCCTCACCACTGCTAATGGATGAAATTCAAAGATTTCTACTCTAGTCCTCTGACACACCTAACAGGTACCCACAGGTATAATCCCTGACTTAGGTGTGACATGTATAATCATGTGACATGTCACATGTATAATCCCTGCAAAGGTGTGACTTTGCAGGACTGGATCTAAAATGTCTTAGCAATAATTATAAATATTTAAGTATTAAAAAAAAAAAGCTTTTTGAACAGTTCTCTTTTGTGTAACTTTTAATTAGAAATTATATTTCTCTGAAATATGTGTTCTAGAGTCAATGAAGAGACAAATACAAAGTTTATATCTGACATGAGCTTGTTGAATTTTTAACACAGAAAAACATGATTTACAGTCTAAAATGGCTGAGACCCTTTGCTTCAACAAACCAATCATAATCTCTTAGATGCCAGCATACACAGCTGGAAATGCTGCACTAAATTTCTTCAGCCAAATTCCTTTCTGAAGATCTTAATTGATTTTCTTCCACCAATAGTGCTTGTGGTTTTTACACTGCTTTTCAACAGGAGATTTTTTTTGTTGTCTCTTGGACCATACAATCTTCATATGAGTCTAAACACACTTGGAAAAATAGGAAGCCCTGCCTGGGAGTATAAATTGCACTGCTGTGCTTAGTCACAAATGGCTGAGCACAATGAGATTTTACAATAAACCAGAAATGTCTGTGTTTTGTTGTGTCAATAAATGTTCCAGTGATGCTCTTAAAGACAATAAATTACTGGTAATGGAACACTACCCTCAGCATGTAGAAGTCATTTTCCACTTCCAGACATTCTCAGATTAGGTTTAAATTGCTATTAGAAAATCCTAAATGTGTTTGGTTGAAGAAAATCTTTTTAATGCCTAGAAATAATCTGGCAGTGGCTGGTTAGAGCAGAGTTAGCAAGAGTATTCCTGGGGAGAACAGTTTCCACATATGGAAGGGAACTTGGCTCCAGCAGATCCCTACCACTCACAGAGGGAACAATACACAGAGATTTCAGAGCCTGTAATTTTTTGCAGCTGCTCAGCTGAAGGGAAAACATGTCAGTGCTAAGGAAATCATTGTGAGGGACCGAGTTTACAACAGGGGTGTAAGTCCTGGTCTGGGCTGCCCTTGACAGAAATGTTTTCATAATGTTTGTTCTCCAAAAGCCTTTGAGGTGGCAGAAGTAAGAGATGGACATGGGAAGCAAGGCAGGATAGAGGGCAAAGAGGGGAAGGGAAGGATCATAAATGAAGGAAGAAGCACAAAACAGGACTCTGGTGTACAGCAATTTGCTTTTTTTTGTGAGTAGAGCTGTTTGTTTCCCTGAGGATCCACTGAAATCTGTGATGTATTTATCACCAGTGTTCATGTGCTTGTGGTGCCTGCAGCCTGAAGGTGCAAATCCTGAGGTTCTTACACACCCTCTTTTCTTCAGCATTGGCTTTAGCAACAGAAAATCAAAGCAGGACGACCATCCCCCCCCCCCGCCCCCAACTCCCTTTATTCCCCCCTTACTAATGTCTGCAGAACTAAGGCCCAGAAAAATGTGGATATTTATAAGTGTAACAACTGTGAACTACCTTCAAGACTGCCACACTCATCCTGGTCCTACACTGAAAAATAAAGAGTTAACTAGAGATGCATAGCATTAAGAGGAACTTCTGTATTGGCTTTCTGATGTTTTTAAGAAAGAAATCCACAAGGGATTGAGAAGGAATTTTCAGAGGGACTAATTAGCTTCATGCTCTATGAGAAATATCACTGCTAAACTTAGACTCTGCTGGACTACACTGCACTATCTCCCACACTAATGACCCCAAACCATGGAGCGAATTATTCTTTCCTGATCAATGCATTTGAAGTCCAAATTACATTTCCCTTAGCATAAAGCCTGCTTTATTTCATATTTTATTTTGCTTTGTAGAACCCTGAAATCAAAGGAGAATAAATTGATGCTGTTAATGGATATATTTCCATTAGCTATAGCAGGGCTTGCCCATAGATGTGATGAGATTTCCAAATGCTTATATACTGTTCTAGGAAGGCTAGTAATTTTTTTACTAGAATGATTAAGTTAAACATCACACTGACAAAACTCATACATTTTACAACATCTCTTGCTAGTAGAAGTTTGATTCAATCTTCTTTGCCTGTCTGACAGACTTGATCCAATCCTCATGTATTCTTCAAAGCTCTGTTTGCTCTTGCCAAGGCATCTTGGTTACCAAACTGGCTATGCTAATTAAATCTGTACTGCTCTCTGTCCTGTGCACCCCAATAGTTTTATACCATTTTTCCTTCCATTTCACTGTGTAAACAAAGCAAATCACACACAAAATATTTGGGGACAGCCTTTCCACAGCCATAAATCCTCCTAATTCCTCTGCTTTTGCAGCTCATCACAACCGGTGTTTTGATCCAGGGCAGGTTGGTTAATACAAGTTTAAACATTTCAGGGAAGTTCCATGGTTAGACATTCAGACCTGACAGATGTTTAGCATCCTACATGTGAGGTTTGAGTGGAGGTGACCATCCTGCAGGTGCTGGGACACAGGCACCAGGGCTGAGTGGGGCCAGAGGGGTCACACACCCGCCGTGTGACGCTGCCTGAGCTCTCAATTAGATTAAACATCCACATTTCCCAGCCACCAGATTTTCCCCTGCAGGAAGAGTCAGTCACTGTCAATATTTATAAAGCCCAGTGAGACCTCCTCACTGTAGGGTGGAAAGTGTTTCATCATTATGAGTCTCCAGCTCTTGGGTGACATTTGATGAAATCGTATTAAAGCTAATTATATTTGAGGGGCACACGTCTAAGTTTTAATGAGCTTTTATAGTTATTTGTTATCTGATTTCTTCATTTTCATTTTCCAAAGGTCTGTTTGTTTCATTCAGCTAAATTAACCATGAACCATGTTCATAGCCTCTTCACTTCAACTTTCAGGTCCTTTACTATGTTTTTTGACTCTGTGCTGGTGAATATTTGCACACAGTTTCTTGGTTTTTTAGCTTCTAAGGGCTCCCATCATATGTGAGAAGTTATGGACAAGAATAGCTTTATGAATAATAAACAGCCCCACATTTAAAGGCTACAATTTTTTGGTTTTTATTAAAGAAAATTTTTGCATAAAGAAAGTGGGGTTTGAGTTTTCAGAAATTACTGCAGTCAGTGGGATGAAATCCAGGCACTACAGATGCTGCACACAAGAATTATATGTAGATTTAAAGCAGAAATCCCATTTTGACCACATATTCTGGGGTGAAAGGGAAATGGACTGAGCATCACACTGACTTGTACTGAAGATGAATATCTTCTCTGGTTTAGTTCATTATTTAAAGCTCTGACATGGGGAAAAAAGGCTCTGGATTTTAACAGGAGAGCATATCTTCATTCATTTTTTTCTTTTCCTTCTGTGCCTTTTCCACGAGGAATCCAGGTAAGATATATCCACTGAAAGCTGCCAATTATATCCATAATCGTAATTATAATTATAATTAACTACCTAGATTGTCTGCAGTAAAGAAGGTAAAAAAGTGATGAAGGTGCCAGTTGGGTTCTGTGTAATTATGTGTTTCCCAATAACTGTCCCTGATTTCTGATTAAAAATCCTTTTTCAGGGGAAGTGAAGAATGTTTTTGGAATTGTACACTGTGAATAATTGCCATAAGGAAAAGCTTCTGATAAGAAATATGAAGCACCAAAATATTAACAGAGCATAGTTTTTCAACATTGCACATCTGTAAATGATTAATTTTCTGAAATAAATATTCCTAATTTCCTAAATTAAATAATGATTTTTTAAATGTAAAACCTGTTTTTTCCTAGATTGTCATGTAAGTATATAGTAGCAGATCCCTCGTACTTTATGACAGAGGCAGCCCAAACCCAGGATCTGAGAATCAAGCTCCTGTAATCTTCAGGAGTTCTGGAAATTGAAAATTAAAATTTAGATATTTCTAAATAGCTATTGGGTTTTTTATGAGCTGGATATCTGCATTCTGGGCTGTTCCCAGTCTCAGTTTGAATCCAATTGTATCTTGAACATCTCTTGAATTTCATTTGCAATTAAATACTATGGGGTTTTTTTCCATGTGATTTCTCTTTGTCAAAAATAATCAGGTGCTTCCACTTCTTTGCAAAAAAAAAAATTACCTCTGATTTAGCTCTGCTAGAACCTGCATCTACATGAAAGGAGCTTTCAATAGGCTGCCTCCATTGCTTCTATTTTCAAATCCCAATATTTGCACAGACTGTCTCTTCACAAGAATAAATAAAAGAGAGAAAGCAAAGCAATAAAAGGAAAATTCAAGGATAAAAGAAATAATTTGCAATCCTAGTGAAGGCAAAGCATCGTGCTACATCTTTGTTTTTCAGATAACCCAAACCAACTTCAAAGTTAGACTCTAAAGGCAGGATCAATATCCATAGCAACTAATTGCATTTACTGCACCTGCTGGAAAGTGCAGTGGCTGTGTCCACGAATACCAGAGTAACCAGGCTGCTCTAAATAACACAGAGCCTGGCTGAAGGTGTGCCCTTGGGCACCTCTGTGTCAGCTTCAGGATACTCCCCTGCTGATGCTCAGACTCTGTTATGTTTTTAATAAATATACTGTCCTTCCTCTTCTGCTGTTCTTGACACCAAAAACGTTCTCCAAAGAAGAATTAAAGAAACTCTGTTGTCCTCCCTCAGCCCATGAGTACAAAAACCTTGGCACAGGTGACACATAGAAATTGCTGCCTGCCTGACCTTAGGCAGTGCCACTTCCCCCTTGTACTCCTGCATGCAGCTCTCTCTCTCTGCTGTCTGGAGTAATTGGATGTTACCCAGGGCAGGCATTGCCTTTATTTAGTTATGCAGTGCATAACAGAAAGGACTTCCACTCCTGGGCTGGGGCTACAGGCTCCCTCCATATCAATAGGGTTTCATCAATAATCTTTGCAACACCCCTCCATCAGACAGCACTGAGCTGAGCAGTTTGTCACACTGCAGCCAGAGCATGACCACCTAACCCCAAACAGCATTTCCATCAACCATTCAGCAGGGCTGCGTTTGAAATGTTTACAAAAGCAGAACAATATCCTGTAGCTGGAACTTCTCCTTGTGGGTATTGCACAAGCAGAACACTCCTTCTTGATGTTTATCAAATATTGCAACCCAACTGAATTTCTTTGTGAGACAATAATCCATTCAGTATAAAAGGCTGATAATATTAGAAACTCTTTTGTGTGTGGTTTAGTCCCATTTGATTGCACAGATAAAATGGTTCTGTTTCTATTTGTCAGTTTCATATACACAACTTGTAGAGTCAGAAATGAATAGGGTCTGAAATGTATAGCAAAGATCATAAAACAGCAACAAAAACATCTTTTAAATATTAACATTTCCTTTCTGGGTCCTGTAACCCTTGCCAAGAATTGCCTATGGATATACGATCTTATTTAAAGCACACTGCTTTTGTGATAGGTGTTCAAAAGGTAATTCTATGAAACAGATCTTGCTCTTTTTAAAATTTGTTTGTCCCAAAAAAATTACTTGATGAATGTTACTTAATACCAAAATAATTTGCTTGCTCTGATATAACCCTTGAGCCTTTTGTTACAGCTTTCCAGCCAGAGTCTCCTAATAAGAGAAGCAGCATTCATTGGGCAGATAGCAAAATGAATGCTTGGGCTCATTTTCTGTGCATGTACAGCCCCTCTCCCTTCTGTTGTGTCCTGCTCTTATCTGACAATAACCACTGCCTGGGAAGGCAGGGGCTGCTGCAGCCCCAAGTCACGGAGTCACAGCCACGGCTTGCACAAATGTAAATGAGGACGGTGAGGAAGGCCAGAGTAATAAATCTGTGTCGGGAAGATGGATTTGGGTCAGCTTCCAGCCCTGGATGTGCAGAGCAGCCCATGGGGCTCAGTGCTGGTGCTGGTCCCTCTCAGATGCCCTCATTGTAAATCCACGCTGCTCGATGCAACACCGATTTCTGCCCGGATTTCTGTCTGAACCGCTGTGAGAATTGCCCTGGAGGGGAGAGGGCAGACGGGGAGGACGGGAAGGGATGCTGTGTTTGCTCTCCAGGCTCAGCCCCTGCCCTGGCTTCTCCTTCAAAAGCAAACACGGAGAAACCCCGGCAAGGTGCAGCACTGACGGGCAGAAAAGGGGACAGCAACAGGGCCAGCACGGTGCCACCAGCAGGGATCTGCTGCCACTCTCCCTCCTCCTCTCAGGAAGGTACCCCAAGGTCACACAGCCCCCTCCCTGGCCCGGGAATGACACTTAGGAGCATGTCACCCCTGGTTAACATCTTTTCCTTCACAGCTTCACCAGTGATCCCCGATGTGCTGCTGGCCATTGCTGGCAGCCCTTCTCCTTCCCTGTGCATCGTATTTCCTCCTGCATTCAGGGCAGGATATGAAAGTTCAGCATTTGGAGCAGCATTTGGAGGGGTGGCAAGGTCGGTGTTATCCTGGTGGTGCAGGAGCTGACATTTTGTGTGTTTACATCAGATCTGCCTCGTGCTGTTATAATCAGCCATGCTACCACCACTATAGGCTGGAATGACTCGAGTCCCGTGGCCTCTACCATTGGAACTTAAATTCCACTGAAAATAACAATAATAAGAGAAACTGGAGACATTTAAGCAGAAGTCTGGGCCGAGTATAAGCAAGGATGGAAGAGAACAAATAAAAGATTATCTGTCCTTTGAAACACCCCATCTTCCTGCCAATTCAAATATTGACTGGCTGCAGAATAGGAAAAATCACAGCTTGCAGTGGGATGGAAATGGCAGAGCTTGCTTCAGAGATAACTCAGGAAGCAAAAATGATGTTTGGAGGGTTCCAACAAAGACCAGGGCTCTAAAGCAGGAGAAAAGGCATTGTGTGCCTTCAGGGGGATATCTCAGGGATGTTTTTTCAGTCTGAAATCTGAGTGGAGACATAAATTTCACATCCAGGATGCATTGTGGTGTTTAGTATTCATAGATTAGAATATCCCTGGTTGGAAAGGATTCACAAGGATCACCAAGTCCAACTCCTGGCACTGCTCAGTGGTGACACCAGCTTTACAGAGTGGTTGTGAAAGCATCCTCCTTGTTGGTTGTTTCCGTGGACACGGTGGGAAATGCAGGGGGGGTACTGATCTACCTGAAGAGAAAACTTGTGCATTCAGGGTATTCTTCAACTAGATCCATTTTCTTTCTCTGTTCCTAACCCTGAAATGGTAACAAACACCTTCCCACTGAGTTCCTGAAGTGATTACCCATCTCAAACCTCCAGCTGTACATGGGGTGTGCTTGGTGAAATGACTTTAAAGAGCTCCCCTGTCTTCCAATACACCCTAAATTTAGCATTGTTCTGGCTGTGTTAGGGCTTGTTTTGACCATTATTTTAATTGGAGTGTGATGGATGGTGATTTGGTTTGACTTCTTAAAATTTTGTGTGTGCGTCCAGTGATTTTTTGTCAGTACAAGACAATAAACTTCAAAATAAGTCTTTCTGTCTGAGATGTTCATTTTTTTAATGCTAGAAAGGCCTGTAGAGATCAATTATGGGAACAAAGAGTTAGAATCTAGCTCCTTCTCTGGTATTAATTAAATCTTTTATCCTATGGTGAGCAAACAGCATATTAGGCTTCACCACAGTCCTCAAAGGTATCATTACCACCCTCCCACGGATGAGGGAAAATAGAGCCAAAGGAGGCTGTAATTTGGTCATTTTTCCAAATTGATGCAAAATAAAAAACAGAGCATAAAATGCCCTGTTCTAGATCAGTTTCTCTTGCCATCAGCCAGTGCTTCCCCCACTGGCAGGCAGAGCAATGTGGGCAGTGGTTTTGGGTTTTACCCTTCCTGGCCCTCCTTGCACATAAACAAGGATTGCAAAGGCCTCACTTTTCACTGCCTGCCTCCCACCTGGGTTTGGGTGGGCCTGCCTTAGGGACTGACACTTTGTCACCCCCTCTGTCCCTGCCTTGGGCAGTGATCTCCAGGTTCCACTGCAATAAACTTTTTCAGCTCCTGAGGAACAGAAGAGGAATTGAGGAAGGCGGGGGAGCAGCACACTGTGCAGTCAGCAGACCCAGCTGCTGGCTCTGGCCCTGGCCCTGAGCTGCTGTGTGGGTCTGAGTCTTCTGTGCCTCAGTTTGCCCATTCCTATGGCCATGATTAAGAGATTTGAGATTTTTCAATACTCCCTATATATTTTTCTGTCTGAAAAGAATGTTAAAATAAGAACTGATCAAGGAGCATCTTAATATCTATGCTCTCCCTGAGACAATAAATGTGGGGCATCACATCAAATGATCTTTCTGGCTCCTTTTTGCTTTAGAACCAATGACAGATTGATTATTCTGTGTATTTTGTTATCCTTTCCTTCCTAAACTTCGTTTATATGCTCCTCCTTTTAAAGTCCCCCACTAACAATCCCAGTGCCCCTAATGTTGCAGAGAATTTTCTGAGGTGTTCTCCGGTTGCCAAGGCAGACGAAGGCTGAGGAACAAACGGGAGGACCTGACTCCATCTCAGCCGTGCCATCTGGTGGCACCGGGCCTCCCGCAGGAAGGAGGTCTGCTTGCACCATCTAGCGGCTCCAGGTAACCCAGACAAAGGGATTTTCTATTTCCAGCACACTTCCCCAGCAAGCCTCGATAATAAAAATACAGATGAGTCATTTGCGAGTTCAGGTAATTCTAAGCGAACACAGGAAATGCAAAAAACAAACCTACCTTCAGGAATAAAATGAGAATTTTCCCCTAATCTGTTCTTTCCCCCACACAGGAATTTTATTTACCATTGCCACCATTCAAAGCACAAAAAAGCAGAATCTTTAAGAAATAAAAAAAGCAAGAAAGTCCTTCCACAACAATACAAAAGAAGGCATCTGTCCAATCTCACTTCCAGGATCGATATTACGGAGGTCAGACTGCGATCGTTATCACACATCCTTCCTTTTGCAGTTTCTTAAGAACAGTTTTGCTTTCCTCCAGAGAGAAGTAGAGCTGTGAAAGCAAAGCTAAAGAGTGTCTCATCACTCTTACTGAGTGAATGGAAAGAAAGGCATCTCCAAAGACTTCAGAAGTACAACTGGAATGACAGTAGCTGCATTATTCAGGGATAGAGTCACATAAAAGGTCTATGGTTTTCCAATGAAGAAAATCAGAGTTTTTCAATTGTTGTCAGTCACTCTGAGTGTGGGGATTTACCTGAGCTAAGCAAACAGCACCTCGTTCTCTCACCATGGAGATTCATGGTCGTGCCAGAGGATGGAAAACCTCCAGGAAGAGAGAGGCACTTGGCTGTGAAGTTCCAGGTTAGGTTTAATGAGTGCCTAAAGATTCCTTCAAATACTACTGATTCATTCCCCAGGACAGCATAATATACATGAAAAGTAAAACACATCCACTACGAAACACACAACCTGCTAAACCACCTGGACAGAATTCTTTGTAAATCACATCCTTCACTCAGAATAGCATTTGAGTCATGTTTGAACAGAAGTACACCGTGACTTGAAAAGACTTTCCAGGAATTTCAGCACTTGCTGTTTGCCATAAAGTGTTTTTTGGGTTTTTTTTAGAGTCTTTCTGAAGAGTACCCTACACCTTGCAGAGCCAACAGGAGCCTATTTGGTTTAAAAAGCTCCTTTAAGAGACTGTGAGCTCAAGCAGACAATTTTTATGCGTATTGCTTTCCTCTTGTAAACACAAATTTAACTTCCCTTCACTCATTGTGTTCTCTGGGATTAAGAATTAGATTTATAAATCCAGAGAGGTTATCCCTATGTTAATCTTCCAGGAAGAGTATATTCTCCAGACTGCAGGGACCTCTCTGTACAGCTACAGGAGTGAAAGGATACACCTTGTTTTGCTGTCTCCAGAGACCCATATAGGCCTGCAGAAATGAAGAGAGGGATCTCCTATATCCAGGAGTTCATCTCCCTGCCAGGTTTGACAGTTATAACCTATCAGAGCATTTGTGCATTGCCCAGCTCTCTCTCAGACACTATAATCTGCTTTGCTTTGATTTTCTTTCTTTTTCATTAAATCATGTTGTTTTAAGCCCTTCTTGTTATGAAGCTCTCTTCCAGCTAAGCATCTTTCTGTACAATTTTGACAAATATCTCAGGGAGTGAGCCAGGAAGGCTCTGAATTGAAACATCTCCTGTAAAGGGACACACTAATGTGTCTCAGTCTCTCCTCAACAATAACAGGCATTCAAGTGTGGTTGCTTTTCTGACTGATCTCTTTTCTGCACCTGTTCCAGTTTGGTTCTAAGGCAACTCTTGCCTGTGAACAAGTGATGCTCGTGGACCCCAGATTACATATTCTTTTACTGTAAATCACTTAATCTGGGCAATATAATAATATGACTACAAACACTCCTACGTAAGTACTTCTCTGACACACATGCCTTCTAGTCCAGTCTCATAAAATATGATGATGATTTGAAATTTTGCAGGTTTATCACATTTTTCCTTCCCCACTCTAGAGAGGGTGAAACTGATTTCCTTGATCTGTGCTTGTCAAATTGTTGCTGTGCTGGATTACACCACCCTTCCAGCTTTCCAGCCAGCTTCAAGCACCTTGAATGAGGGCTATCCAACGTCATGAGAACTAAATTATTGTCTGAAGGCTGACAAACTCGTGCTTTCCTCAGTATTCAGAGTTATCCGAGAGATTAATGTAGAAATCAGTAATATTTATAAATATTAACACTCAAAGCCAATGCATTGGTCAGGCATTCACTGATTGATGGATGGATTGGCCAGGCCAAGTGTCCACGAGCTGGAGCACAGCTGGTGGGGTAAAGTGGCACAACTGGGGCAGGACAGATGGGCAATGCAGACACTTCCCCTGTCATGAAATTTCATGGTGTTGGAGGAGGCTTCTGCATTCACAGCTGCTATCTCACTGAGTTTCTTCTTTTTTTGAAATGCACCGCAGCTGCTTCCCAGATCTACTCAATCACCCAGTGACACATATTTGTGCACGTGCCATAAGGAGTTTCTCTTTCTTGCTCAGCCAGGACAGGCAGGAAGTGATAAGAGCTGCTTTAGTTACAGAGATGCACCCTGCAGCAGGCATGCTGCTAGAAACTCTCAGATAAATGTGGATTTAAGGTCCTTATCTAAGATGCTCCAAGGAACAGCCATAATAAAAATAATAAACTCCAGAAATAATAATTATTAACAGAATTCAAGACTACAATCCCATGTTGGGTTTATAATTTCATTATTTCTTCTGACTTTGACAGAGCTGCTTCCCTCTGAAACTGCTGGAAGTGTAATCAGAGCAAGGGACCAAATCTTTTGGCCTTCTTATTTATAATTGAGCTGCACTGAAAGGTTGTGTAGTCCCATGGTGATGCTATTCAGACTAAAAAGCAGGTGAGATTTTTACATCAAAGCAGCATTTGCCAAAGCCAGCCATTTCAAATCCTTCCGTGTGAAGTGGTAGGCTGGAGAATTTTACAGGAACAGAATCCCTAATGGTTTTTTATGACACCTTTTTCCAAACACTAGAAACACTGAGAACAGTTTCTAGCATGGTTTCCTGTTCCCATCAGCAGAAGGCTTATAATTGAAGAAATAAAATACCTGACTCTCAAAACACTGGACTTCAATTAAGCTCAAGTCAAAGTGTTTATTGGAACATCATCCCTAAAATCTATTTTAAAGTCACCTGGAGACTGACTTTAATGACTACCTTAGTTGATGTGTTTATACTGTTGTTATTATTGATGATGCTGCTTCCCTTTTAATGGAAAACAAGGCCAAGAAAGAGAATATATCCACACTTCTCCATGGAAGAAGTAAATCTCTGAGCTATGGCAGAGTGAGCCTTGCTGTCCCAGGGAACATCACACTTCTCATGCCCTGCCTGAGGATCCAGGGACATGCTGGGCCATTGATGGGAGCTCTGACACAGGGACCTCTGTTCAAAGCCAATGACAATGGCAAACATAGCCACAAAAAAAAAATCAATAACTACATGACTGCTTAATGTAGATACAAGACACATCTTAATGTTTGTCTGTCTTCGACCAAGAGGAACCTGGATTCATTGAGAAATTCCGTTTTCTCCAGAACCTGTAACCATGTCCTGATTTCAGGTCAGTGCTGCTGACCTGGAAAAATATCTAGTCCTTTCAAGAGAAAAAAAAAAAAAAAAAAAAAAAAAAAAAAAAAAAAAAAAGCCAAATAATCAGTAATTTTGGCTGGTTTTTATAGGAAAAAAACCTTCCCATGTGAGGACAGTTTAGGCATGAAATGGCTCTTCTAAAACGAAGATCAAAGTGATTAATGGCAAAACATATTTTATTTGTCACTTCTCTCCAAACCTGATTTTTCTAAAGCACTGTGAGCTTTGCCATGGATATCAAGAAGATCAGAATTCACCCTGCTTCTTCTTAAATAGCATTTATAAGTGGCTTTTTTAGAAGGCAAACACATGTACCCATGCCAGTCCTCAATCACTTTGAGCACAAAATATCTTCATTTCCTTGGCAGACAAAATTGCTGTAAAAACCATTTGGCAGCATAACTTTTCTTTCAGGGAAGATAGAATAGAGGTGCTGTTGGCTATCAAATGTTAGTCCAAGCATTCACTATCTACAGACCCATTCAGAAAATCAGACTTCTTAGTGCAGCAAATTATGTCCTGCTCTTAAACTCCAAGGAAAATTCATGAGCCTCCGTTGCTCTCTTATTTCCACTTGAAAAACTGCAGTTACAGTGACAGCATGGCAGGATCACAAAGAGCTTTATCTTTCAGGTCCTTCCCTTCTTACTGGCAGGAGTGGCTCATCTCACAGAGTCATTCAAAGGTGGAATTGTTAAAGCCTTCCAAAAGCCCAATCTTCACCATCAGCATTTTTTGTCAGCCAAAAATACCAGATTTGCTGGTATTTGCTGGTATTTGCTATCTACACTCAAATTTGCTTTGAAAACACTTGCAACTTTTGGCTGGCAAGTGTATTTGGAGCACCATCCACTAAGCATCAGTGAAATCTAGGCAGTCAGTGCTCTCCTGAGAGTTTAGGTGGTTGTGTGAGAGATAAACTTCCTAAAATCATGTGCATTATCAAGCTGGTGAGCAGAAGGTTTGATACAAAACTGAATTTCCCAAACTCCCAAATTCCCTTAGCAGCAACATCTTCTATAACTTTCCACAAGAAAAGTACAAAGTGGGAAAAATATTAGGAAGTGAGTGTCTTGTACCCACAGTCAGAACCCCAGCCTCCAGCTCTGGTGATGTTTCTCAAATCTTTTTGCCACATGTGACAAAAGACAGCAAACAGGTGGCTCTGCCCCACAGGGCACAGATCAAAGTCTGCAGTGCACAGCAGATCAAGGAACTCTCTTCCAGCAGCACATCAAGTACGTTGGCAATTTTATATGCTGGTTTTGTGGTGTTCTCTCACTCGGTTTTCCTGTTCACACATGAATTTGTGGAAGCAGATAATGTAATGAATCAATGTTGTTAGACAGCATCGTTACCCTGATTTCTCATCAGTAGATGCTTAACACAGAAAGTCATTTTTCACTGTCAAATTTCTACTCTTTTCTTCTTGCTTTGCTTTACTTTCCCTTCTTGCCCATTGCTTCCCATTTCCTCTGGACTTTGGTGCATCCTGAAAATACACAGACATAAAATTTTATGCACAAGATCACTGTTGGAAGGGTTCTGTCTCTGGCCAGACACTGAGAGCTTCATCAGTTTGAAAAAGCCTGAACTAACCTCAAAAGAACTACATTTTATCTATTCAGAGACTGAATTTTTAACTCAAAGAAAATTTAAAAAAAAAAAAAACAAAAGAAGAAAAAACAGATTCACATGCAAACCCATAAGCACACGAGCCAACTAACATTTGTTCAAGCACTTCCTAAAACTCCCTAATGAAAACCATGTGCAGACAATCAGTTACTGGCACGTACAAGCAATGCATTCATGGACTTCATTGCTCATGAAGGTTTGCACTTAGACTTCAGACTGCTATCCTAAAAATATTGGCTTCATATATGAGAGATCTGCTGTCTTCACATAGCTATGATTTGCTGTATGAGTGATGGAGAAAATTCCTTGTATTTCTGCCACTATCTGTGCCTGTATACATGAACAGAGAGAAATGAAATTTATCCTGGGCAGCCTGATCTCCCTTGCTCTGTGTGTAAATGCAGGCTGCTGTGTCAGATGGCTTGAAAAGTATTTTTTCTACCTTATGAGTGGTGCATAAGGTGAGGAAGAAATGGAAAGATAGCTCAGCTAAATACTTAAAGTTGGCTTTAGAATATAGCATGTCCTGGCAGAACATGCTGAATACAGCCTGTGGAGTTGCTCAGTAATAGTAATAATAACAATTAAAAAGTATATTGTTGTTACTTGTCTATAAGAATAATAAATTTTAAAAAAGCGTTTCATTTATGAAAGCCAGGTTAAATGACAAGACCCATCCTTCTGGGTTCACCAAACACTCACAGTGCATGCAGTAGCTACACATGCTACATTTGATGCTCCCTGTGGTCTGGAAATCAGGATCACAACGTATGCTGGGAACCTGGGAGCAAAGAGGACTGCAGGGACTGCTCCCAGCTGGACTCCCAGCCTTTGCCTCTGCTGAGCCTGCCACCACCACACATGCAATTAGCATTCATTATATGGCAGTGTTTTCATGATGTGGGTGCATCTCCACCTGGAACAAGTTGAAAAAGCATAAAAGCCATCAAAGTGTTATCAGATGTTATTAACATTGAGCCGACTAAAATCTGGACTCCATCTGAAGTCCTGGCACGCAGATGACAAGTCCTACATCCCATTAAGAATTTCCTGAGTCCTCAGACATACTGCTCATGCAAAAGATATTTCTCAACGAAATGTCATTCTTTGAATGACAAAGCAAAAGATAAGAGGAATGTTTCTGATGGTTTCATTAGTGGCTTTTCAGTCCAGACCCTGTATCTTCTTTCTGATTGTTTTATCTCTCAGGAGGATTCCTTGCACAGACTTTCTGCCCTGCTGTGGCTGCTGGTGGTGAGACTTGTGCTGGAGCCCATCATCCATAACCACTGTACTGGTTTAAGAAGGGCTCTCTAACCAAGCTGGCTGCACAAACCTTCCCAAGCCAGAGGAACCAGCCCCCAGTGTATTTTCAGTCTCAAGCATCTCTTCACCATATTTATGTCAACACAGAAATGGCTTTTTCCTCTGCCGCTGCTGTCATTCTCTCCTTCTAACCCTTCTACCCAAAGATTATTTTCTGCTCCTTCTACTCATTCCTCCGTGGTTCCCCTGTGATTCCCACACCAGGAACACCCTGCCCTCTGCTCCTAAGTGCTCGTGACAGCTGCCATCTTGGCCCAATCAAGGGTGATTGATCCAGCATCCCTCAGTGTCAAGTGCATTTGATCTGCAGAGCTCTCCAGCTGGGGCTGTAATAACTCATATCCGCTGTGGGTTGCACATCAAGAAACTCTTTCCCCATCAGTCACGTCTTTCCTGAGAGAAGAGTTCTTCAGTGAAGCCCTTCACATCTAATCCAGCATCTCATGCAGATCGTGATGGGGAAAATTTATGAAAAGCAATATTTCGTACTGCTTTGAAGCAAACAAAGCTGATCTCCATGTCAATTTTGTTGAATAAAAACTTCTGTGGGCAGAGACTGTGAATTCTCCCAGGATTTAGTCCATGATAAGAACAGTCAAATCATAAATATTTATGCACTAAATGAGCCATTACTCACTACTTTGTTTCATTTTCATTAACTCTCTGACTGTATTTACTGTATTTACATTCAGATCCTTCTCTGCTGTGAGAACTGCTGCTGTCACTGTCAGCCCAAGGCTGCTGCACGCTGCTCTGCCATCTGGAAACTGGATTCCAACTCAGAGTGAGAGAATCAGGCCCAGATATTCCTGTTTGTGTGTGATCACTGCTTCAGTGCACCTGAACAGAAGACATAAATACCTTTTTACACCTGACAATGCAATGGGTGTCCAACTCTCCACCCTCCTTTAGGTTCATGACACAAGCCAAACGACCACATTACTCTTACTGCAAACTGGTTGTGTTGTGTTGCCTAAATCACAATTTTTGGTGATATGTTTTGCACAATCAGACTGGACTAGTTTGTCTACCTGGCACACAAATATGAAACTAAATATCTATTCAGGCATTAGATTTCCTGAGTGTTTTTTTAGCTCTACAGCAATATGTTTCTATGCATTACAGACATGGAAATCAGGCCAGAACAGGATGGACAGAATATTTTCTGTCTCCGAGAGACAGCAGGTTGCAAAGAAAGAAAACAAAAACAGCAAAATCTGTAGAGAGGTTTCTCCTCATCTCTAGTTTAGAACTCAGTGATTACTGAGGCAGAATTGTTATCTTTGGATTTAATTGTTTTTGAAATTTTCTTTCATGGTTTTGTCTCATCTCTCATTGATCTAATGGGAACTTTTAATTGCCACATCTTCCCATGACAAGGAGCATCTACGGCTTAATTATATGTTGTGTGAAGCCCCATTTTCTCTTCTTTCTGGTTCTTTTCTTAAGCCTGACACATGTGGGATTCATTTGTCAGCCCAAGCTCTCATAGTGAGAGATGTTTGAAAACCATTCCATCATTCCTTGTTTCCCTTCTCTGAGCCCTGGTAATTTTACACATCTCTCCCATCTCTCACCTCTTTCCAGATTAGAGAGCTACTGTAAGTGTCCTGTATGGAAGTTGTTCCCTATCTTTGTTCCCCCTTTACCCTGGGCTATGAACTTTTTTCCAAATTTACATATCCTTTGGGAGGTGACAGACCAGAGTTGTGCATAATATTCAAGAGTCAGGTGTATTATTGGTTTATAGGGGGTAATGGTTGTGTGATTTGTTCTCTCTCCTCCTACAAAATCAATTTTTATCCCCCTTAACTGACGGGTTCAATAGGAAAGAAAGCTGTTTACTGCCATCCCTTGGTCATAACTAGAATGATTTGGTTCAGAATCCCTATTGTAAATCCAGCCAAAATTCCCTAAATCCATAAAGTAAATTGTAAGGTATTACAATGCTGTGCCAATGAGAAATATATAGGGCATAAATTCAGGATTAACTCCTCTCCATAAATGAGATCCCACTGATATGACAGAAGTAAATTACATCAAGGTCAGTTATTAAAAATGCTGACAGGTGTAGAATATCACAAGGAAAACCTTGAGGGGCAGGAAGTGCAGTTATCTGATCCAAAGCCCGTGGTATCCTGCAAGTCCTTTCATTGATTTCCGATATTTTGATACCAAAGTTCTACACTGATTTTTAGTATGAAGACACAAAATTAAGTAACATAGGAGTAGTGATATGAATGGAGGGACTTTCTACATGAGGCCAAAATCACAACAAATATGACAGAGTTAACTGAAGTTTCTTCCAGCCTGTATAGTTTTTATTTTTATTCCTATAAAACATTTGCTATTTACTATCAGTCATTATATATCTTTCATATCATCAATGCTTAATTGCATCTAATTGTTAATTAGGACTGAATACATATTCCCACATACATGGAGTACAACAGACATAAGATGCCATGTAAATATTCTGAAAATCTCAGCTCCAACTGGTAAATCAGCTAATGGAGAATTTGGTACATTCTGTCATAATCAAGCATTTTTTTTATTATTTAGGGATGTTCACATTAAGTGGGCATGCATATCATTTACAAGTTAAAAGGTGGTTAATTAAAGTTAGTGGTTTCTTCTATATGAATTATATATTTTTATTCTAAATTAATGGTTTCAATGAAAAGCTATTATTGACAATTCAAATTATTAATAATATAAGCAAAATCTTGAAGAAACAATGATATTCTCATCCTAATATGCTCCACGATTATATAATACAGGATTCTCCCCACATCCCAGTGAAACAGGTGGGCTTGTCCTTCTACAGGTGGGTCAAGGAGCTCCCAGAGGTCTGTGCAGAGTGGAATGTGGGTGAGGAGTGGGGACTTGTGGGGTGGGTGTTCAACACATGCCCCTTTGACAGCAAAGGCCTGCAGCATCACTCCAGGGCTGCAGCCACCCCAGGTTTGCTGTGTGCCTTCCCCAGACACCACCAAGGAGCAGAACTTGCCACGAGCACCTCTGTATCTGGACACTGTGGGACACATCCTGACTCCAGGCTGAGTACAGACATCATGGATCATGACAGAACAGGAGTAGTTTCAGCCCTGAGCAGATGAGTAATTCTCTGGCTGGTTTCTGGACAGGTGACAGAGATGGGAAGATGTGGTGTCCTTCCTTTCCATGGAACACTTCCCTGGCCAGTGCAAGGTGTGATGTTTGCCATACACAGCAGCTGAGTACATTCCTCTTCTCCCCAGCTCTCTCTGATGATGAGCAGACAGCAGCAGAAGGGTGTCATAGCTCAGGACCTACAGCCACAGCCAAGCTGGCCCTGACTGCAGAGAAGGTGGCAGGGCAGGACCTTCCAGGAGATCTTGGACAAGTACTGAAAACAAAATTCCTGAATTGGCTTGTAGTGGTGATGGCAGGGGACAACAGAAAGGCTGCAGGAAGTCAGAGCTTTGTAAAATATGTCAGGGAGAACTGCCAGGGAGAACTGTCAGGGAGAGCCTTCATCTTCTTCATCATGCAACATCTTTGATTATTTAGAGAAGGGATCCCTTTGGAGAATACTCCCTGGAGATGCCTTCACCAAGTGCCTCCAGAGGTATTCAATCGTTTCACAGTCATTTCTCAGAGGAAATCTGATTAAAATATGGCACCTGCCAGCCCAAGGCAGGAATGCACAGAAACAATTTCATCTCATTGCAGTGGCCAGTGCCGACAAGTGAAGGAGAAATGAGTGCTCTTATTTTGGATATATCTTCTTTGATGGCATATTTTTCTCTGCACAAAATGAAATCACCTTTTTATACAGAACAATTAAGCGGTCTTGGCCCAGCTTAAAAGCAATGAAGACAATTTCCATGCCAATGATAATGTAGAGGGAAAAAAACAAGAAAAACTTGGGATGTTCCAGTTTTGTGTCTCCAAATCCAATAGTGGTCAAAGTGATAAAGCAGAAATAAAAGGCTTCCTGAAAATCCATTTTTTTTTCCCATTTTGGAAGAATAGCAGCTGCACAGGAGATGTACACGAAGATAACAAGCACCATCAATACAATGGGCACATCTAATTTTTCTAACTCTTTTCCTATTTTGTCGAAATTCTCGATTACTCTGGACACTGTCTTTTCCCTGGCCAGTTCAGGACATGAGCTCCATCTCTCCATGCTTTTATTTCTTGCTGGCTGTGTGTTTTCATTTTCCCTGGCAATTAACATTTCAAAAAGCTCCACATTGCGATATTTGACCAGGCTCTGTTTCATACCTGCCTGACTCTTCAGCACTTCCATAATCGTCAGGGGCTCGTTGATGACTACCTTAGACTGTACCCTGGATTTCAGTTCATTCCTTTTGCTACATGTGGATCCAGAACAGAGTTTAGAGGCAAGAATTTTTGTCTGTAGTTTCCTGAACTCGTTGTAAGACTTGGATAAGACAGTTGCAAGGATGTCTCCCATGTCCGTCAGGACCAAGAACATCAGAGGGATCCCAAATAAAGCATACAACATACAGAGATACTTCCCAATCCGTGTCACAGGATAGGTATTGCCATAACCTTGAACAAGAACAAGAAGGGGAAAAGAAGAGAAAGAGAGAGATCTGATACATAAAATGGTAACAGAAGATATACCCTTTCCCTAAATCCAATTATGCTATTTATATTTCCTTCCTCTATCATATTGGATATGAAACTCAAATTGTAAGTCAGTGCTTTTCCATTATAGTGGAAGAAAACATTGGTATTACAGTAACTGTATTAAATTTAAACAGCCATTTTCCTTCTCATCCTTCAGAAGACATCCTTTATAAAACATCCCCTTTCAAAAGTTCTTGGCTGCTGTCCTTGTTCCAGGGAATATTCACAGGGCTGAGGATTTTGGTTGCATCCCCAGTGTGTCTCTGACCACTCAGATTTCTGTCTCCAAACTGCAAGAAACTGAGTTTGAGCAGTCACCCAAGAGATGAAAATCTGAGGTCTGAGGTGTGACACAGCACACAAGAGCTCTGAGTGAGTACATCAGCTCTCATCCTGTTCCTTGTGCAGGATGAGCTCTTTTTTAACGTTCAGTTTTTCTTTTACGGTAAGATGCATATCCGTGCTGGGATTTGAGCATATCCTACTGCAGTGGAGAAATGTCTTTGCAATTTGATACAATGCTGTGGGAATATTTCCCATTCAGCTTTGATTATCACAAATTTGGATAGACAGTGCCTGTACTTGCCAGCATTTGAGAAAGATTAACAAAGGGATAAAAGTAGCTTTGGGAATGAGCATGAAGAGTTGTATTTAGCAGTGCAGAGGGAGCCAAAATCAGAGCAGATGTTTCCATTTGATCTAGGTCCTCCTTTGAAATATGAAGTCAGACTGAAAGATTTCAAAGGTGTGACTTAAACACTATCATGTGCTGTTAACACAAAGAAATGTGAACACTGTGGTTAATTACGGAACCACAGATTAACAAAGATGAATTAAGCATAAGTAACTGAGAAACAATTGAAAGACAATATATGCATTATGAATTACCTTTTGCAGAGAAGAAAACATTAGCCAATAGGACACACAACAGTGGGAAGGATAAGGTTTGACTGAAAAGTGGAGATTTCTCTTTAGTTCAATAGCCCTGTGCACATCATATATGAATACATATTATAGTATATATGTAATTATGCAGTTAATTAGTGTGTACCATCACTAGTTACTAAATTCTGACTTGTTTCTGTGACTCAGCTACGTCTCTGCAGTCTGTGTTTGCAGAACTGTTTACAGAGTCATCATCAGTACTCAAGGGAAAAATCCAAGGGGATTTGGGCTTTGGGTTTAAAAGGGATGGTTTTGATTGTTTGATTGGTTGGTTGGTTGTTTAGGGTGGTTTTAATTCTCTGGAAGAAATGCATTAGAGAAAGCAGCAATAGGAATTGATTCTGAAGGGTGTTACTTTACCTCTGTACTTACCCACAGTGGTGAATACTGTGCAGCAAAAAAAGAGAGATCCAAAGAAATTCCATCTGTCTTCTGGACTGATAAACCAGACTGGGTCAGCTGTGCTGAAAAGCTCACGGATGTCGTTCTTAAACATCTTGTCATTTTCTGTCACGTTATCTGTCACAGTCACAGCAGGAGGCACAGTGAGGGCTTGCAGACCACCACTCAGGGAGCAGCCTGCCCATTACTCCAGTGAAATATAATCCAGCTGAGGATTTGCTCATATTCTCTTAAAAGACAAAAAATATTCACCTTCTCACCCTCCCCTTTCAAGCTTCTCACCACCCCCCTCAGAAAAAGTCAGGTGAGTTCAGTGGCTTTGGTGAATAAAAATACAAGGAACAAATAAACATCAATAGAAAGAAGCAGGACAAGATGATTGAATAATCAGCTTCCAGCCTGAATGTCCTGTTTCATTTTGGACTTCCCAGGAGATTAGTCTCCTTTTGACCCAAAGACACTAAGAAACGTGGGGTCAGCAGTAGGGAAGCAACATGAAACACTTGGATGTCACTGCCCAGTGCCCTGCTGTGAATCCCAGAACCTGCAACCCTTATTCCTCCTCCCCGTGGCTGAGCCTTGCTTGAAAGGACATTATTTACATTATTTAATCACCCAAAATGGATCATTGTGTCAGCACAGCCACCTAAGTGAAACTCTGAGCCCATGTACAAGCCCCGTCACAAATCCAGGAGAATTTCTAACCCTTCTCTTCTCCTCTACCCCCTCCAATCAGCACCACTGGGTCTGGGGTGCAGAACTGCACCTGGCTCCCTCTGAGCATCCCATCACCAGAGGGCTGGTAGGGAAGAGGGAGCTGGAGAAACTTTTTGAGAGAGAGGATTCAGCCCCCAGTAAACTGAAGGAAATGCCACAGGAATCTCAGCTGCTCGTTAAGAACCTGGGCAAAAGGTAACCTGGGCAAAAGGGAGAACACAGGCATCTCAGGAAAAGCCTTTCCAGGCTGAAACACAAGGACTGGGAAAGCTTGCAGTCAAAAATTGCAGCTAAAAAAGAAAACAGCAGTCATTAGCTAGGCAGAGGGAAAATCCTGTTTGCAGGGTCAGCTGTTCATATTTTAAAGTCTTCAAAAGCAAAAAAAACCTCATTCAAAAAGCAAGAGAATGAGTAGCTCCCTGTACAGTTAGGTCATTTTGAAATTCCAGTACATACCTGATAACTTTCTGGCGAGGAACGTCAGATTCTGCAGAAATGTTCTATATTCGTCACTTAGAGTGACCTCCCGGGTACCTTCAATGTGGGAAAACATGAGAGCCCCAAGAAAAGCATAGATGACAAGAGACAGAATGAAGCAGGCGTGAGGAAACACTGCCCAAAATATTTTTTTACATGTTGTTTTACCTCGCAGAGGCTGTGATGTTGTTGCCATCCTAAGCTAGTCCTTTTTTTTTCTTTTTTTTTTAAAGTATATAATTTTGTGGAGAAGGCACAGCTTTTAGAAAGAAAGATGAGGATGTAAAAGCTTTTGCAGCCAAGAAAAGCTTCTCCTGTGAAAACAAGGATTGTTCTGCCTCAGGCTTTCAGATCACATGTCTTTATAAGTGAAGATTGCACTACAGTCCCCACGGAAAAGGAGCACAACTGATCAAGCCCTGAAATACTTCTCAGTCGACGCCACGCCACTCTGTCCCTGAATTATTATTGATCAGCCAGCACTGTAATGCACATGGATTATCAGCTCCTTTCAGCTTCCACTGGAGCCAACTAGTGCTTAAAGTTTCTTCTCCGAAAAATAGTTTCGCACTGATAGAGCAGAAACACTTCCAGCTCCCAGGAGGGAAAATACGCTCTGAATGGGGTTCTTTAAAGATTTCTCACAGAAGCAAACAGGAAAATTTAAAATTAATCAAAAGAAGAGGATGGCACTAATTGTAACCCCTGAGCAGACCGCAGAACAATTAATTTCTCTTTCAGAGAGCTCAGAGAATCTCTCTATACCACTCAGTCTTTGTAGAGAGGGTATTTTGAATTTTAAATTCTTTTTCTCCCAAGAAGAAATAAAATAAAAAAAGTTGAGCAGGTTTTTCCTAGTTCTCACTTGAATAAAATCTTCCTATATAAATAGATGTTTCAGTTATGAAATTCCCCCTGTAAGTCAGAATTTGCAAGATTCAGCTCAGGGCTAGTGAGTTTTGCAAACTATATCCAACTTTAAAAATAAAGCCTTTCTTTTCATCCTTCACTCTAAAACACTTGGAGCAACAAGCAGTATCTCTGCCCTTTGCAATTTTTGTAGTGGTAGTAAGGGGAGTTGGACTTTACAGAAAGAAGTGTTAAATATTTAATCTCTAGGCATCTTTCATTAAAAATTGAAACAGTCTTGTGCAGCCAAGACCTACTGAGCTGTATACAGGAAACATGTCCACACAGAAATCCTGCATGCTTACAATGATTTCTTCTAGGTCAAACTCTCAGCAAATTCCATCAGAAGATAGTTTATGTTCATCAGCCTGCAAGTTTCCATTATAAAAAAGAGACTTTTAGGGCTAAGACAAAAATAAACCTGTATGCTTGTTATTTTTCTGGTTACCTGCCTTGTTGGCTCAGTCTTGCTTTTTGGCAACAGATCTATAAATCCTCTTATTGCAATCAATCTCTATTTTATTTTTTTCCCCCACTGACCTGAAACAGAGAGTTAAAAACTACTAATGTACATAATTAGTCAAAAGCAACAGAACTTCCTGAGAGGTTGTACTTGCAGATAATGTACATAGGCTTGGTGTCCTTTGTGCTGGGAATTTTTACAACAAATCTCAAACATTGGACAGTGTTTACTGCTGTCCAAATGCACACACCTCGAGGAGCCAACGTGGTTGTGCTGCCCTGCTCTCAAGTAG
The DNA here is from genome assembly GCA_024734555.1 of Trochalopteron elliotii. Taxonomy (NCBI): domain Eukaryota; kingdom Metazoa; phylum Chordata; class Aves; order Passeriformes; family Leiothrichidae; genus Trochalopteron; species Trochalopteron elliotii. The sequence continues at coordinate 187,421 of JANPWX010000042.1, forward strand.
CACAATTAAAAACTGGGGAAATTTCAAAATCTGCAAGGATGGCTGAAGGTGTGGACAGCTTTCAAACAAAGAATGACTGAGCAGTCGTTAGCCAGGGGGGAAAATTTGTGACTGAGGAATTATATCCCAGCAGTCTTCAGTCTCCCAGGTGTTCTGGAGACAGCAGATGAGGGATCAGCTCTCTGTAGCCTCTTCTGGAAGCAGAATTGATGACCATCAAAAGAAGCAAGTAGAAATCTGCTTCAAAACAAAGCAGGAACTTTTTTTCTCACATAGCTAGAACAGTCTTTGCCGAAGGATGTTGTGTTTCCATACATGAAGGAGAATGGAGAGGTGTTTGGAAGAATGGTCATTAATACTGACTACAAACCACACAGGGCTCAATAACCCCCCTGAAATGAAAACAGCTCTCGCCTTATTTAAAAATAAAACGGGGTACTGGGCCAAACAGGCCCCTGTCTGATGCAACATATTCACACCGATGTTCTAAAAAAGGTTTTTTCACTGGCCAGTATGGTAATTCTGATACAATTTGTCCTGCACAGTTTTTCATCTACAACTCAGATATAAACATCTTTCCTACAAAGTGCTTTAAAATCTTCTCAGCCTCCTTCTACACATGGTACTGAAAAGTATTTAGCAATTCCCAGGAGCTTCTCAGCCATTTGCAGCATCAGCCTCTAAGCTTGTGACAACAAGAAAATTTAATAAAAATAAAACCAGAAATGATTTTTACATTATTTGCTTAATCTAAACCATTTCCCACTATTGCAATATTACATATTTGAACTTAGTTGCTTAAAAGCAAATCCCACTAACCACAAGTTATTCCAAATTGAGTTACTGGTACTTGTATTGAGAGAGATTTTTGCAATACACATTTCCTATTCACATTAATGGACAGCAAACCTGCACTTGTCCCAACTTCCATTTCTTTGATTAGGGCAAATTTGAGTGCTCTGTAAGGTGCTGCTTGAAAGGGAAGCTTTTGACCACAGCTGCAAGGTTAAATAATTCCAGTAAAAATATACTTACGATGAAATTGCTATTTTATTTGATATTTCTGGATTACATAGGTTAAACCTAGAAGGTCATTGTTAGGGCAGAGAGAAATGTTTTTCAATAATCAGTAAAACTCTCCCTGCATTAAATCATCTGCTATGTTGCCAAAGACCTGCTGTGTTACCTCCTCTATGAAACATCACTGGATTCACCATTATGTACTGACAGAGTGTAATGTCATCCTTTTTTTAGAGAAAATCAAAGTGGCTTGAAGGATGACGGTCCTTTTTGAAAATAAATGGCAATGGACTAAATGGCTTGCTTTTATTTACACCTGGCACTGGTTCTGATGGGAATATTGTTTGATAGAGGACTGAGACCTCAGCCTGGCAGCACTTCACTACAACAAGAACTAAAAACATTCCATTTGAGGTTGAATGTTAACAAAGATCATGGAAGATTTGATCCATTGCCCTACTGTAGGGCCCTGGAAAGTATCTCTAGAATGCATTAATGTACCTAAGCTCCCCAAGAAAATGAATGTTTTGGTATAATGGTGATATCACCCCCAAGCATCCCAAAACAGCAAAAAAACGAGTGGCAGCAGTAGCTGCTTTGAGAAAGCAATCTCGGGGCTGTGTGAGCATTAGATTTGATCCCAGGACATAAGGACACACTACTTGAGGTCAGCTGGGTGGGCAGTGACAGTGAAGTTTCACTTCTAGCATCCTCAGCACTTTCAAAGGACTCCTCCCACCCCCCACCCACAATGGTTATCCCAATCCCTCCCAGCTCAGGAGCTCTTCGTGGGATTTCAGCCCCCAGTGGGGCCCAGGAGCAGTGCTGGCCCAAGCCCAGCCCCAGCATAGACACAAGACATTTGTGCAGAGCAAATATTCTCTGCCAGATGAGCCACACGAGCTTTCAAGGCACTCTGCAAATATTTTTCCCCTCACAACACCACATTCCATATTCCCCTGGAATATGAATGCCCCTGACACCTCCTGTTCTTATCACTGTGCCCTTACACCTCACACTGCTGGAATGGAGAGAGAAATGCACAAACTGGCGGTGTAGGGTTTGTTGGATACCCCAGGGAAGGTTTAGCTTGCTTTGTATCCATCTTTAAAAGTCTCAGCTTTTCCTTGAGTCAAGTGCTTGAGCTTGCAACCTCTGGGAATATTTGAGAGCACTCAGGACTAACATCCTGACACTACACAGAATGCTAAGTGGATTCAAAGATGTCCTGGACTCTCACCCTGAATGGGAGAATTTTCTATTTCATTCTTTGTTCACACCAAAGCCAAGCAAGTGGTCCCATCATTTCACTTGTGAGAGAAAAACACTCTCAATATGCCCCAGGACCAACCAAGCCTTGGGTATTAGTTTCTGTTCCTCCTCTTTCAAGAGGAATGAAGTCACATAGTCAGAAAACACCTTTGATTGGAGTATTTTTCACCTGGTAAGGAAACACAGGACCAGTCTTTGCTCACTCACAGCTAACCAGCCACTTGATCCCCTCTGCCCCACCCCCAAATCATTATCTGGGTAGAAAGACTTCATTTTGCCTTCTTCTTCCCCAAACCTGAGCAACCACAACAGCCTGGAAGTAGTAAAGCTGACCCCCAAATGAGGAAATATTAACCTTCCTCCCTCAGGAACTGGTAATGTCTCTCTCTCAGAGCTTCACCCAGTAGCCAGGGCTGCAGCTCATCTGGAGTGTTTGGATGCTGCAAGGCTGAGGTTTCCTACACAGCAGAGCTCTGTGTCAGACATTTCTGCTCCTGCTGCTCTCTGAAACATGTGGTAAATCAGAATACACTTGGGGCTGGGAGGGGAAGATGCTCTAGACAGACAACACTCTTCCAGACCCTTTCTAAAGGGTCACAAGCAAAACCAAACCCTGGTGGATAGAGGGCAACAATTCTCAGTCAGGATGGGGGGACAGCTTTGCAAACAAAGCCACCTCACTGCTCATTTCTTGACTCCTTTGAATGCTGTGGCCCCATTTCAGGGTGTTGTAAGGAGCAGAAAGGTTGGTATCACCACGACTCACCAGCATCAGACCCCACGGTGCAGAAGCCCTGGGTTTCCAGATAAGCAAAGGGGATTACTGAGGTTCAGCTACAAGTCTCTAGCCAAGCCTTTACTGAGTTAATGTAGTGAACGTAATGCTGGTATAGTGGAGACTATCTCAGCACAGTAGCTCATTTTAAGGCAAACAAGCTCCCTGTAGAGAGATCAGAAAGCTGCTTCTTAGGAATTTAATTAACATTAGAGTATGTGAAATTATATGCTGCGTGAAAGCTAAGCATCATGATTCATGTCAACACTGCTTTTATTTGCAATTCTGCACTTATTTGGACTGGCAAAAAATCCCACGTAGATTCAAGATGACAAGTCCACTCTGATCTTTAAAAATGCTTATTCTTTATTACTATTAATGTGGCATCATATGTATATAAGGAGTTTTGACAGAGGGGAATCCTAAACCCCAAATATGAGAACAAACTTTTAGCCATTAATATCCCCCGGCATTCATGTGGGACTGTCTCTGTGACTGGCACAGACCCTCTCAACTCTCAGCATGTAAAATACTAATAAAAAAAATCTGTTGATCTTATTTCCAATGTCCCATACAAGTTCAGTCAAAGAGAACATGGATAAAAAGTCTTCCTTTGCTGGCTGCAGTATTGGCCAAGTATTACAGAAAACATTGAGGTCAAATGTGTATTTGGAAGAGCTCCGAGGTCATTAAGGACTGTAAATCCCCAAAGTATCCTACTTACAGTATTTTCTACCCTCAATCATCCACGGCACTTTATAAACCACAGGCAGGAGTCTGTAAGATGCCCACAATCAGACACCTCCTTCTGCCTGCTCTCCCTGGCAATCAGACTGGGCACGGTTTCGTGTCAGCAGCTCAGAGTTTCTGGAGTGTCAGGCTAAATTTTCCATCACTTGTTTTCATCCCAATTTTCCTAATGACACTAAGCAATTTCTCTTCCCCTTTAGTGTAAAGTAATCTTAGAGGAGTTTTAACTCCATTATCCTACCACTCATTAGTCATTGTGGATTTGAGGGGTGGAAGACACTTTCACAGATGGGTGTGCCTTGGGACAACATTGAGTGGACGCTTGTCTTCAAATTTCTCTCAGTTCTGCTGATTTCCTTTAGCGCTGAGCAGGAATTCATGAACTTTTCAAATCCTGTCCCACCCATTTCAGCTAATAAACCATTAATTGCTTACCCTTTGTAATGCTGGCCCTTTAAATGCTTTTGCTGTCATGGGAAGAGCACTTAGATGCTTTTTAGTGAATAAGTAAACAACAATTTGCCACCTTAGTGGGGGACACTCAGGTTCTGGGCCCATGCAGCTTCACCTATTTAATGAGTTTAAGACATAATTCCTCAATGAGATGATCCTGCCTGGGTTGATGATTAAGGCCCCACCACGAAAGCTCCTTATGCAAAATATTTTGAGTTGGGAAAAAATGCATTCACAATTGCCCACCTTTTCCGAGGAATGTCTTACAAAAACTGTGTGTGGAATGAAGTCTCTTCTTACACATTTCTCCACAAGGAAAAAGTCCTTTAGCACTTCTAAATGAGCCATCTGGGCCTCAGGTCCCAAGTGAAACGAACCCTGTGGATTTACTCAGGGGCTGCAGGCTCTTCCCGAGACTGCCTGGCACCCAGACTGCCCACTGCTGCTGCTCAGACTGCAGGAAAAAAGCCATCTAAAAGGCACTGGCCTTCTCTAGGCCCACTTGGGAATTTGAGATGTGTGGGTGGGGCAGCTCAGCTGCAGGATGAATGTAAGTTCAGCGAGGGTTAATGTTTGAATCCAGCCCTGCAGCCAAAGCCAGCTGGCTGCATCATTCTCATATCATGAGAAATGGGGCTTTAGGTTACAGCTTTTAGGGGTTTATCATTTGTCTAAACAAAAGGACATCAGAAGCACATCAGAAATGAAATGTTGAGCAGATTTTAGATGAGCCCTGGAGGTAGTGCACACACAGAGGAGGAAGCAGGCAGGGCTGGAGGTGGCTGCATGTCCCCATGAAGAGCTGTGAGGAGAAGCACAGCCTCCTGAAACCTACAGCACCAAGAACCTTAACTCCATCACTGCCCTCTTAATGCAACAAGAGGGAACAGGGGATGGAACACAGCAGCCAGATCTCAACCAAAGGGTGTGTCCACATCCAGGGGTCTGGCTGGAAAATAAGGGTTCCCAAACAATGGAGCTGCCGGCAGGCCTCAGTGTGGAGCAAGATGAAGACTCTTGACAAGATGCCTTATGGACACTGCTGCATTTCCTCATTCTTCCAGCCTAAATGCAGATGGAAGGAGAACAGCAGTAGTAGCCATTCTGTGCTGTCCTCCTGCACATTCTTCAAGAGTCGTTGCACAGCTCTTATCCCTACCCAAGGGTCCCATGGCATCAGCTCACTTCAGCTTTGGGTATCACATCAAACCTGCCAAGGTTTCTCAGCCTGTATGCCATGACTTTCTTTTTCTTTCTTTCCAGAGGAAATATCTGATCATAATGCTGAATAATTTGTTAGAAGGGCACCCTTAACAGCTGTATGAAATGCTTGCCCCTAAACAAACCCATATCACATTACATTTGCAGATCAGCTTCTCTGGCAGGTGAACCACATCAGAGGCACAGCACAGAGCAAGGGCACAAACTCCATCCTCTCTTTCCAACATGTTGTGGGTCCCAGCTGGAAACACACAGCAACTGCTTCAGTAAACTCTGTCAGACCACGGTCCCCTCAACAAAATATTGATGCCACAACTGCATAGGCCAGATGTGTCCAGACCAAACCTCCTGCTCTTTGTCAGCAAAATCACTGCTCTAGAGCTCACCAAGCCAACAGATTTGCTTCAGTCTTCCTGGTCAAATTCCTCCTGGATGAGGCATTTCAGATCCAGGAGCTCTGGACATAACTGAGGTTTGTTTCCAAATGCACAAGAGGGTGCCAAAGGACAGGGAAGCTCTCCTTGCTGAAATTTTGTTCCAACCATGCATAGAACCTCTCTTCTTCCTTGCAGTCAGATATTTGCATAAGCAAAAGCATCTTGGGAAGTGTCTTTTGCAGATTTGGATCTTTCTGTCCCTTCTGAAATGATTAGAATTTTTGATCATTAGAAACTGAGGTTGTCTGCAGTCCAACACTAATAGCAGAAATGTGCCATTTACACCAATTAAGCATTCAACTTAATGCCTTTATATAGCTGAATTGTAGCAGAATTTGGTCACATTCTGCTTTCTTTTGAACTCATGCAACACAGTTTAATGGATATAAAAGCAAGAAAAAGCAGAATTAGCTTTTCTCTTTTTTTTTTTCTTTTTTTTAATAAGCCATCGTAGACATTCAGACATTCTAGCTTTCTTGGGTAATGGCAGATTTTTGCACACAGTTTCTCTGGATCCCAAGAGGGGATAGATTGTGGCATAGCCAGAGGGATGGGTAAGCAACCCAAAAAACCCTGTGTGAAGATAGGATAAGGGAGAATGACTTCGAGCTGGAGGAGGGTAAATTTAGATCATATATTAGGGTGAATTTTTTTTACTGTGAGGGTAGTTAGGCACTGAAACAGGCTGCCGAGGCAGCTGTGGATGCCCTATCCATGGAAGTGTTCAAGACCAGGCTGAATGTGGCTTTGAGTAACCTGATCTAGTAGGTGTCCCTGCCCATGGCAGGGAATTTGCAAGCAGTTGATCTTTAAGGTCCTTTTCAACCCAAACCATTCTGTAATTCTATGAAGAGATGCACCTTGGCAAAAAATATCTCTTTTTGCAGAGCCCCGTAGCAAAGTGATTCCCAAAGAGCACATCTGCCACTGTCCTCTGCCCTGCTTGGGGACAACCACACCTGGGCAGGAGCAGGATCCACCCTGTCCTACTCCTGACCCCACCTCTGTCTCCATCAGCAGCTGCTCAGGAAAGGGCAGGAGTGCAAGGCAAGCTGCAGTGGTATTTTCCCAGAATAGTCTTTTACCCTGAAGCGATTTGCAGTTCATGGACTTCCTGAGCCGAAGACGATATTTCTGAGGCAAGGAAATAATTTCCAAGCCCTTGAAAGAAACAGGAGTTCATCCAGGGGTGGAACCCGCCGGGAAAAGTGTCCGGGATCCGGACCGGCTCGGCGTGCTCGTTATCCACCTTCAGCACTGTGTTCCCGGGAGAGATGGCCGGAATTTGCTGAGGCAGCAGGAGGAGGAGGAGGGCGGAGGGATGGATGCTCCTGCTCCGGCCCTGCCGCCAGTTCCGCCGCGCTGCCGCCAGAGAGAGCTCGAAGCCCGCGGGCCGAGCAGCGCCGAGCGCGCCCCGCGTCCCACCGGGAGCTCGGGCACCTCCGCAGGGTCTGGGACAGCGGCCGGGGGGACTGAGGGACATCCAGCACCTCTGGCAGACGACACCCAGCCCGCTCAGCCTCTGTAGCATGCCTTCGCCGTGGTCCAAACTCCCTTGAAAAGCGAGTCAGGAAATGCAAGAGGGATGGAGAGGGATTTTTTGCAAGGTTACATCCAGCCTGGTCTTGAACGCTTTCATGGAAAGGACATCCACAAGAGGGAACAGCTTCAAACTGCAAGAGAGTAGGTTTAGATAGGATAGTTCGGGAAAAAATCTTTACTTTGAGGGTCGTGATGCACCAAAACATGTTTCCCAGGCAAGTTGTGGATGCTCCATCCCCGTTAGAATTCAAGGCCAGGTTGTATAAAGCTCTGAGCAACCTGATGTAGTGAAGGGTGTTCCTGTCCATGGCAGGGTTTTGGAACTTGCTGGCCATTAAGGTCCCTTCCAAGCCAGGCCATGTTATGTTTCTAAGATTCTCTGCTATCAGTGAGCACCTAAGAACTCTTGGCACCAAATACCCACAAACATAAACATAATCACTTGTCACCTCCCTTACACATTGCTTTATGAATTACAATTTTAATACCTGCCACCGCTGGGTCAGTTGCCCAGATGGATGTTCTGAGGGAATCAATCCCCAGCTGCTACAAACTGTAGCAAGAGGACAGGCAGCACCTTGGAATAGTTTTGAGGTACTCTGGAGACACTGTGCCACTGGTGTGCCTCACCATTGCTCTCCTGGGCACCCTGCCTCCTTTTCTTAGAGCTCTTGTTTCCAGCACACCAAAGGGCAGCCCCTGGTTTTGCAGGCAATAGGGGTGGGTACAAGAACAGAAATCTCCAGAGTTTTGGAAGTTTTGCTATGGTGAATAGCCTGCAGCTATCCAGTTAGTTTGAGTGTCATTTTAACCATAAAAACCTGGAGTTTATTATGACATTAACCCTCCCTGAATCTCATCTGGATCTCCTAATTCCTGCCTGATCTCTAAACTAATATGAGATGAAAGGGGAACAGAGACACCATGAGAGCCTACAAGCTCTACCTCCCTTGCCAAGCTTAAGAGCCTCTCCTTTCACATCCTCCTCGCCAGCTCCCCCCACTGTCACACAGGACATTCCCCTAAGCTGCCTCCCTGTCACACAGAGCTGCTGCCAGTGATGGAGAAGCTCTCCACTTGTTTCAGCAGGGAAAGGAGTGGCAGCTGCTGTTCCACTCTGCTATGGCATGCCTTGCCTGGGCACACAATAATGGTCATCTCTGAGGAAGGTTTCACCTCTGCACATGTAATGATGATGAGCTCCAAGGAATCTGCATTACAAGGTCCCTAGATTGGAGCATGGCTCTGTCCCAAAAGATGCATGAGAACTGGTGCCGTCCTTGCTGCCCCAGGAGGCAGGAGCTAAACAGACTCAGCTGCTCCCCTCCAACTCCCACAGCACCAACCAAAATCACAGCTCCTGGCCCTGTTTCAAAACCATCAGTGTCCCAGGCACTTGCTGGGATAAGCAACACCCCCGATTTCCTTCAGAAACACCCTCAACAGGAAGGCTTGTCCCTTCCCATCTGTTGATTTTTACACATCTTCAAGCCAGCCCAGCAGACTGAAGGCTCATACCAGCACCCAGGGATGATTTGGGTGCTCCTGACACACCTGAAGGGCTCAGAGCCCTATCAATGGGTGACATTCATCCTCATACTGTATCTGGTTTAGTCCCCTCTAGCTCACTGGATATGCATAATCTTTCACCTTGAAGTCTCTTCGAACACTCCACATCATTATTTTCTTGGCAAACTTCAAGCCCTTACAAGAAGACAAATTACAGTCAGGGCATGTAAAGAAATCAAGTAACAATTTTAAAATAGACCAGAATAAATATATCCTTTCTGACAAGGGTCTCTTTAGAGATTATCTGATCTCATCCTCTCAACTGAACTTTTGACTGAGGGTATCCTTCCAATCACCTTCTGGTTGGGCCAAATCCCTTTTCTGATTATTCGTGTCCCATGGAAATGAAACCTTGTAAGATGAAAGTTAATAATTTATTTATTTAAGTTTATTTTCACACAGATGTAATATTTCATTAACTACTCTTGGGATTTTGGCATGAGTTTTAAAACAGGATTCTCAACCGAATCTAAATCAAATGGGAAAATATATCTGTCATTGTGGTAAAAAGTGTGGAGGAGAAAAAGTTTTTCTGAGTAGCACTTTCCTTTCTGCAGTCCCTTCTCTTGCCTGGGGATCAGAGCTGCTTGTACTCCCTTTCCCTTGAGCCCCTATTTCGTATACTCAGCAGAGACCCCAGATCCACTCAGGGAGCCACAGGTGTCACAGATGGCAGCACCATAGCACCTCTCTCAGGAAGCAAGCCTGCCTTATGCCAGCTTGGTCAATGACTGGAGAGAGATCTTACCTCAAACCAGGTGAGTCATCACTTTTGATGCCTTCTTAGCAAGCAAAATGAAAGGGGAGGCCTCCTTTTAATATCTGGGACTGAAAACTATCCTGAGCTGCAGCACTGAGCAGTCAGTCACCAGCAGGAGCTTGGCCAGGGGTCTGCATTGTGCCTGAGTCCTGCCAGGAGCTGTTGTGATGCCAACACAGGCTGGGGACTGACTCCATTTTGTCACACGTGTGTTGAGTCCCTTGGATTAACCTTTGCTTAATTACACACCTTGGGCTAAATACTTTGAATGTCATGTGAGGGGAATCTGGCTTACACCGGTCTCTTTTTGCCCCATTCATCAATTGTGCTGAGTGTCACCCCTGGCCCATGTAGACTTTAGAAATAAATGCAAAAACTGAACCTAAAAGTCATCAATGCACCTGATGGGATTGCCTGTAGCATATTTGTCAGCCATAAAGCCTTTTCCAAAGTCCATAAAATATAGCATTTCCTTGTGTATTTTTTTTCCAACAACAGTGCTAATTTGCTGTCCCAGTTGTGCAGATTACGCTGGGGAAGGAGGTGTTCTGATTATTTCCTTTGTTTATGGTATTAGATTTAAACTATTGTTGATCTTATTGTTCTTATTTGTAACGTGTTCACCTCACTAGGACAGTAATTGTGTCAAGCAAGTTGGAGTCCAATCTGCAGAGCTGAATATTCAGAACTGCAAAAGAAAGGCTCCAATTTTTCAAGCAGTGGGCATATTACTCCTCCATTTGGATTATTAAATTCTAATTATAGCCTGTTGATCCAGTTACAATGTTGTTTGTAAATCTAAATACAGTTCCCTAAAGCCTGCATTTTATTTCTTAACCTGTTGATGCTTAGTAAAACACACCGGTGTGCCTAATAGAGCAGGTGGAGCTTAGCTTGTTTGTGATCAAGCTCTTTTTTCCTCAACTGTATTCCTTTGGCTATGATTAGGAATGAGTGCTTGACATCAGCAAGAGGCATAACCAAGGCACTTCACATAATGCCTTGGTACCTGTGGGCTCAGTAGAGGTGGGGACAGGAAGAAATTTTCCATTAAATAACATTGGTGAGGATTCCCAGGTTTTTTGGGAGGAAGGGAAAGGCAGTTGGGTTTGGTTTCTCTGCTCTTTAGGCAGTTTCCCAGGGTCTTCTGGGAGTGAATGGCACCTTAACCATCCCCTCTTACACAGACAATTCTTTTAGTTCCTTCTCTTCTTTTCATGCAATGTTTTCTGCCCTTCCAAGCCTTTTTCTTCCCTCTGTCTTCATAAATATCAAATGCAAGGAAAGCAGAGGAGCCCAAGCCAAGTGGTATGAGCAGCAATGGTTCCCAGGGACTGCTGCATTTTGTGTGGCTGAAAAGTCTCCCCAGCTCTGAGCTGTGAGAGTGCCTGCAGTGCCCTCCCTCACCTGTAAGGGTAGAGAAGTTTTGATAAGAAACTACCACGATGGATGATTGCCTGAGTCCGTAAACCATACTTCCATCACAACTTTATTTTTCTTCCAAGTCTTCTCTCTTAAGCTCCAGCCTCCTTGTGTGCTCACAGTGCTCACAAGCACCCAGCAGAGGTTTTTAGCCAGACTTCTCACTGACCTGGTGAGGTGGGCAACTCTGGCTTGACTGCTGGGCATGGAAATCACCAGGTGCACACTCAGGATTGCCACTAAGTCTTGGAGAGCTCCTCCCTGAGCCAGGCACAGCTCCAGGCAGTGAAGCATTGCCATGTCACAACAGTGGGAAGGGCTAGGAAGGGGTTGTGGAGATTTTGACAGGTGGTGTCAGGGAATTAACCCAATTCCTCCTTTCATCCTTGTCACTCAGAATCCCCTGGGGAAGGAAGGGAGACAGTTGCTCTTCTTGATAGGAAATGAAGTGAAGGTGTCCTAGAGATTTTCTGCTGAGGTCTATGCCCAGGAGCACTTTGACAGGAATTTGGGATATGGATGTCCAAACAATAGAAAGCTCCAGCAGATATCACTCTTTCCTTTGATCCTTTCCCATGGGTCCCACAGGGAAAGTCACCAGGGTACAGGTGGTGGGGGTGGAAGGTAAAGGGGTTCCTCCCCTTCAAACAGCATCTGAGCTTGGCCTGGGCAAGCAACGAGCAGGGAATAAAGGATTGAAAGACAGCACAACATTCCAACAACTGGGATGGGGATGCAATGGGGGACAGGGAGGGAGGTAGCTGGAGAGCTGAATGCTCATACACACACACATTTCCATGCTGAGGTGTGCAAGGCAGGGTGGTGCTCCCTGCTGGCAGGAAAACTGCTGTCTCCTTGCAAAGCCCAGTGGATCAGCTAAGAGGGCACAGTCTTCAGGCCATGGGAAAGGCCTGCCTGTAGCTCTACTTGCATATATGTGTCCTCCTGCGTGGGGACAAGAGTCCTCCAAGCTGTCACTGAACCTTGACAGTGCCCCCATGAAGGTGTGAAGGAAACTTTTCACTTCTCAGATGGCTGTGACCAATGGGAACAAAATTATTAAGCCCAGAAGCTCTGCCAGGGAGGAGACAAGTTGGGCTGGAGGAGAGCAAGGGTGCTGCTTCTGCTACAAGGAATGAGGCAGCAAATCCACTTCTCTAGTCAAGCAGAGTGCAGCATGGTGCCCTCATTGCTGGGAATGAGGGCTGGCTGGGGCAAAAGGCTCCTCTTGACCTTCTGCTGGATCGCTTGGCTTCATCCCTTCCGGAACATCCTCCTTCCCCCACCCTCAGTGTGCATGTAATGGGGAGAAAGAGGCTTTTCCTGCATTTAGACATTCCCAGCAAACAGAGACCTGCAGAAGATTACTTGAGAGGTGAGGGAAGGACCCTCGCTCTGCCTAAAGGAGAGGCACTTGTGCAGCTCCAGTAAAAACTCACTGCTATGCCCGAGCAAAGAGGTTTCTAAGGATCCCTGAAAGCCAGAGGGAGAGGATGCAACCCCTGGGATGTCGTGCAACCCCTGAGCTCCCCGGTTCTGCGGCTGCGGTGTGAAGATGCTGTGCCGTCCCCGGCCCGCAGCATCCACCGCCGGGGAGCGCCGAACGCCGAGGGCGAGCCGGGCTCGGGGGGACGTCGAGGGAGGCAGAGAGGGTGAGAGCAGGGAGCAGCAAGCAGAGTGTCACCTCTGCCTGGCGGGGAGAAGGCGACGCGGGAGCGAGAGAGGAGGAAGTCGCCGAGTCCGCAGCTCCCGTCCGGAGCCTGTGCGCCCTGGACGGGGCCGCTGCCCGGTGTGAGCCCCGGGCGGCCGCGGCGGGGGGCAGAGAACCTTCACTCTTCGGGGGCTCCCCGCCCGGGCTCCTGCCCGCTGTGCCGCCCGTGCTGCGGCTCCGAGCAGCACCTGCCTCTTGCAAGGGCCCGGGCTCTCCGCTTCGGGTCCCCCACTTTGAGTTTTCCAGCTCTGAGGATTGGGAGAGGGCGCAAGGGCGGGTTTGCTGCCTCGTGGCTTCGCTGCTGGTTGTCCCCGGGAGTGTCCGAGGAGAGGCGCGGAGCCGCGGGCGGCTCTGGACGCACCGGCACCGGCTCCAGGAGATGTTCCTGCTCCGGGGCACCCGCGGCCCGGCCCCGATGTGTGCCCGGAGGGGCCGCAGCATGCGAGGGATGGCCGTCGGCCCGAGCCTAGGGAGAAAATAGAGAAAATAAATGGAAAACAGCCCGCTGAACCGCGCTCACGCAGCAGCAGCGGCTGCACCGCCGGTGGCGAGGGGAGCGGGGAGCGATGGAGCCGGGGCAGGTCCTGCGGGGCTGGGCTGTGGCTGCCGGCTCGCAGCTTCCTTCCTTGTAACCACTGCCTGCCCGTGGAAGGAGTCACGCAGCTCCTTTTGGGGAGAGGCTGTGGTTAAGCGCCTTGTGGGACAGCGGAACTCTGTTTATTCTGGGTTTCCTAACCACCTGTAAAATAACAGAAAAGGTGGGCGAAGCTCCGCTCTAAAATCCTGGAAACAAAAGGCCGTTCCCAGGCGTCAGCCGATGCTGGGACCGACTGGCCCAGGTGTCGGGACGAGCCCGGGCTGTGTGTCTGGTCGACCCCGAGGACGGCACCATCGAACTCCCGAATTGGCACAAACAAATTATCTGCAGCGTCTGATGGCGCGATTCGGTTTGTTCTGTGTAAGTTTTCCTTCCTTTACACAAAAGATATCCGGTTATTGCATTCGATTATCCTCTGCCTCTCTCCCTGTGCTGCTGTGGTACCCAAAGACCGTCGACGACAAAGAAGAAAACAATTTTACCGAGAAAATGTGAGGATAAAAAAACAATCAGTATTTTTTTGCTATTCAGAAACCAGCCCTGACACTGGCTATGAAAAAAAAATCAAACAAAAGAAAACCACTCCAAAAACAAGCAAACAAACAATAAAATAAAGCAAACGCAAATTTTTCAAAATCGTCTCTCATTTGAGGTAAAATTCAACCAATCATATAGGGAAAGATTTTAAAGCAACAGGGAAACTGTCAAAAGTTTGTTAAAATAAATAAAATCCGTTCAATTGTTCAGTGATACAAAACTGTTTAATGCCAAGGTGGGTTTTTAGATGCGCGGCAATACTTCCAAATAACAGACCACCACCACCTAAACGAATTTTAGTTGTGCGTCCACGTGCATGGCACATTAACGAGAGAAAATGTGTCATGGAGGTTCGCAAATCTCCTTAAAATTGTTTTTGATCAAGATAAATTAATTAATTTCAGTTGTCTTAGAGCACGTTAAAGCATCGCTCCTCGTCTTCTATATTTAC
>JANPWX010000042.1:206854-226037 GCA_024734555.1 Trochalopteron elliotii
TCTTTTTCTTCTTTTTCTTCTTCTTTTTCTTCTTCTTCTTCTTCTTCTTCTTCTTCTTCTCCTTCTCTTCTTCTTCGTCTTTCTTTTTCTTTTTCTTTTCTTTTTCCTTTTCTTTTTATTTTTTCTTTTTCTTTTTTCTTTCTTCCTTTTCTTTCTTCCTTTTTCTTTTTCTTATTCTTTCTCTTTTTCGTTTCCTTTTTCTTTTCCTTTTTCTTTTCCATTTCCTTTTTCTTTCTTTCTTAGTACCATTTCACCACAGTTTAAAACAAAGCTATAAACCCCAAGCATCGAAAGCCACTTTCCCAATGAACAAGTTCCTTAAAGCACCCCCTTCTTTCGGCTGGCGCTCGATGCAGCGGGATTCAGGGAGAGGAAGAGCCGTCCCTGTCGCACAGGGCAGGGAGCACCACAGTGAGGGGGCAGGTAAACTGGCGGGGCTTGTGCTGCAGGTACTCGAGAGTCTTACCTTAACAAGAGAAGTTATTTGAAAGGACGAACTCTGCCCATCATCCCAAAGCTGTTAGTCATTTTAATTTACATCCGTAATCTGTTTAACACGCAAATTTTTCGAGCTAGCTGGCAGCTCGCCATCCGAACCATACTGTGAGAGTTATGGTTCCCCAGGACCGGGAACCCAACGGAGGGAGCCCTCTCGATTCTGTTTTCCCCACCGTCGAGGTGGTGATGGTTTTGTGTAGTTAATTCTAAAATGCCTGGCAGCTTGCCCGTCAAACCATAAGCAATAGAAAAATGCAAACAAACTCTTTGTTTAATAGTCGCTGGACAGTGCAACTAATCCACTGTAAACTGCTAATGGGTATCGATGTCAACAGGTACGCGGCGGGAGCCTGATACTCTGCACTCAATGGAAGACACTTCCCTTCTGAATGAGGATTATGTGCAAAATGCAACTTGGCAGAAGGATCCAAATTAAATTCATGCTTCAGTTAATTCAGATTAATTTTCCTGATTGCCCTAGCACACCAGACAACCAAATCCCTGTGTATATTTGCTCCTTTTCTTTTTAAGGAGTTGATACGGATCTCTTCTCCTGGGGAGTGTTGCAAGATGCATATGCTGAAGGTTGTGATTCTCTCAAGCATTAACTAGAGTAACAAAATACCTGAGATGTATTTTTATAGCACTGTTATTACTACAAACATTAGTTTATGATACTGGATCCACTATATGACTGTGTTTCCAGTGGTTTTTTTTCACTAATATGCTGCAAGCAACATTCCAGCTAATCACCTTAATGGAAATTAGAGAGGAAAATGGTCTATTAGGCTATTTAATCTATCCTCACTTGGTAGCATTTTCTTACAGTTTTCAGTCCAGCCTTAAATTTAAAAATAGCCTGTAGGAATTATTCTGCAGTCTCGAGAGGTTGTTATACCAAGAGATAGCTCAGAAAAGCATGAAAATACACAAAAAGGAGGTTGGTGAGAAATGTTTTCTGATGGTCAGCTTTATCTTCATTCTTTATGTTTCACGTTACCCAGTCGCTATAAGTCACACGTCCCTCTGACAACCTAAATATGTGTTCTCTCTTCTTCATCTGTACTCCTGTCACCACGACCCTACTGTGTTTTTTATGTGAAGGTTTGGGGGTTTGTTGGGGTTTGTTTCCCCTGCAGAAGGTTAATAAAAAGTGTGGGTTTAGCTCCGACTTCATTCCAGGCAGCACCTTGACTACTTATTTATGTCCAAATTCTTGCTCTTTTTCTTTTCCCTTGTTTGACACCTTGATGGCAAACAGCATAATCTTTTTGCAGATTTATTTTTTCCTCTAAAATGATAGGAGAAATTGAAAATTTGTTTGCTTTTGCCCCAAGCTGCTTTCTCTGCTGTTTCCTCTATGAAACATTTACATAGAGCTGGTACCCCACAGAGAATAAATGTATGGTACAGCAGCATGTGGGAGCTTTCTGTGTCAGGGTAGTACATTTTATGTCACAGTCTCAATGTAATTTTACCCTCTCACTAAGGGTATGGTCTGCCTCACCCTCTCCTGGGCAGAATTACTCTTTACACCAGATCTCCTGGTCCTTTCACTGTAACCCCCTGTGCTTGTCCCTCCAGCACAGCCCCCATCTGTGCTGCTGATACAACAGTGACACTGAGGACTCCAGCTGGGGGGGACATGGCCATTTTCCGGGTGTTGCTTCATTCCATCTGCTTCCTCATGCAGTTACTTAGCTGGCACCACTGGGAGAAGCAGCCACAGCAGGATGATCTGCAGGGGTGAGGTGCAGAAACTGCTTAACCAGGCTCTGCCACCAAAATGATGTCACGGTGCTGCAGTGCAACTTTCTGTCATCATGTGAAACCTCTCATGGTGTGTGCTGATGTGGGCCAGCCTGACTGCTGCTTTTGGTGATGGTCAGAGGCTTAGACACAAACCATGTCCCCCTCCTGGCCT
Source organism: Trochalopteron elliotii (assembly GCA_024734555.1). Lineage (NCBI taxonomy): Eukaryota > Metazoa > Chordata > Aves > Passeriformes > Leiothrichidae > Trochalopteron > Trochalopteron elliotii. The sequence goes on from JANPWX010000042.1 coordinate 209,277, forward strand.
GCTTGCCCCCACAAGCTGCCCTCTGGTCAGATGACGTGCAATTCCCTCCCCTAGACTAGACTGAATGCAGTCCAGTAATTGCCTGAGGAACAATAAATCATACATGAGACAAAGCATTCATTTACACCACTTTATTTCTGTAACAATGAGAGAAACTGAAATGGACCATTGTTAAAGATCACTATTTCCTGCTCTGTAATAAAAGTCTCATCTTCCCTGATGCTTGTTTATTTTATAAATGTCTCTGCTTTGGCTTTCATATTTAGCTGCCAGCAGGACACCATTATTCCCTGACAGCATTCTGTTCCTTCTCCATTGTCATTACTGCTGGAGTGATGTTATATTGCTGTGCTTGGCCTAGATGGTGGTGCTTTCTTATCCTGCATTTCCCATTGCTTTTCCCATCCAGGCTTCCAATGAGGCACAGAGCAGAGGTGGCAACACTTAAAAAACAATGTTTTTGTGGAGTATTACCAATTCTGGTTTTTGCTTTTAAAAACCTCAACAACAAAACCCCCACTGACTACTGCTGTTTATTATTATGTTTTTAAGGCCAATTGAGAAGGACTGAGTTGAAGTGCATGGGTTGCACCTACACTGCAGTCCTGAAACCCTAAGGACCAAGTGGGTCTCTGCTGTCCCACTTGTGGAGACCACACCAATGTGGCAGAGCCCCACAAACTGCAGTGGATTGTGAGGAAGAGAAAAAAGGCAAAGACCCTGGGGCACAACTGCTGTTTCCACATTTTTTTTCTCAAGTGGAGGGTTTTGTGCATCAAGGGCAGGGGTAAGATCTCAATCCTGGTGCCTGTGCACCTTCCAAGGGGATGGGCAGGGCTGACCTGTCCAGACCCACATCCTTGAACAGAGCAGAGTGCCTGGGCAGGGTGGCGAGATGAGCAGTGCCAAGCTTGAAGCAAAGCTTTTCAGAGCCAGTGGGAACATTTCCACTGATTTCAAGGACTTTGTATTACGCTCTTGAACATCTACAAATGAAAGATACTGTACTCAAGACAACCTGTTTCTTAGGGCCACGTTGCCCTGTTGCCCATCTGTTCTGTTGATCTCAGAGCATCATCAGCACAACAGCAAAACCAACAGCAAAGTCCTTGTGTCTGTACCACTCTGCTTCTCCTTTCAAGAGCTGAAATCTAATAATCCTCCTAACTCTCCTGTCCTTCAGTCATGCACACTGCATTCCTTTTAATATTGCCATGTCTCACTTCTCCTTTTTCTTCTTTACTTTTTTTAAACAAAATTCCCAAGTGGAGGTATCAAGGTTTTCCTACAGCTCTACTTCACTTAAAAAATAATTGGATCGTTATTTTCTATGAGGACCAAACTTCAACAGTAAGTAATTTCTAGAGATGTCAAGTGGCTCAGCATAAAAGTTAATCTTGATCTATTGGTTTGTTAGGTGTGTTTACATCCAACCAGTTAGCTCTCCTTAAACAAGAGTGATTTAAAGCCCTTTCTGGAGAGCATGAAAATGATTCCCCCAGCACTTAGATCCTCAGGGCCATAATCCAACAAAAGCAGGCTTATCTTTAAGCATATGAGTAGCCCTGTCAAAGTCAATAGGGCTCCAGATGTGTTTAAAGATAAACACATACTTAAGTGCCTTGCTGTATTGGAACTCATTGACTGTTCTATTTCCATTTCATTTCAATAGTAGACCTTAAATTTTGTATGCAGAGGATTCTTGCTGGATGGTACATTAGAATGTTATTTTCAAAGAGCTTGAATAGGGAAATCCTAACATCATAGAAATATTTTTTAATTATTCAGATGGTTTGTTCCAACTGTTATGAGTCTATATTGCTTGACTTGTTTTATCTGGAGCTTTAGGACAGAAGCACTGCAAACACGGAATTGAGCCACAAAGCTCTGCAAGGCTCCACTCCAGTGCCACAAGTTTGATACCCCACTTCAGCAAAGTTGCTTCACCTGCTCAGGCTTCATCTCACCTCTGTAAAAATGAAGATGATTAACATTTCCTTTATCTCACTTCAGTTGTCTCATAAATGCTTGGACAAGGACTTGATAATAGAAAATGCTGAAAGCAGCTCATATTGGAAAAATAAAACTGGAAAAAAAATATTGATTGTAAACACGCTTGGGTGAAAAAAATGTTTCTTTGAGTTTTCCACATGCTCTAGCAATCAAATTGATCAAACAGCAATTTTATGCAACTGTTTCTTAACATTTCAGAGAACGAGCTCTGCTATTCTGGATGACTGAGCTCCAGATGAAAGTGCAGCAGCAAAATCATCCCAGTGAACTAAACTGAGGAAGCTGAGCCTTATTGCCCAGTGCATTGTAAGGGATGGTCATCTGTATGGCCTTTTCTGCAAAATGCATTTGGGTTGGCTGGCTTTGTTTGGACACTCCATCTGCTTCAAGGACTCCTTTGGCAGGGTGTGTGCTGCCTGCTCTGCCTGGCCCACCTGCCCTGCTGCAGGCAGGGTTTCAAACCCCAGCAGCAGTGTCAGCACCCAGAGCAGAGCAGCCCGGGAGGCAGCAGGGTGGAAGGCAGCCAGGGAGCTGCATCACATGCCGTGCCTCCAGATTCTCCTGAGATTCCTCCTGGAGGGAGAGACAGCCTTTGGGCTCATCTATATTTCAACTACTTCAGTGGCTGCAGCTTATGCAGAGCCGTGGCTGGTGGTCAGGCACAGCAGCACTGCTCTGGTTTTTCCTGCAGCTCCCAACACCCCCGAGCACAGTGCTGTGTCTGCCCTGCTCCTGGCAGGGCCAGAGCTGCATGGAAACCTCCTGCTGCACAAGCTGTGGGTGTGGAAAGGGCTGCAAGGCAAGGCAAGGCAAGCAGCCTTTTATTCCTGTCAGATTGCGGGCAAGCGGATAGATCCCTTTTAAAAGGAAAGGGGATGGGAGGGAGGTACTCAAAGAGTGGGAACATAATGAAATGAAAAGAAATCCAGATGTGGTGTTCATTTGCCTGAAAGGGCTGTTGCCTGGGCCTTCCCACGCAGTGCAACAATTGCCACTCCATCTGCTAAGGAAGCAGCTATTCACAGGGAGCAGGCTTCCCACGGCACAGCGCAGGGCTGCCCGTGACATCCAGGTTTGCAGCATGACTCCACAGCCACCTGCCAAAGTGGCACTGTCAACAAACTTGGGCAAGTGGGTGATGTCCTTTTCCTCAGCTGAAGAGACTTCAGAGGAATGAAGGTGACAGCATGGCCCCATGTGCCACACAGCATCTCCCCACCACATCTTGACGTGGCAGAAGCACAGACTGGTAAGGAAACAGAGAAAACTGATTCTGTGTGAGTGTCCACTGACCTGCACTGCTTAATTCCAGGCTAGGCACTGGCCCATGTTTGGCAGGAGAAGGACTGAGTGGTTACTCTGGACTGAGGTTCTACAACATCTTTTTTTTTTTTTTTTTTTTTTTTTTTTTTTTTTTTTTTTTTATTCCCAGCTGACATTTAGCTCCTCTCCGTACTCAGCTTTCCATTTCCCCTTTGCCATGTCTGTTCTGCCAGGAAACTTGCTGGCTGCTTTATTGCTCTGAATGTCCAGCTCTTCTGCCATTCTTTACACATCTGTACAGTCATTTGTCCTTTTCCTTCTGAATCAGAGCACCACTCCAAACAACCCTGTGAAGTACAGTCTATTATCCCTTTTCTCCACAGAGTGGTTTTGATTTTTCATATGTAATGCACTATAGAAAAATAAAAAACCTTGTCCTGTCTTAATAGCCTAATTCTTAAACAGTTATGGCCTCATTCTCCTTCAAAGTACATAATTCCCATTGACAGCAGTGGGAACACTGCCAACACAATGGTGAATTAGTTCCCATGGAAAAAAGATGCAGACACCAAAAGGTCCAGTTCTGCCCTTCATTAGGAGGAAACGAAGGTAGAGCAGACAAAAAAGATAAAACCAAGACACAAAATTGCATGAAACAGCTTCATACTAACCAGGCAGTAGTTGCTAACTGAGAATTCATTGGAACTGACCCTAATATGGCAGGAGTGGGACTCAAAAGCAATTTAATAACACCAGCAGCACCACATTCCTCAGTAGCACCTTCTTTTCCAAAGTGGAAAAGCTTGGAATCAGTCAGAGCTGTGCCTTCTCCTGAACTGGGAAAGGTGGGTACAGCTGGACCCTCACCTGCCTCCTCTTACCTGGCACCCGGGGATCTGAGTAAGTGTTTCTAGAACACTTTAAAATCTTGCCAAGTGTTTGTTTGTCCTTCACAGCCAGACATCACATGGATGTTGTCTGTGCCATATTAAAGGGCAGGGAGTCGGTGGCATCACTTCTACACCTGAGAACTCAGCAGTGGGAGCTTGGCAGTTATTCAGCTTCCCTGCTGTTTAACACCTCTCCTTTCTGAATATTTTTGCTTTTCTTGGTGGATGGTCTTGTGGTTGGAGCACTTCCCTGAGGATCTCACTCCATCTCTCTGTCGGAACTGGGAAAGCAGAGCATTCCTGAGCTTATTTTTCCTCTATACAATAAAATAAAACAAAAATAATAATTTCTTCCATCCATAAAAACAAAAGAAATCATATTTCTTCTCTTATCTAATTTGCCTGTTTCAGGTTGTTAAAAACTTAAAGAATACTCAATTTTTTTGTGCGACATCTAATCCATTAAGAGCACAAACAGATCCAGGCATTCCTGATGCTTTTAATGTAACATCATTTTTCTTGTGCTGTTCAATGGTAGAAACATCCTAGCAATAAAAATAGACAATCAATATACTAGTAATACCCAAGTCTTTAGAAACATATTATTATTTGAGATTTGTATCTCTCTGTTATTTCAATGAATAAGTAAAACTACAACTGCACCTAAATTCCTTTATATTCATAAATAGGAAACTATGGGAGTTTGGTAAAAATTGGCATACTTCTGACCAAAGTTTTTCTGCCTGAGTTTTTTCTGCTATGTGCCCACTATTGCTCCTTTCACACAAAAGTGAGTCTTGGAATTCAGGCAGCAAGATCTGGACTCCAGGATGTCTTAAAATCATAGAACTGTTAATGACCTTTAAGATCTTCAACCACCAACCTAGCACCAGCACAATGTTCATCATTAAACCCTGTCTTCAAGTGCCACATCCACATTTTTGTGAACACTTTCAGGGATGGTGGAACAATCTTATCTTACCTAGATTTTTCCTTCTAGAAACTGGAAAACATTATAAATCATCCTTCTTGTGCACCCAGATGCAGGATGCACCTTCTTCCAGAGATGCCCAAGAAGTTTGATTTCCAAATTTTGCATATCCCTTTGTCAAAGGAATCTGTGGGAGTGCACCAGTGCAAAAGATCTCTTCTTATTTTTGCTCTTCTCCTCCTTGTCCTTGCCTGTGCTTTGCAGAAACTTAAAGCACACCAAACTTCCACAAGCTTGGCATTACAGAACCTCACTTCTGAGCTGTCCTCCACATCTAGGATTAATGTTAACTGCTACCCCAAATGTACTACTCCAGCTTTTTCCTACCCAGTGCCACCAGTCTTTCAGATACCTTACAAACCATCCTGCTCCTGGTACTTCAAGGAAGAACAAACTAAATCCCAAACTGATGCACTCCTGCATCACTCCCCAGTGTGAGCAGTGCCCAGCCCTGGGTGTAAGATTCAATCAGGCTGATCATTGTTTTCAACCTTGTGTAACGAGTTAATCCTTGCAATGTCCAACTCACTTTAAAATCAGGCCAAGGTGTTTGCCTCAGTAACCTCCTGCAACAGCAGCTCCCATAGGTGATGAAACGTGTCTGGGCATTTATTTTTCATTCTAAATTTAATTTTAAATTTAACCTGATGCTTATTCTCATGTGACAAAATAAAAAGAGAGTCCAATGTTCAACGCTTGAGAATTTTGACTTCCACAATCAGCTCCATTTTCATCTCCTTCTCATCAAAATAACTCCACTCTTTGTCATGTCTTGTGTATTAATCCTAGCAGCTCTGTAACTATTCCTTATTTGAGTTCCTTGAACAGTTTTTTGACTCTACTATGTACCTCAAGAGAGAAGAGGATAAAAAAAAAATGAACACAGATTTAATGTGTAATTGTGGCATAATCCTGCTATATGGGATAAACCAGGTATTCTGATGGGTTTTTTGGCATTCTGCCCCATCTTTAAACAATAATACCAAATAGTCTCTCTCTTTTTTTTTTTTTTTTTTTTTTTTTTAAGCTGCTGCTACAGATTGAGGTAAATCAGACACTGATGGCTTCTGGTACAGGTTCTTTTCCCTCAGAGATTGCAGGAAATTCAGAGCTTTTCAGATTATTTGATCTATACAGTTAATCACTGATGATTTACATTACTTCTCATTTAGCCACACTCAGAGCTGTCTGCCATCGTGCTGCTCACCCTCCCAGCCTGTTTAAATCCACCAGGTAAAGTATTCACCATAAAGTGAACTCATCCCATGACCCACAACCTCCAATGGGTTTTAACAACCAAAGTGATTTTTTGACTATCTTTTCTATCATTTTCCATGACAAAATGTTAGGAAGCATACCGAATCATTATTTTCAGGGGTCCCTCTGAAATGCTGTTATCTTTTGGGTAAAAAAATCCTGCCAGCATTCAAGCTACATATTCAGTCCAAAAATTTCCTGTAAATGTGATTGTGTTTCCGTTTATGTTATTAGTGAACCTTCAAGACCCATAGTTCAATAATTTTCTGTTTAGGCTCTTATTTGTTGGATGTAGCCAAAAGATCCAGGTAGAAAAACCTTTCCAAAAGAGATCTGATTTTGTTTGTGGTTTGTACTTGTGGTTGCTGTTGACATTTTCCATTTCCATGTGGGGAATAAGGTAATCACATGACAATAAAGTAAAAACAGCAATTAAAAAAGTCAAGCTTAAACCATTTCAGAAAGATTTTAACCAAGTCTACTGGATGCCTTCTGGGCAAGCCTTAGGATGATGTCAGAGTTCATCTCACCCCAGAGCGAAGGGACAGTTTCCAATCTCTCACATCATTCCAACATGACTGTCCTCTGCAGCTTTCCCTGCATCCTCATGCTTACAAGTTTTTGAGACACTCTTTGTGTTCAATCTGACCTGACTTAAGCTTCCAAAATCAAAGAACTAAATGGATTTAACCCAAAACTTGACTTTTTAATTTTTTTTTTTTTTTGATGCAAAGGTTTTCAGAGTTAAAACGTAAAGTATTGGAAAGAATAGAGTTCACATCTACTACTCTGGACACATCACCTTTGCAAACATCTCCCCTTGTTTAAACCTCCAAGCCTGCTTTTATGAGCTCTGTGAAAAAATAGGATTGTGAGAGTTTTAGCACCAATGGTAAAGGCTCATGGTCTAACAGCTTTTGAAGTGGTAAATACTCATGAGTGCTCGAGGCAAGCTGGTAAAGCTCACTTCCCTCTTAGGAGAGGGTGAATGAAGGCAGAGGGAGTTTGACTGCTCAGGTACTGGTGATTACAGAGGGAGTCAGTGACATGGGTGAGGCTGAAACCAATGTGTCTCAATCTGCTGTCAGAGAACAAACAGTATTTCCTCTTAAATCACAGTTTTCCCTCATGGAGAGAATCCTGTCTCAGCCCTGTTCATATGGCTTGCATATGCCATGGGCATGATACAGGCAATAAAGCTTTGTAATAAGCTACTGTCCAGATTGATAACTGTAAGGAGCATCTCATAATGACCACAACATGATTAGTCATGATACATGTGTGATACCCATGCTCATTATTACTGGCCTCCAGAACAGCACTGCTGAGTCCTGCCAATGTGCTCAGTTCAGTATCTGGAAGAGACAATACTGCAATTACTGCCAAAGTATGCAGGAAAATTTAGAAGCAGTTAGTTCAGGATTCTGCACCAGGCTGGCAATCAGGAGCACAGCAAAGCATGGAAAGGTAGCAGCTACAAGGACTAACTTAGATTAGCTAGATCTGATGCTTTATTGTTAATAGATCTCTGGGTGTGCCCATTTATTTTAAACAGCTGTCTTGCAGAACAGAAGGAATACGTGGGGCACTGGCATGAAGAATGCAACACCTGCACAGAAGTTCATGAAGCCTGTTTGGAAACAGCTACATCCCAATTTCGTACCAATATTTGATGTTGTTGCCCACTTATAAGCCAGAGAGAAATTTTCTTTTTCTTGCTGTTGTACCCATTAGATTTCTTGTGAGCCTGTGACATTTAATTTCACATAAAATATACCATGCACATCTTTCACATCATGACCCAGGGACCCACATGCCATTGAAACACACAGATGTACCTGAGCATCAGTCTTTGGAAAGTCTGGAAAAGCAGAATTAGAGCTGTTTCCAGCCATGCAGACTACCACAAACATGACAACTTTACCTCCCACTTCTCACAGAGAGCTGAACTGAGTCAAAGACTTCAATCCTTTCCTTCAAAGGCAGGGTAAAGTTTCCAGGTAGAAACATATTTCTGTTCTTCAAGGATACTGCTCCCCTGTGTGGGAAGAGTCCATTTTCCAGACTTACTTGCAGGAGATGAAGGCAATCCACACTAGAGCAAATCACTATCTGCAACAGAGGGCTTAGCACATGCCTTCTGAATGTCCCCTAAATACAGAGTAGCATGTATATTTTGAAATTTCCAGAGCTCATATTCTGTCGTAAGGAAATTTCCTCACCAGCAGCCAGTAGCTGCAAAAGCAGAAGAGTTGTTAATTATGCTGTGCACTTTGCTTTGAGAAGGTGCTCAACGTTCCTGTTGGTCAACACACCCCTGAGACTTGTGGGAAAGAAGAACCTTCTGGTGAACCTTCATCTTGATCACCTTCTTCTTCTTCTTCACTGACACAGTGGCCCTCACACTGGATGGGAATGCCCTTTCCAAGAGAAATGTAACATTGGTGCACAAAATAATGAGGTTTTTCTTGTTTCTTCATAGTGATGCCATGACATGACCACATGTAACATTATGAGTAACCACCACACTCTCTGTTAATTGGAAATAACCAGGAAGTTGTTCAGCCCAAAGGTACCAGTTCACATCCCCAGTGCTAAACAAGTATCCAAAAAAGGCCTACCAGCCCCTTGCCAAAGGCATCTGTAAATTAAAAAGCAAATAATCTGAACCAAACTAATCAAGAAAATTAATGGAATAAAAATCTCCTCAGGGCTATTAAACCCTGAGACAAATCTTTGAGTCAGAACTCTGAACGATACTTTTGAGCTTGAAACTTTTACTTTCATCAACAAAGAAGAGCATAAGAAGTAGTAGCTATAATGTACATCTCTCCTGTGCATGAAATAGAGATAAAAATAATATAAATAATGGCAGTCAATAAGAAACAGGTTTTTCAATCTTCTACCTGCTAATGCAAACTAATAAAATTGTATTTGAAAAGCAGCAAGGTCTACACAGCAAAGCACAGCCAGGGAGTACCTGTGCAGTGTGCTAAGGCATTTAAAGCATTATTTTAAGGGAGAAGAAGTAACCTTTAATCTGCTTATGCAGTGACACACGAGTGTGGGTGTGAGAGTGCTGAAGCTACAGACATCCTTGGAGTTATGACAGTACTAGAGGGACATGTTATGTCCTGAGAGAACATAACATTCAAGAATGATTTAAGCATATTGTGGGGGAAAAAATGAATGAGAATGGGTGAAAGGAAATTTAGTGACTGCTGGACTAAAGAAAACGTTGCTTTTGTAAATGGTAAAATTCGGATTTTCTCAGTGCTCTTCTGGATGTTGCTATTTGTTGCAGATGAGCAGGCCTCAATTAAAGTAACTGAGCTGTGTTTGGACAGGCTTGTCTGCTCACTACAAGTTTCCTGCAGGATTAGACTCATTATTTGAATTTTCAGGTCTTCAACAGTGCTATGTTCATAATGTGTGAAAAGCAAATTTAACTGGTTCAATTGGGAAAATCCTCTTTACACCACTGAGTTCTATGGACAAAAAGATCCTTGAAATGTATTTATCATAATATGGCACAAGTAGAACAAAATTCCCCTGGTTTTTACTGAGCTTTGGATCAGGAGCTTGTTTAAAAAAAAACAAAAAAAAACCAAAAAAAAACCAAACCAAAAACAACAAAGCCAGATTATTACACAAACATAATATTTAATCTCCAGATATTCTGCTTCAAACAGTGTAATCGAGTTCAATAGCTCCATGTTTATTATTATGGCCTGTGCATAGAGATTAGCATAAAGAAAACTATGGGGGAAATGTCATACATACACCCACACACCTATGCAAATATAATTATAATTGCCTCTGTATTTCACAGCAAACCTTTTATGGGAATCACTGTGCCTATTCTGTCTAAAATAAAATCCGTTAGGTAAAAATGTTTGTAGCAGAACCTTGTTTTGTTTAGCATTAAACAGACAAGTCCAGCTGGGACTGTTGCTGGTGCCTTGCCTGTGCACACACACACACACACACACACACACACACACACACACACACACACACACACGTGTATGTTTATCTACATCACACAACAAAGCTGGCCTGCTAAGCTCAGCCTATACTTCAGCTACATGAAAAACCTCCCGAATCAGCATCCACTTGTTGCATTTCCTTTGGAAAGACCAAATCTCTCTGAAATGTACTTTTTTCCTGAGCATCCTGTCACCCAACAGGCCTTTGAACAGCACAGCAAGTCCATGAAGGAAATGAACTCATCCCATCCTCTCTCTGTTTCTGCATGAAGCCTTGCACAGTGGGGTTGTGGTTTATTTGGGGCCCCTGGGTATGACTGTCATACAAGTAGGAACTAATAACAGCAGAGCACCACAGGTCACTGAGATGTGTTGGCTGTAAGGAAAAATGAAACCTGGTCCATAATAAGGATGTTCCATGTCTGGTGTGTGTATAAATACAGTTGAAATGAGAGGGTTTGATGAAGATCTTAGGTACACCTCACCAATCTCAATCCAACTTTTCAGATGATGGCAATATAAATAAATGATACTGATTTGTGGAAATCATCTGTGGATCAATCATTTGTCTATCCATCATTTGTGGATCCATCATTTGTAGATCCATCATTTGTGGATCAAATGATGATGATTTGTGGAAAAAATGACAAAGATTTGAGATTTCCATTGAAGACACCTCACTGAAATGTACTTACGAACTGCCATCTTATTTTTCTTTTTTCATTTTGTTTTTTTCTTATTTCTCCCTTTCCTTTCCTTTCCTTTCCTTTCCTTTCCTTTCCTTTCCTTTCCTTTCCTTTCCTTTCCTTTCCTCTTTCCTCCCCCCACCCCACCCCGTTCTTCTTTTGCCTCCCATGAATCTCCTGTTTATGGTGATCAGTCCCCAGCGCTGGATCCTTCCCTCCCTTACACCGCCCTGGACAAAGGCTGTGTCCCATGGGACGAGGGTGGGTGCTTGCTCCACCAGCAGAGGCAGGATGAGGCCCATGGAGCTGAGCAATCCTGGCAAAGGAGCCGTGTTCTGCTTCTGCCCCCTGGTATCACCAGCAACAAGACCCGCGGCCGGCCCTGCCTGCTCCAGGTGGGTGGAATTCCCGGGCAGGCAGAGGACAAGGCAGGGAACAGCCAGCCCGGTGGATACACCGCCATTTGTGCGAAAAATTCTCAGGGAAAATTCTTTCTCTCCCTCTCAGGCCCCTAAACTCTTTGTGAATGGGGCCAGTGCAACATGTGGCCTTTCACCTCGCCCAAGAACCACTGCCAGACAGCCACACTCAGAGAATTGTTTGTTAATAGTCCAATTAGATAATTGCCATCTTTCACTCCTTTTGCTCTACATTTCCCATAAAGGAATGAATAAGGAGAGAAGCATGAAGAGGGCTTCTGCCCTGCAAGGTGACAAGAAGGACTGGAGCATGCTCTTTGCACAAGGCCATTTGCTTGAATTGAATCATTGTAGCCTAATCAATGGTCTTATTGGATTACTGGCTGTTGCGGTTCTCAAAGATATTGTAGCAGAGACAATGAAATAGCTAGAGTAAAACTTTTTTTTCCTCCTTTAGTGGATCACGCAGTTGAGATTTTTCACGGGCTATCTCTCTCTCTCTCTCTCCCTCCTTCCCTCCCTCCCTCTCTCTCTCTCTCCCTCTCTCCCTCTTTCTCCCCCTCTCTCTTTCTCCCCCCTCCTGGATCCACTGCACACAAAGCTGGCTTTTTTTTTTTTTTTTTTCAATGAGCAGGCTCTGCGAATAGGTTCAGTGTTTGCGAAGGTGCAGAATTAGCAGACACACATGCATGCACACATACACACACACACAGAGGGAGAAGCACAAAAAGCAAGTATCGGGACTGAAATAAGGAGAGGTAGGAGTTTAAGATGGCTGTCTGTGGGGAGATGTGTTAACGAGGATTTCTGCTGGCCAAGATAACCTGCTTCCTTGGAGAGATCTGCTTGAAGGAAGAACTTTTTTGTGTGTGTGCTTTCTGGGGATCTGTTTGTTTGTTTAGAATTCAGGGGGCTTTTTTTTTTTTTTTTCTTCACCCCCCCCTGCAACTGCATTTTTTTCAGCCTCTCCTAGCAGCTTTATTCAGATTTATTTGGCGTGCTTTGGAGAAAGCCACTATATAATCGGGAGGTCAAAGGCAGACTGAAGAAAGTTAATAATGGCTGCTAATGGTGCTAACAATTCAGGGTGAATCTTGTCAAAAGTTTTGGTTTTTTTCCCCTCTCCCCCACCCTTTTTTTCCTCTCTCTTTTTTTTTTTTTTTTTTTTTTTTTTTTCTGGAAGTCTCAGTCTTTTGATTGTGTGTTTCCTGAAAGCAAGACCAATCATTTCAGTTTATTCACTGGCTAAACTCTACTTGATTGGGGACAAGCACACAAACCATCCATTACGATCTGATATATTATCCAAACAATTTAGTGTATTCATGAGGTAACCTAAATGTGGAGGCTGCAAAATTACCCGTAATCAATTGAAACAGCGAGTGCGCGTCCCTCTGTGTGTCTAACAACTACATGTCTCTGTAATAAGGCAGACATTAAATCATTTTAGAGTTGTACTGTTGAGTACCTGATCACTGGGCGCTCTGGGAAGCTGGACAGTCACATTAGGACGCTGGGACTGAGGAAGCCGCTGCTTTTCCAGTGGGATAAAACCGATCTTCCTTACTCAAGGTGCTTTACAGTTCCCCACCGATCTCACCCTAAGTCGTGCAATATCCAGCATAGACTTCGTCTTCTTCTACACTTCTATAATATTTTTGTTATCGTTTTTGGCGCTTTTTTTTTCCTTTTTTTTTTTTGTTTTGTTTTGTTTTTATTGCACTACATGTTTGGGAAACAAGACAAAATGGACGTTAGATGCAGTTCAGAGACTGAAGCTAACCGGGTCTCGAAGAACGGACATAAAGAGGGCAAGGAAAGCAAAGGGTCTGAAGGAAATATTTCTACTTCTTTTTTGAAGGATCAGCAAGGGACTTTTTCTGCCTCTGCAGCTACGGAAGGTTGTAATAAAAGTAAATCTAGTTCGGCTGATCCGGACTATTGCAGGAGGATCCTAGTTAGAGGTATGAGTTTGAGGTGTTTGGCGAGGGTGGGGGAAGGTGAGCTGTGCTCACGCCCGGGAAATGGGTTTGTTTTGTCGCTTTGCCTCGGGTCTGGCCCTAGGTTGAAAGCCCTTCCTACGGCTCCGGGGGAGAGACCCCTCTGCCCGGCCGGGCTTTGCCCTGGACCCCGCTCCCTCCGGCTTTATCCCGGGGAATTTCCGCCGGCGTCTCGGAGAAAAGTTAAGCCGCGGTGGTTCCTCCCTGGCGCTGCCCCGGAACAGACCAGCCCCGCTTATTGTTGGTTTAGTTGTTTGGGTTTTTTTCCTGCTTTCAGCTTTGCCGGGGTGCCTGTCCCCGCGGGGAGCCCTCCGGGGACAGCTTTCCCTCGGGGGGCCGCGGCTCTGCCCCCCGCGCTCCTTCCGCGCCCGCGCATCCCGCCCGCGGCCGGCCGCGTACGATGGTGTGGGGCTGCGGGCGCATTAAGGCCCTCTCGGAGGGCAGAGGTTCCCTCTATTCGCCCTCTCCCATTCCGACAGCCCAGAGGAAAGGGCTGTTTTAAAATAACCACCAGCCTTAATATAAATGAAGGAATGACGAAGGGCTTTTTAATTGTTACTTTTTAATAGTTATACGTTTAATTTCCCTCAGTCTTCGTCCCTTCTCCAGGCTAAAATGGCTAAATCGTCTCATTCGTAATTCCTCAAAAAAAAAAAAAATACCTGAAGAAATTTCAGTTTTATTAAGGTGCGTTTTGGGGGAGGAGGGAGAGAAGAGAATCGGAAAAAATATGTGCGAAGCAGGCCTTGAAAGCCAGAATTAATCCTTGAGCCACTGGTTGACCCGGAGAAGGGTCAGATTAAAACGTTGTGATAGTCTCTGATTTAAAACGTACCGAGGAGGTAAAATTACGGCAAGTAAAGTTGGGAAGGCTTTAAGGTAACCTGAATCTGGCTCTAGCTTGACAGTCGTGTTAATGAGATTTGTCCCGCTTTCCTTCAGTCGGGGCTACCAGAAAAGTGAGGTTTCTGCGGGCTGGTTGGTGCCTTGATTTCTATCCCTCCCCCCCCCTCCTTTTTTTTTTTTCCCTCCTGCTTCTTCTCGTTGCCAAAACCCCAAAGCGGCAGCGGCAGCGGTGCAGGGTGGGCTGGAGGTGTTCCCCACGTTCACCGTGGCAGGCAGCCAGGTCGGGGCAGTGCTGCCTCTGCCAGGAAAACTCCTTCATTTTTTAAATTTTTTTTTTCTTTTTGGCGGGGGGGGGGGGGGGGGTAAGCATGAGAAACTTGTTGTTTAAAAAAAAAAATGAGAAGAAGGGTTTATATTTTGGAGGGCGACGGGGTGTATATGGTGGCTACCAGCAAGTCCTAACCCGGAGCTTAAGGGGAACAAAGAGTAGTCTTGCACTCCAGGCACAAAGCCTAGCCTGGAGGATCTCTGTCTCCACAGCTTCCCAGAGGGGCCGTGGGTGATGCCACAGTGTCGTACTGTGAGTGCAATATATTCAAAGTAATTTTTAAATGGGCTGAGGGGATTAATTATAGAGCCCTGGGCCCCCACCGCCCCCTCCTTCCTTCTCTGTTGTGGGGGTTTTTTTCCTTCCTTGGGTGCAGTGGCCAGGTGCAGTGCCACAGTCGCAGGGACCCTGCTCCATCCCGGCTCGTGTCTCGGTCTTAAAGGAGCTGGGGACGGCTCTTTCCCTTGGAAAAATTAGAAAGTATAAAAAGGGAGGGGAAGTAGAGGAGGGTTGCCTGGGTATGAAGCTGACTGCGCCTTTCTTTGCCAGATGCCAAAGGTTCAATCCGAGAGATTATTCTGCCTAAGGGGCTTGATCTGGACCGTCCCAAGCGGACCCGCACCTCCTTCACGGCCGAGCAGCTCTACCGCCTGGAGATGGAGTTTCAGCGCTGCCAGTACGTCGTGGGGCGGGAGCGCACCGAGCTCGCCCGCCAGCTCAATCTCTCCGAGACTCAGGTAGAGCCTGAAGGACGGGGAGCCCCCTGCCCCCCGGGACCCTCTTCCTCTTCCCGGCCCGGGCATCTCCGTGGCCTGCAGGCCCCAAGGACGCGGCCCTGCGCGCCTCCTGCGCGCCTCCTGCGCGGCACAGCGCAGCCCCCGCGGGGCCAGGCAGCCCCCGAGGTGCCCACGCGTGTCCGGTCGGAGGGACGCATCCCGCCGGCGGGATGGAGCTGAGGGGCTCGTGGCTGTGGCGTCCCGGCGGGGAACCCCCTAACTTCGTGTGTCCCCAACTGCGTGTGTCCCCAACTGCGCGTGTCCCTAACTGCGTGTGTCTAGGGAAGGGGGGCTGCTGGCCAAGGGGGTCCCTCGTGTCCCCGCACGCAGCCCCCGTGGGCTCTCCCGGTGGGCGGCCCGGCCCAGCCCGAGGGCATCGGAGGGAGTTTGGCCACGAAGCCAAACTCCTGCCGGGCGCGGGAGCGGCTCCCCCAGCTCCGGCCCGCGGGGATCCGCTCCTGCCCCGCCGAGGTTCGGTGCGTCCGGCTGCGCGGAGCCGGCCGGCCCCGGAGATTCGCTGCTGCGGCCGGGGAGAAGCCAGGGGAGGCCGAGCTGCTCCCAGACAGCAGCAAGAGGGATACAGGCGCTCAAAGCCGCAGGGGGAGAGGGGCACCTTCCCCCGGGGCTCCCGGGTTAGAGACGTTCGGCCTGAGCTTTCCTGGGTATGAGAGATCCGGGGATGAGGCTGAAGTTTGGGCTGTGTTTTGGGTCCTTGTATGTCCGAGGAGGAGAATCGCCTTTCCACCCTCCAGGGCAGAAAGGCCGGGGGCCGACAGGAGGCCTGAAACTGCGTGAGAGCGCGGGGAAGCATCCAAAAAGTCCAAACTTCTCAAAGCCGGTTTCATATTTTCACAAAACATCATATAACAGTAAATTTCCCTGACACCTTAATTAGCTTTTTTCTTTCCTTGCCGGATAGGAATGACAAGTTCAACAGCTCTCGTAGGTTACAAAATGTGCCATGGGTGGGTTTTGTTGTGTTTTGGTTTGGATTTGGTTTTGTCTGTTGTTTTTTGAGTGACTTCCAGTATTTCTTTTAAAAGTTGAATATTGTTTAAAATTATTTGAGGATAGAGAGAGTGTGTCCAGTTTGGAATACGGGGAAAGGAGCTTATTGCTGCTGTTACCCCCAGGAAGGGCAGTCGGAGCGGGCAGTGGCTGCAGGGAACCGCGGAGTGCCCGGGGCTCCGGCCGAGCCGGCTTAGAATAAAACGGCGGGGAAAGGGCTGGCTCGGTCTCCCAGAGAATTCCCGGCCTGTAGTAAACTAGGACGAAGTGAGAGGTCTGGTTAAAGATGCAGAAC
>JANPWX010000042.1:230987-274900 GCA_024734555.1 Trochalopteron elliotii
CCCGGTGCGCTCCCCCTGCCCCGCGGTCCGTGCGTCCGTGTGTCCGTGCGGGAGGGGCGATCGCGCTGTCCCTTCGTTCGGGAAGGGACGCAGAGGGTCAGCGCTCGTGGCGAGGGTCGGCCGGGCTCCCTCCGATCGGCTTTAGCCAATGCCGAGCGAGGGAGAGGGGTTTCGGAGAGAGGAGGATGGAGCTGCCAGGTGATGCCCGTTTTGGGGCGGTTTTTTTGTGTCTCCCAGACTCAGTGATTTGTAAGCACAAAGGTTTTGGGGCCCCACCCTGTGGCCCCCCGTTTACCCCCACGCTCGCTGCACTACAGCCCCCGGTTACCGACCGAGCCCTTAACATCAGTCAGGAAATCCTCCAGCAACTTTTCTTTTTCACGCTAAATCTTGAATGTGGGAAGGGCCGAAACGGACTGAACGCACAGTCACGAATAGGGGAGACAGAAATCAGTGGCTGCAGAAATTTTGAATAAAACTGTCTCTTCCTTAGAGATAAGACGTCTCACCCTTTTTTCCCCCCCTTTTTTTCCTTTTTTTTTTTTTTTTTTTTTAATTTGAATTCCTACGGGCCAGTCCCGCGGAGCTTATCTGCAAAAACAAGTCTGCAGATAAATCATGGAACTCGCGAATCTATTTGTATCTAGATCTTTTGCAATCGTAATTTTAATTTTTACTGCCTTATTTGATTTTTCCAAATAATTTCAATGTTCATCTAAACACAAAAAAACCCTGTAGCCTTCCTTCCTCCTAAAATAACCCTCTCGCATATCGCTCACACTTCATTTAAAACGAACTTAAAATATAAAAAGCGTATCTTTTATTGTTATTTTTGTACTTTAAAATACATCTATGTAACAAACTTTTTTTTTCCGTAATTCTTACTGCTATTTTCTCCACAAACATATGTATTCCACCTTCTAGTATTCTGGATCGAATATTTTCTGTTCAATTTCGGTACTTGAATTTGCCACAAAAGGGATGCTGTACTTAGGTAGTTCTTCGGGGGAAAAAATTATTTACTTTGGTTTTAAGTTTCTTTTCTTTCTTTGAACTTTAACACATGGCGTTTACAAACTGTATAAATATGTGCCACCAAACTGTAACCAAAAAAGAAAAAAAAAATTACAAAAAGTGGAATGGTTGCTGTAGAATATAGAATTAACTATAGACCAGAACTGGACAGAAGGAGCTGGATGGAAAGAAAATAGTAATTTTATTGTAAATTATTTACGTCTGAAGTTTCTAGGCAACTAGTCAAAAAAATAATGAATGAATCGAGCGCTGAGCCCTTGCTACTAACTTTTGTTCTGAATGTTTTGGATATTTGGATGTTTTGTATTTATGTGGTGAGAGTGAAATATATTATATCTATATGATGATGGAATTAGGTGTATTTTCGTCTTATATTTGTAGCACCCAAATTTCCTTCATTTATACATGCACTGAAAAAAAAAAAAAAAGGCAACAAACCCCTATCCCTACTCAACCTTCCCCATTTATTTTTTGAAATTAAATTTAATGTTTCATTTTGAGCGGGGGGCTGTGAGGTTCACTTCCTAGAGGGTGATTTCCCTCCTGGGGCAGTTTGGGGCGTTCCCAATCCCGTGCTCGGCTCCGACCCAGCCCTTGTAGCGCTCCCTGTGCCCGCGGGGCCGATCCCCGCCCGGGTCTGGGCCCGTGGTGGTGCCGGTGCCCCGGGGATGCCCAGCCTGCCAGGGCAGGGCACTGCTCACCTCCAAACCTCTCCTGCCAGAGCCGGGGGCCAGGCCTGGCAGAAATTAATTATTTCTGGATGCACACCCGTGTGTGTGTGACAACACACAGATATATCTAAATACACATGCACAGCTTGTGAGCACAAATACAGATATTTACACGTGTTTTCTGAACAGCTCTTGCTTTCATTCTGATTGGCAGCCCAGCCCTGAGGGTTTTTACTGGGCAGAACCCCTGGTTTCCAGGAACCTCCTCAGTGCCCTGGCTCCCCAGGCCAACCTGCTCTCCACACACCTTTGTCCTGCCCACGGGTCCCTGGTGTGGCCTCCCCTGAGCCCGTCCCAGCCAGGGCTCCAGATGAGGATGGAAGGATGTGGTGGTGATGCTGATTTGGTTGGGTTTTTTATGAAATGTGTAGAAATAATCTGGGGTGAAGGAGGTGACCACAGGTGACATTTGAAGAGGTGGCATTGAAACTGCTGGTCAAGAGTGGAAAATTTCAAGGGGAGGGGAGAGAAAAGTGTTGTTAAAAAGAAAAGAGCTGAGTGTGACAAAACAGATCTGCCTGGAGGGAGAGGATAGTTTTCAGTTTCTGCCTTGCCTGGACGGCACAGCATCACCCACAGCCCCAGACAAAGAGGGGATCCCTGGCCTGGGCTGCCTTTGCCAAGGAGGGAATTACCACCACTCCAACCCTCCCTGGGCTCCCCTGCCAAACATGGGCTGAGCTGTGGGATGATTCTGCCCTGTCTTGCAGGACATTCCTGCAGCTGAGATGGGGCCATTTCAGTGCCCAAATTTGCTGCTGCATTGTGAGCTATGAGAACAGTAGCACAAACGTGTTCTGACAGAGATGTTTCAGGTATGCTCATCTAAAAAGAGGATTGCCCTGCTACTCTATTGAACCAGAGATTGCAGGTTCCTGACCCCTCACACAGGTGCCATGAGGTTTTTCCCTGGTTGCTGGCCTGAGTTGCAGTCTCAGGGTTGGAGCTGTGGTCAGTGTAAGCTCTTTGCTCCTCTTGTAGGGCAGTGTAAACCAGTATTAGGTTAAATTGCTGACACAATAGCAGAAGTCCTTGTTTTACAGCTTTGCAGCCCTCAGTATACATGTGAAGAGCTAGACATTTTTATTCTTATTACTATTATTATTAATTATTTCTGAATATTTAAAAGAAAAAAAAAAGAGGTATTTCTTGAACTGTGAAGGAGTCTTGTCTAAGAATTCAGGTAAAATAAATACTTCAGGAAATTGGAAATTTTCCTTTTTTTTTTTTTCCTTGTCTCCTTCAAATTCCACCTGTCCCACACCTGTATCAGAGGCTGCTTCTGGGCTGGGGTCAGAGCAAAAGCCAGAGGCTCACCAGTCCCATGCAGAGCTATCACAGTCCTGTGTCAGTCTCTGCTTGTGCCTCAGGCCAAAACCTTGGAGCCCCACAGGGAGGGAGGCAATTTGTCATTTCCTTTGAAATTTTCAGCATTTCAGAAGCAAGAGGTTCCTGAGAGCCAGAAACGCCCTGCTTTCTACAAAACAGAGTACAATATGTCCATCTGCATTTCTGTAAAAAAAAAAAAAAAGAGGGAATACCACCTGTGTCATTGCATAGGACAAGTTAAAAATCATTCATACACACATCTACATATAGAGTGAGTCTGAATACTACAGCTGATTTGGTTTTTGTTTAGTTTTTTGGTGGGGTTTTTTCGGTTGTTTTTATTTTTTTTCCCAACTACACCAAAGCTGCTCTGAAGCTGTGTGCTGCCCAGAGACACTGCTTGCTTGTTTGCACTGAAATGCTGAGTTTCATCCTACTGGAGCCATGAACACAAGCCACCTTCTTGAAGCTATTTGCTGCTGAAAGGTTTTGTGCTCTATTTTCATTTGTGGCCATCACAGGGGCATTAGAGCTCAAACACAAAAATATTTGGCTTATGCAGAGGGAGCATGTGTGAGTGTGAGGGGCAGGAATATTTAGTAGGAAAGCAAATAAACCAAGTATAAATCTATATCTGGTATGAATTCTTAAAGGAAATCACAGAAGCATTTATGTGGCAGACAGACTTCCCCAAACTTTCCCTTAGCAGCAGCTACATACAGGGCTTAGAGTCACCAAAGATTTAAAAAGATGGAGTGCAGCATGGGTTATTTAAATTTCTTCATCTGAACTCAAGGAATATTTTCACAGGTACATGGACAATATCTCTCTTTCCGTGGCTTTCAGGAAGGCAAAGCTCCCAGGATCAGCTCCAGAGCACCCAGGGAAAACACAAAACAATGTTAGCCAGGTACACATAGGGAAAAGAGGAATCAGTCTATTTAGAGGATTTTTTCAAAAGCATTTGCCCACCCACTTAACATAGACCCTGCTTTATTTGCTGCTCCTCAATATCCCTCATGCCAGGGATTAGTGCAGCCTCTGACCACTTTGACTCCATTTGCAATCCTGTCATCAGCCCAAGAAACATGATCTTGTGACACGTAAAAAAGCACACGAGGTCTCTGCTTAACTTCAGAGTATTTTATTTCTTCTAAGGCAAGAAAAACACTTCCAAAGAATAACTCTTGAACAGAGTCAAGTCACAGCCACCAGCAAGTGTTTAACAAAATTACCAGGGAAGGTAAAATGAAATCAATCGATGTGATGCTGTCTATGGAACAGTCATGATATAAACTGTGACCCTGGACCATAGCTGTGGCCACAGTGCTGGCTGGCAGGGGCTGACGTGAAACATTTCTCACTCAGGTGCAAAACTCTCTAACAAGCACTTTAGTCCCCATCTTTCTCCTTCTCATAATTGCTGAGCAACTTAAGCACAGTATTTATTATCTTTCTATATGTAGTTGTTAGTGTTCATGCTGTTCTTCATCTCTGTGAAAGTAACTGATTCTAGTTTGTATATTGTCTTAAACTTTTCTAGTGAGTTCCACAGCCAATCACACACAGAACAAAAATTATTATATTTTTTATGTTTTCTACTTTTTGTTAACATGAATAGTCCCGAGTTCTGTCATTAGAAGTAGCAGAACAAATGTTCCCACCTTCTGCAACCACATCCTTTTAAATTCTTTTACCATATTACCTTTTCTTTGCCTCCTTTCTACACGAACAAACAAAATAATCTTAACTTTTTTTCATTTACAGTTCTTGCAAACTGTACTTAATATAACTGTTTGCCAAGAGATGCTGCCTTTTTTTTTTCTAATTCTCCCTGTGGAAAAAAAAAAAAGTAAAAAATTCCCAGAGCTTTTTTTCTCTTCAGCTATCTCCAACTCATTCTTCTGTTAGCTCTCCCTGCTGTGAGCAAGAATGAAAACATCACACCAGTGTAAGGATTTGCCCAGAACACAAACCTTCACTTGGCACTTGGTGTCATTGCCAATGCAAGAAAACTGGAGCACAGGCTTCATCTGATGAGATGCCACAGCCTGGGCAAATAAATTGGTTTTTCATGTTTCAGCTGAAGCAGAAAACTAAGGAGCAAGATGTAGCAGAGGGCAAATGAAACAGTTCAATCCACACAAGGCACAAAGTTTGTCACAGAACCAGGCACAGGTACCTGGTAGAAACCTCTTCTTACAGCTCCCACAAATGAGTGGTTTGGCTGCTTCAAGAAACACCATCAAAGGTATGGGCAAAAGCAGGGTTTAATATGAATTTGTGGAAATCCAGCTTGACAGAGTTTGATGGCAAGCTTCACCCTACTATTTACCTCACAGGTTAAAGTGTAAAAAGGAAGATCAAATTAGAAGCAATTTGAAATTATTTGTATGGAATCTAGGAATGCAAAACCAGGTAAAAGTGTAAAGGATATGGATGCAAAGGGTGCAAAAGGGTTTAGCAGCACTTAATAATTGAATTCTTTAACATTTATAAAGTGATTCAGTAGGGCTCACTGCAGTTATAACAATGACTTAACCACAGATTTGAGATAGTAACATTCATACCATAATCAATTCACAGGCACACAGGTAAAATGATGTGAATACTTATTTCTATGGGTGTAAAGGTACCTATCAAAAATTCCCCTCAGGTTCAGTGGAATACCCACGCTAAATCCCTTTGTGTTTTCTGACAGACAAGGGTTTCACTCTGAGGAATGTAGAGATGTGGGGGGGGGCAGTGAACGAGCCTCAGCCTTGTTGTCAGACACAGTTCCTGGGGTATCACAAGCTTGGCTTGGGAGCTCTGAGAGGTGCCCGAGTCAGAGGGAGCTGCTGGTGCAGCTGCTGCAGTCCAGGAGAACTCAAAGGGTCTCAATTAGAACCACCATCTATAGGGTCACAAGATAACTGACTTTGGCCATCAGTAAGTTTCCCTCCTGACCATAACCCAAGGCAATGACTGCTGGGGTGGTTTTTTTGTTGTTTGTTTGGGGTTTGGTTTTTTTTTTCCTTTGGGTGGTGGTGGTGGTTTTTTTTGTTTTGTTTTTAGTTTTGTTTTTGTGGGGTTTTTTGTTTTTGTTTTTGTTTTTGTTTTTGTTTTTGTTTTTGTTTTTGTTTTTGTATCTTCCCAGAGTGCTGTAACAATGGTACCCTTCCACCTCAGGCCACAGTTCAGGTAAGTGGTTTACCAAGGTCACAAAGGGGAATTGCTTATCCTTTGTTTCCCACTTTGTTTGGGAAGCTGATGTTTCTGGTACTTTCCACCTCTACCACCAGGGAGTTTGCTATGGTCAGACTGGTGTAGTCAAGGGACACTTCACCACTCAGCTGGTTCCATCAAGGTTTATCAGGAGATTCTGAGATGACAGAGCAGGCCCAAGGATGGGGAGGATGGCAGATGCAGCACCACAACCATGCAGAAGCACGTCACTGAAGGCCCATGAAAAACATAGATGGAAAACCAAAGGGAAACTGGTTTTCTAATTTTG
Source organism: Trochalopteron elliotii (assembly GCA_024734555.1). Classification (NCBI taxonomy): domain Eukaryota; kingdom Metazoa; phylum Chordata; class Aves; order Passeriformes; family Leiothrichidae; genus Trochalopteron; species Trochalopteron elliotii. The sequence continues at coordinate 237,579 of JANPWX010000042.1, forward strand.
CCTCCAAAATAAAAAAAGACAAATGCTAACATGAATTTAATTTTTTTCCTAAGGTTGCTATCCTTTACATATTAGAAGATTTTTTATTAGTTTAGCTGCACAGGGATCAATCCAGCAAAATATTTGCAAGGGAAACCTCGTGGAGTTCTTGTTCTTTTAAATTTTCTTCCACATTTTTTTTCTCTTATTTTAGTGGAAAAAAAAGTAGAAAGAAACTCATCTTGGCAAGCAACAAGTTGGCAAGTCATGAGTTGTGGCTCCAGGGGTTCAGATTGGATATTGGGAAGGAAGCCAGCCAGGACACAAAAGAGAAAAAAAGATTACTGAGGTCACACCTGGCTACAAAGATGCTGTTAGAGAGAGAAGCAAGTGAAGGACAACCTGGTGTGTGTGCAGAAGCATGGAAGGATGTGCTGATGGCTCAATTAAAAAGCCATGAAAATCAGGAAGAAAAGTGAAGAAGAAAATTAAGAAGATAAAATCTTATTTTTGCCAGAATTTGCCTGATTCTGAGAACACTGTTAGTCATTGGCCAGTGAGTTTCTATCTGCTCTTCCTCTGAAATGGGGATGCTGATGCTCATCTAAAACTATTCAGAAGGGTGTATGAGTATATACTTGTACTGAAATAAAGTTGAGGCAAAATTGTGATCAAAAATTAAACAGCCACCATAGTTGACTCCAATTCAATGTTTGCAGTTATTGGCTCTTGTTAGCCCTGATCTTTCTTCCTTTCTTTATTTTCTTTAGTCTCTAATTTAAACCTCTAAAGGGTGTCTACCACTAGATGGGCATAATCTCCTTGAGACCTCTAAACAATTTCATAAACCAAATCCTAAATGGAAATTAGAAACAGGCAGGAGAATGAAGTGTCTGTTGCCATAAAGAGCTAAAGAGGGATAAATAGGCAATCCAAGGCGTCCTGAGTGCATGCTCCAAGATAATCTCTATATTTCTCTGGACACAGCATTGTGAACATCCTCAAGATCAGCTGATTACTGAGATGAATTAGCAAATAAGAGCCCATTACATCAGGTGTTGAGGAGGACTTTAATTGTGCTCAGGCTCCAAGTAGGAAACCTTATACCATGTCACAGCTGTTAAAACAGCAGAGCCGTATGGAAACAGTCTTGGATTACTGGCCCCATGAAGTGAAACATTTTTAATGGAAGGGATTACGCTTATTATTTCTTAGTGCATTGTGTTTTCTTGGATATTTTTTACTGTCATTATTATTTACCAAGTTGATTGATACATACACAGGGTTAACCATGTTTGCATGTATATTTAATACTTTCTTCCATGGGTGTAATTTGAATGTTGCCGTAGGGAAAATAACAAAAGATACATGAAATAGTTGCCCTTTGTTAAGATTTAGATCCTAAGAAACTTGGTGAGTTTGCTTCTCCTCCTACTGCCTTTACCTGATGAAATCAGATCCTTTGTCATGTAGAGTTTAAATGATATTTTGTGAGAAGATGACCACCATAGAGGGGCTGCCTTCAGTCTTAGTATTGGTCATTTGTGCTCAGAATAAATTTTCTCTTTTATCAGAAGAGCCAAGTGGGGAAAACACCAGAGGAATTGATTTAAACTTTTATACATGGAATTTGTCCGTTGCAAAGGAAAAGCACCAGACTTCTAAGTTGCATTTCATCTGTTAGTCTGTATTTCATCTCAAATTTGAGCTCCTGAAGTTTCTAAGTAGAAATGTGGCAGCCTGACTTAGGGCTCCTCAGGGAAATGCCGAGTACTCTGTGCACAGACTTTCATAAAAGCAAGGGAAAAATTGTGTATATAAAAGAAGAAATGGCCATCTAATCACATATTAAAAACTCTTCTATGGCACATCTCAAGTTTCTTTGAAGTATGTTCAATGCTGAGAACAAATATGTGAAGGTTATTTGAGAAGAGTGGATAAATGGGGAAAAGATGAAAAAAATCAATGAATATAGTATTTATTATGAAGCACAGTTATAAAAAAATGAACCAAGTAAAGAAGAAATATTTTCACTCTGTTGGAAGATGCTCAAATCCAGCTGCCCAGAATATGCCTACAGAAATCTCTCCCCTGCAAATAGGAGTTTTGAGCATGTCTTTACCTTCTATGGGCTCTGTGGGCCAGTAAGTACTGTTTCTGTGATGAGATGGTGTTACTGTCCCAAAACTTCTTCATGAGCCAAACCTTGCATCCCTCTGGATATAATTAGTACGAAACATAAGGCGTGAGCTTTACCTCTACCTTTTTATCCACAGTTAAGGCAATTATTCTAATGTTCTAGATGAATTTCAGCATGCTGTTTTTGGACAATCAGACACATGAATCAAAGAGGGAAAATACAATGCAAGCTCAGTCAAAGAGACCTCAAGGCACAAAAGCTTCAGGCAAATGGTCGTTTTCTGCAAGACTGCCCTAAGCACCAAAGATGCTACAAGAACAAATTAATAGCAATATCAATACAATCCCTAGGATCCCTTTGTGTGTAAGTGCTCATGTTCAGAGAGGAACCTGCTCCTGATCCACGCCCAGCCAGGTGGGCTGATGTGGGCCCTCACCTTGTCTCCACAATGTGCCTGATGCAGGCAGAGCCTTTTCTCCAGGTAGGGCTGAGGGGCCGGGGCCGGGGCCGGGGCCGCTCAGCACCGCGGACAGCGGCGGCCCCACCGCGGGGCCGGGGATGGAGAACCCGGGCGGGCTCCGAGAACGGGCTGTGGGACCCGCAGGGAATCGCTCCCACCTCTGCAGACCAGCTCTGGCACCAACACTTACACAGGAAGGAGTTTAAATGAAAAGATCTGAACGTCCCACAAAATGCGTCTGTGATTTTAAGGCAGCTCTTGACAAAACCGAAACGACAGGTCGAGGTGCAGGGTCATGAATTTCTTTAATCAGGAGAGGGAATTCAGGAAAGGCAAAACTGTTTCAAATGTAAGACTTGGTTGCTGCAGCTCCCTTTTGATACCACAATGCACATCTTCATTTGGCAGGTTTGCCTGCTTGGGTCAGCCCTGCAACTCTAACAGAGTGATCTTCTTCCTGCAGCTTTGCATGCTGAGCAGGATGCCACAGGTAGGAAAAACCTGTCCCAGCTGTCCCCCAGCCAGCTCACTGGTGGTGTGGGGTGAGGAGCAGAAAAGGCCTCAATTCTGGGCAAGCACTGGTCAGCAGCAACAAAAACATCCCTGAATTGCAAACACTGTTTTCATCACACATCCAAAACACAGTCCCACAGCAGCTACTGTGAAGAAAATTGAGTCTACCACAGCCAACATCAGCACACCATGTTTCATAACCTCCACATAAGCCATATATACATGAAACACAATTCTGTCTTGTCACGGTTAACAGGAGCAAGATTATTTCCTTGACATCACTTAAACAATATTTCTAAGATCTGTAGATGATCAGGATCCTTATTTAAATGCATTAAATGCTCTTTCCAGAACTATTGGCGCGTGTCTGGGAAACTTCTATGAGTACAACATTACAGAAATTCAGTGAGGACAGAATGTGCAGACCTTGGTTGGTAATCAGAGAGCTCCAGTTTTACCACTTTGTTCATTTGCTTTCCCTTCCCATTCTGCTCCCACTCGTATTTAGTTTATGCTGTAAGATTTGCAGGTAGAAATTCTCCCCTGCTGTGCATTTGCATAATTAGGCCAGTCAATAAGCACTTCTTTCACATGAATAACAATAATAAGTAGCTTTTTCAGTCCTTAAGAATGCAGTAAACAGTGGAAAGTCTACAGCCACAAGTTGAAACCCTTTAAAGAACTGTAATGCTAGTTTATATTAAACTCAAGATAAATGATCATTTTCTACCTGATCATTTGTTTTCACAGTTTAGAGGGCAGATATACCCCTCTCTAGGTGCATGTGAGTACATTAACACTATAAAACACTCCTGCTAGTACCCGTATGACTATTTATTGAAAAAAAATTCCAGAGTTCACCTATCTGAGAGCTTCCAAGAAATTTAATATCTTGTCTGTATGTAAACACAAGTATGCTTCTGCTAAGAACAACCCTTGAAACAGCCTGCACTCCACAGGTAATTGGTGTGGATATGCAGATAACACAGAAAAAATTCAGTGGCAGAGAAGATTTTGCAGTGCCTGTTTGAGCAGGCTAAAACAGCAAGTATCCCAAGAGAAGAGAAAATCCATGAAACAAACTTTAGTGTAAAGCTGAATCTTTCTTGCTTTGTTATTCTGAAATTTATTGCATAATATTTAAAAGAAGAGACTAATCTAAACATCCAGATCAGGGGTTTTATGACATTTTCATAAAGAACTATCAGGTTGCAAGTTCTTGATGTGTAAAAATCAAGACTTGACAAGTACCCAAAAAAGAAGAAAAACCAATTCAACTTATGTAAAATAAATATGTCTGCATCATAATAACAGGACAAGGGACTTCTGTACTTTCAAGTACAGAAAGCTTGGTCGGTTGTAGTATTGTGGGAATTATCCAAGTGTGAATGGGTTAATATTGAGTTTATTAATATTGAGTCTCTTGGTAGTCTGGGATTGGAGGTGAACCAAAAATACATTTTGCAACAATGCTAATAGACAACACTTCCAGTCTTGATTAATTCAAGAGTTAATCTACTGGTGAACTCCTGCAGTCCTCCTCACCTAGAACTGGTGAGTTTTGCACCACAAAACAGCGCAGGACTTGATGAGAGCTTTTCACACCTAGAATTGTGTATGATTGCTAATTGATACAATGCTACTTGGTCCATGCTTTTACGTAAGAAATATTCATCTTCATGTACTTAGTGGGCTTTGAGAGAGTGAAAGGGAATAGCACAGGCAGCACCATGTTTTCATGGGTTATCTTGCAAACGACCATGTTGAAAGGACTCAACACTAGTATTTTCTAAAATTACAGGGAAAGAAGAGATGTCCTTAACTTCAAGGAAATAACTTACCAGCCTTATACGACCACATGTTTTTTATGGAGAGAGTAAGATTTTTAAAAGAGAAGTTTGAAAATCTCAGTGGAGAACTTCTACCCTGTATCACAGAGATGCATTGGAGATGGCTGGAGACAAGGGAAAGGATTTTGAAGCCTTCAAGTACAAGATTTAGTCAGTACTTAATACTGGAGCGTGATCCCACAGCCCTATTTACCACAAATTCTTGCTGACTCTATTTGGCAGCATAGGGCCTTTGGGGTCAGGGTGCTCACTTTACAGTTCTGCCCTTGGTGTCTCAGAGGTAAGGAAGCATTTCAAACCTTGAGCTTCAGAAAGAATTTAAGAAATGCACAAGAGAGCCAACTTTTAAATGAACTGGAAAGATTTTATGAGGACAGAAGATCAACAAGTGACCAGGACTCCAACTGTGAAAGAAAATGTGAGAAACAAGCACCTCTTCTAGTGTGAAATTGGTCTAATTCTTGGGGCCTTTAGAGTGGCAGTATCAAACAACTGGCCAATATCGTGTACACTTTCTGCCATCCACATGGCATCAACCCCATTACCACACTCTGTGAAGCAGTCCAATTTTCCACAGGTTAGTTTAACTCCTCATTTCAAAGTGGAGGTGGAGATTTTTTTTCCCCCTCACCCAGAACTGAATGTGTCTTTCTTAATGCACCTGGAAGCCAGTCTTAGCATGCACCTCAGTGCTGCACACAAGCAACTGCAGAAAAAACCCTCATCCAGCCAGGAGCTGAATGAAGTGGGGCTGCAGGTGCACCTGATCTTAAAGGAGGTTTAAAAGAGAGGTGAGGACAGACCTTTTCATAGTGCTGGTGGAGATACAGCAAGGGGTAATTATTTCAAATATACTGAATAAAATTTTTACAGTGAGGGTGGTCAAACAGTGGCATAGGTTGCCCATGGGGATGGTGGATACCCTGTCCCTGGAAACGTTCAAGGCCAGGTTGGATGAGGCTGTGAGCAACCTGGTTCAGTGGAAAGTGTTCCTGCTTATTCCAAGGTGGTTGGGCTAGATGACCTTTAAAGAGCCCTTCCCTTCCAACACAAACCAGGCTGTGGTTCTGTGACTGCTGAGTGCATTGCTGGGCAGGTAACTACAGCTATATCTTGAAAGAGGCACCTACCTCAACAAAGCACCTACCTCTACATGTCCCTGAAAGGTGGCTGTGTTCAGGTGGGGTTGGTCTCTTTCTCCAGGCAGCAACTGACAGAAGGAGAGGACACAGTCTCCAGCTGCACCAAGGGAAATACAGGTTGGATATTATGAAAAAGTTTTTTACAGCAAGAGTGATAAAGAGCTGGAATGATCTGCCCTGGGGACGTGGTGGAGTCACCATCCCTGGATGTGTTTAAGAAGAGACTGGATGTGGCACTCAATGCTGTGGTTTAGTTGAGGTGTCAGGGCTGGGTTGGACTCCATGATCTTGAAGGTCTCTTCCATCCTGGTGATTCTGTGAATTCTGTGATTCTGTGAAAGCATTGATCAAGCTGCTAAGTTGCTGATCTCCAATACGGGGCTCACAAAACGAGTGAAGGCTGGCACACCATTTTGGATATTTAAACATCAGATGTATTTGCTGGTTTTCATTTAGAACACCTGACAATGCATTTTTATAGTTTTGAGAGGTTTCTAGGTGTGATTAATGAAACAAACCAGAATTTTGTCAAAGCCAGATGTGAATGGTGCTTCACAGATGTATCATGCTTTTCCCCCTGCCCTGCTTTACACCATACCTGGAGGAATAGGTGTCACTGGGTCTGCTTTCTGGATCTGCCAGTGCTCCCAGTCTGTGCTTGTGTTGTTAGGAATTCAAACAAATCTGCTACTGCAAGACACTTTGATAGTGAAAAATGCAGTCTGTAGAATAACTCCTCCTAGCTCCTTCTAGTCCAGCTGCTTTTACTGCTTCATTGACAGCATGCAAGAGGAGCACTCTGAGGTGTGTGTGAGAGATTGTGTCTCTCTCTGGTGGGCAAGGCAGGTAACACTGCTCCTCAGTAAACAGAGACACAGATTTGTTAAACCACTGCTCTGACACCCTTGCCAACACCAATTCCTATCAGATCCCAGTCCACAAAACAATATTGATTATCTTTCTAAAGGGTGGAATTTCCACAGTGATACTGTTGAAGGAAGGAGGAACAGTTTTTCGAGAAGAGGTGTTTCAAGGAAAATAACCCTCCAGGGAGCATTCATTTTCAAATCAGTAATGCACAAGTATGGCTAACTCACAACACAGCAGCCAGTTATATATACAAATTTCAATGAGGCTTTTAGGAGAAACAATGGGACTGGTTTTAAGGGTGGTTGGCCTGTTGAAGTGCATTTCTCTGAGCAGATACAATGCTGTGGTGCTGAATGGATTCAATAGTGCTGTCTCGAACATGGCCAGGAGTGTCTGGAAGTGGGTGGTGGTAGAAAGAGCTAGAGGGGCTCTTCTTATGGTTGACTCAGGCTGCCTCCTCCAACCCTTTCTTTGCCCTGGCAGGGGCCACAGTTTCCTTCCCCTCTCCCTCCGTGACAAGTGTCCTTCTCTGCATGAACAATCCCCATTTGGAAATAATAGAATGAAATTTTTTAAAAAATGTGGGCTTAAAAAATTCAGGCATAACTTTGTCTGAACAAGATGTCTGGGTTGCAGAAGACTCTCCTAAGGCAAGTGAGTAATATCTTGGCACCTTGGCTGTTTGAAACTGGGAAGGAAAAATACATACACGGATAGAATATAATGTAGGAATCAATCCTGCCTTGGCCTCTGTAAGGAAAACAAGTGACCTTAATGATCTATTCTCTCTCTAGAGCACTCACAGAGAAAGCTGTGCTCGCTCCAATTCAGCTGTGTGCCCAGCACACAACACAATGGACCTCACTCCTCGGGAAGCTCTAAGTGCCACTGAAATACAAATAAACAAGTCCTGCACAAGATGGTGAGGGCACCAGCAGCCTACAAAAAGCAGCTCTTGGGGGCCACACGAAGGCTTGGAGTGGGGGGTTGTGCAGCAGGAGCATTTACATAAGGAAATTCACTTCCCTTGTTGAAAGATACACTTCAAAATGCATACCTCTTTTTTTTGCCATTATAAATTTCACATGCACACTCCTATATATGTCAAAATAGAAACACAGTGACTGCAAGCTGATGGGTGACACCACTGAACAATGCCATAAAATGCAAGACATGAGGCAGAAATATATAAATAGCTACAGGCCATGATCTGCTCTCAACTGTTTATGTGCTGCTCCATTAATACTAATAGGAGTTAAGTGTGCAGAATAAAGTGACAGCTACTGCCCCTCAGCTCTGCCAACAGTTCTTAAGGTCCAGCCAGCACTTCTTGGTGCTACACTGCCACTGGACTCTGGGGAACAGCACAGTCCATCTGCTCTACCACCATGCAGGGTTTTTAAGATTCCTATATCCAGTCTTACTAGGAGCTGCTGTAATACGAAAGGAACAACAATAATAGTACAGTCTTGGTGTGCTCGTACCTTTTTCAGGAGAGCAATACTTAGACAGAGCTTTGAAACTGAAAATGGTGCTAAAAAGTGGATTTGGGTGTCCTGAAAAATGTCCTTGAAATTTTTCAGCTGAGAAAGCCTCAGACAATACAGGCACGGAGCTACCATGGTAGTATTATGTCCCAGCCATCTCATGGTTTTGGGGTTTTCTGAGGGGAATGGTAATACTGTTCTTCTTTTTGGTGACATTGCCCATTACCTCTCTGGGTTCTGAGAAGGAAACAACAAACCCTGCAGGAACAGCCTTGGGAGAGTCTGCTCTCCAGGCAGTAAAAGAAATGACAATGATCTATTTAACTGGATAGTTCTCAGCATGTGCCATTCTCTCCTTACCAAATTTCTAAAATACTACCAGTGGCACAGAGATGATGTTCATCTAACCTCTCCTTCTAGCTACTTCTCTGCTCCTAGTCCACATTTTCCAAACAATTTTCCAATGTGTGTTGAAATAAATTTTTAAATACAGCTCACCTAAACTTCATTCCAGCCTCCACTCCTGGCTTCAGAAAATTTCTATCAACTTCAGATGCATGGAATCAGGCCAACTGCAAGAAGTTACCACCATGTGAACCACTTGAAGCTTTTATTCTTCCCAAGGTTGAAACACATAAGTGTGTGTTCACACCCATGCAGAAAAAGGTATCCTTTGCTCTGTCTGATCCACCTTAGAACAGATCACATCAGGATATTTTGCACACTGGGGCATCCTTGCTCTGCTGCAATTAGCAATGCAAGCTCAGAGCTGAAGCAGTGTGGGATGGAGGTTGCCCTGCTGCTCCCTTTGCTGATGGTATGCTGTGCTAGCCCCAGCTCAGCCCTATACCATCACAGTCAATCATACAGAGCCTGGATTTTTATGCAAAAGCAGACAGAAACACTCATGGGCTTGGGACACTGTACTGACTACCACCCCTTGAGGTCTCAGGGACCTCAAAGAAGAGAGATGCTGAGACAAGGCATTTACTGCTAAATGAAAACTAAACTCAGACCTGCAAGGTAGATTTGCTTCTAATCCACAATTTAAAAGGAGTGATTTCTCCCTCTTACCCCTACTGTGCTGCCCACCATGCAAGCTGGGTACTTGGGCTTGGCTCTAGAAGCAGAAGTTAAGGCTTACTGTGCCTTTTGAAAGAAAATATCTGAGGGGCTCTTTTATCTCTTTATTAATAGGTTTTGACTAATCCTCTATTCATTGATGTCCATTATAAGATTATACAGCTAAAATTAAGTTAGTGTATACAGTATGTCTACAATGAATTCAATAATTGTGTGTTTCCAAAGGAAAAAAAATGTTCAATAATTATGGCTGAGATCAGCAACTGGCATCTCAGTCTTTGTTGACTGAGAAATATTGCTGAAATGTGGCAGCATTTCTTTGCCTGCACAAGTTAAACCCCCAAATCAAGGTGTTTGTGCTCTCTTGGAAGAAAGATTAAGAAGTTAGAGTATGCACAGGTGCAAACATGCATTTTGAGGAGGAATCAAAAGCCCCAAGTTGGCACCAGTGATAAGTATGGTGTCAGGAGCTATTCTCAGAGAAGAGATGTATTAGCAGTTCTATTCAAGGTTTATTTCTATCAATAGCATTTGCTAGATGGCAGCAGGTCAGGAAGGCCAAGTGGTCCAGGGCACTGCTGCTTTTTTATGAGGAAGTACATTTAGAAGATGCTGAATTATTTACTTTATTTTATTTTGTATCCAGGCCCTATTATCAGGCTTGACTGATACAGGAGTCTTCCATGCTTAAGACATGAGAAGATGAAAACAGCATGCCTAGTGTGTTCTTCCTGCCTGATTCTTACACAGGTAGGTAAAATCTGGTTACAAGTGCTCATATGAGGAACTTCCAGGAAAGGCAAAAGTTCAGCATAAAAATTGGCAGCTAAGTACAAAAGGGAAGTTAATTTTCACAAGAAAAGTCAATACATTATACTTCAACAGGTTGCATACTGTGCTGAGCAGGTAAATTTTAAGAGCTTTACAGGACAGCTGTTTGAACTAAATTTAGAGCTTTTTGGTTTTAAAATCTCTCCCGTTTTCACAAGTTTTCCAAAGTTATTTCCTGCTTCTGACTGGCTGGTCCAGCTCTGCCTACCTTTGCTGCTTATAGAGCAATTTTCTTGGGGGCTGGCTTATCAAAACACAGGGTGACATCTGCAGCCCCTACTCAAGCAACACTCATATTGGCTCACCCACACTTCACAGAAATAAGGTCTGCAGAACCTGCCTCCCCTCACAGCCAGAGTAATATGTCTCATTAAAAGGGGAATCACTGCAGGAGCTGCTCCAAAGAAGCCAACAATGAGAACTTCTATCCTTCTGTGTTTATAGGGAGTGAAACTCTGCCCTCTTCAAAGCCAGGGACATAATTGACTTTGACATACAGAACCAGAAATTTCACATTTTAAGTAGATTTGATATGGTCTCTGCAGATGCCAGAAGAGCTGCAAGACCATCACAAATGATTTCCCTCTCTGAATATGATATATTGAGTGGACTCATGCCACTCACATGAGCCGTGTTTCTTCACAAATCCATTTTATGTCCTCGGTGTATATATATATATATGTATATATATATATACATATATATATATATATATATCAGACCTGAATACGTCTGGATTTTATTTTCTCGTCCTCCTTTTATCCTTTCATTTAGAATAGACACTGATAACTCCCAGACCAAAAAATGACTTTGAGACAGTGCTTCCAGACTTTAAACTGGGCATTCTGATTAAACACCATCTACATTTTCCTCAGTTACATTCTGCCACACAATATTTTGCTTTCATTCTAGATTTTTTTGTTGGCAATGCAGGAGATGCAGAGCACCCCAAGCTGGCTAAAGAGCCCCTTAAAGAGAGAAATTCCCCTTGGAACAGTAGGGAAAGGTGTTCCCTCCCAAACCTGAGCAGTCAGACAGCCCCCTATAAACCAGGGAAGAGCAAGCCAGGAAGGAGAAGAGTGGATCAGACCAGGCACCTCACTGGTAGGGCAGGTCTGGGGTGCTGCTCTGCACAGCCTGGAGGATATTTCCCTTTCACTCAATTCCTCTGTGAGAGTGATATCTGCCTCATCCAAAAATCAGTGCTTTTCTGTGGATGAATTTTACACTTTTGAATTAAAAAAAAAACCCAAACAAAACCCAATCAAACAAAACCAAAACCAAAACCAAAACCAAAACCAAAACCAAAACCAAAACCAAAACCAAAACCCAAACCAAACAAATAATAAAAAAAAACCAACCAGAAAAACCTCCCAGAACCAACAGCAAATTATGTGAGATTTAAATAAGAACTAGCCATTCAGTACTTTGAGGCCTGTATTTTAGGAATACAGGGAATGGGACATTGTGTTCAGTAACAAGACTGCCTGGACTGCATTTAACCCCCTGTCACTGTGCTGGTGCTGGCAGTGCCCGGGGACAGCCTGCCAAGGTAAGCCTGCACAATTACTGGAGATTAACTTTTGCAGCCATAAAGTGTCAGATGGTGATTTGTGGTTCCAGGATTGCTCTAAATATTCTTTATTCTTGTCCCACCACTCCAAAATCTGGAACAATTCAAAGCATTGCAGGTAGCTGGAGCTCCCAGTTTTCTTCCTTATGATTGCACTGACTCATTAAGATGTTGTTGCACTGTGTTTAACAGGGATGGTGAACACTAAATCCCTTGCCACATGCAGTATCTGGAGTGACATTCATGCAATAGCCATTCTGAACAGCAGATCAACTTGAAAAAAAGAAAGGCAAATACTTTCTTTCCTATATCCATGAAAAGAAAGAGAGTTAAAGTCCTTTTATTTGATGTTACTGGCTATAAACTGGCCCAGCCTTCATCATCACACACAGAGACAGAGCAGAGGGGGATAAACACAAGTGATGTGTGTCTCTATTTGTAGAAAAGGGGGAGTACCAGAAAAACAACCAGGAAAAAATCCATTATGAAAATATTTTACATTCTGTCAGCTTTTGCCTTTGTCAGGGAAGAAGTAAAAAGGCAGGAGAGCATGATATTAAGATGCCACTACCTAATAATTTCTTGATAATTGCCCTTCAAGAGCAAATGACAATGAAATGAGTAAGGTAGAGCTTTCACCCACTCTATCCTGATTTAGGCAGCATGCTTTGGTACACACTTCCTTTGAGTAAACAGTACCTATAGTTATACAGGATCTATTCTGCCATTGATGTGCCAGGGATTTATGTAGGTGAGCCCCATTAATGTTAATGGAAGTTATGTGTGTAATTCCCCTTTTTCAGCAATGAGAGAATAGACCTTTATGTTTCTAAGGTAATTACAGCCTTAGCTCTGGCTAGGCTGTTCTCCCCACCCTCCCCCCTTTGATAACTTCCTTGCTTCCCTCCCCAGCATTGACTCTGGGAGAAAAAAAAGGGATAAATTCCTCCATTCAGAAAGGAAAATTGGAGAAATAGCTGAAAGGTGAAACAAATGTAACTAGATCCACTCATTGTGTGGAGGAAATGCAAATACAGGAAGCCAATCCACATCCGTTACCTTTGCTGTGCTTTTGGGGACAGATGTAGATTGATTTTCCTTAAATTGTGTATTCACTGGGTGTTCACTCTTTTCTAGGCATGTAGGTTATTTAGAAAGAACAAAGGTGGGGATTTTTTGGTATTTCATTGTGAAGCAGTTTTAGAAAAACTACACATTTTGATACTGCCAGACTTTTGCAGAAAAAGGTAAAGTGAATAGAGATTTTTGGAGAAGGAATTGATTGATTCACAAAACTGCTGTTATCATCTGAATCTGAGCTGAGGGATGGTGTATCTGGATGGTGCATAAACATTCTGGAGTTTTGTAAGACCTCCTTTAGGAGGTTTCTTAGCCCTGGGTTCAAGGCCAGCAGGTTTCAGACGTTGTGCTGTAGGGTCAAGCCTCCCCAGCACCCCTCGAGATTTTAAACATTATGTTTCTGTTCTGTTCCTGATTATATGACAGATTATCTCTGAAAGCCATGTGCCATTTTATATTAAACCACCTCATTTCTAAAACACAGATACCAGTGTTTACCATTTGGAGTAGGACAGCACAAGTTTATATCACTGACACACCCAGAGTGTGCAGAGAACACCTGTAATATTTAATTGCTTCATCCTTCTAGGCATTTTTGACAACAAAACCATGGCAGCAATATTCTGCATCCTTCTGAGGGGATCAGGTTAGTTTTATCTCTGTTTTGATGCCTACCATTGCCCTCCAAAGCTGGCTGGAGGCCCCTCACAAGGACTGGGGGCAGTGGGGGTCCCTGCATACCTGGCTCAGGGCTGGGGGAGACCCTGGATGCTCTGTGCTCGCTGATTCTCTCTGGCTGCTGGTCCTGGTGTGCCTTTCTTCCCCCAGAACAGCAGCTGGCACCACGCACAGCACGGCCCCTCCTTCCCAGCCTGCCTTTGCTGCTTGCTGACATTCACAAAAAAGAGGAGCAAGGACATTTTTGGCACCCTGGAGAAGTGCTGCCCTCCCCAGCTCTGTTCTGCCGGTGGCCCCAGCCAGCCTCGATGCCAGGGAGGTGTTCAGAGTGAGTAACATCCTTTGAGTGCTGATGTAAACAGGTGTGAGCATGGTTGTGATTTCCACCAACCCCCCTCAAAAGCCTCGGGTGTAAATTCAAGAGCAAAAGCTGCAACTTTAGAAATTCCTGGAAGCTGTGCAGCAGACAGTTCAAAGTTTTGTGGGTGCACCAACATGCCACTGCATGCTCTCACTCCTTTTTCATTTTTTCCCTTTTGTTCAAATTCTTTGCTTCATCTTTATTTTTTTTTCCATTTGCTTCAGAATTCAAGGGGGGCAGATGGGTGCCCATCAGGATCAGACCCTCATTTAGGAATCCTTCCATTTTACTCATCTCCTGCAAAAAGGAGTTGTATACTCTTGTGGTTCTCTGCCACCTGGCAGGGAGAACAGAAAATATCCAACAGTTTCCTACAGGCTCACCCAGAGTTTAATACCCCTCCTGCCACATCAGGAAAAGAAAGGAGGAGTGGGTGGAAACTTTTTTAAAGTATCAAATCAGTCAAAATGCTGATTTATTTTCTTAAAAGCTTGGTGGAGATTAACCCCTGTGACATTTACAACACTGGATTACAACATTAACGGGATTGAAATACCACTAGAGCTGTAAATGTGAGGGGGAGTGGAGGGAAATGATTGGAATGGGGAGAAAAAAAAGTTTGACATATTCACCATACACTCACCTCCCAAAAGAGGAAGGAGTGCTTTTCAGAGGCTGCTTCTCTCCCTGTTATTTTTTTTTAAGTGCAGGAATACTGAGGGGAAAGTGCAGACCCACACACCCCACCAGCAGATCGTAAGCAAGGCTTCATCTGAAAGCTTTCTCTGAGCAGTCCAGTGAAAAACAAGAAACACTTGGTTCCCTGGAGCAGTTACTTTTCAATCCCCTTGAAAATTAATACTATTTTTTTACATTTCTAATGACCTGCTGTGGTTTCCAGGGACAGCACTTGCTCTGAGGTAAGGTTTGTCTTCTGCTCTGACTCTGGGCAGTGCCAGAGAAGCTTGCAGAGCTGGGGAAGACACAGTGGGGTTTACAGAAGGATTTTTTGGGTTTGTTTGTTCAGTCTTTTCTGCTGCCTCAGTTCAGGCAGCTTCAGGGCTGTTTTATAATGAGGACTTATACGGATGACCCTGGAACAAGCTCTGCTCACCTTACTCATGTGAATAATCAGTTCAGTTCAGGAGACAGAGCATGATTCACCTGCAGATGACACACAGACTGAGGTCGAGGTCTATAGAACTGATTCTGATTTTTTTAAATTAAAACTCCTCCAACATGCCACCTTTTCAAGCAGCAGATGCTTTGTGCTTGCTGAGCAGCTCCTCCAGCGCATCTTAGGGGGTGCACATGGAAACACTCACCCAAACCCTGTCTCCTTGCATCCCTTTGAGTTCTTTCCTGCCTTTGCTTTCATTGCAAAGAAGCTATTTGAAACAGAAATAAACCCATGAGACATCCAAAATTATTAAAATATTAAAATACTTTGAAAAGACAAATACATTCTGGGAATGTTATTAGCCTTTTAACTCTGCATTGAAGTTTTAACATTTCCATTTAACTTTTCAGCTTCCAAGAGAATTTTTTTTTTGCTTGATCATCTTCAGTTTCATCCATTTTTGAGGTGCTTTTGTGGTCCCACCTTATTTCTGAAATATACCTTGCCATTACATTTTTAAGCAGCTGATCTAGAAAATGCCATGCCAGAGACAGAGTAATTTTATCGTGATGAGAGCAGTGAATCAGGCATTCAAATCAAAAAGGCACCTTGAGATAACCGAACAAGATTAAATTCTGATAACTACCCTTTCTAAATTTGGCATTAAAATATACCTATATTTTTATATGAGTCTGGAAAATGCTAACAATGTGATTTGCAAACTTTAGATGCCCAGAAGTGCTTTAGGAGATCGGCAGGAGAATGCAGCACTTTTTGCTGTTCTCTCCAAATGGATACTCCACATTTCTTAGGCGCTTTGTGTTCGGGGGGTTGGTTTGTTTGTTTTACAGTAATTGTGCAAGAATCGTGTCTTTGTCTTACCTTCCAACTCTAACCATGGGCTTCTGTTCTTTGAGCAGAAAATCTCTGCTGATTAAGGAATCCAACATTTTATATGCCCTTTTTTTTCCCCCCTTGTACTGCAAAAGCTCATGAAAAAGTACATCAGAGTAGTTGTTCTTTGGTGAAAGAATTGCTACTGTAGCTTCCTTTCTGTGTACATTGGTGTGCTATGGAAGCTTTTATTACTGGATTTTTGCATTCAACACCTTGAAACACTTCCATGAAAAGAGTCTCCTAAGTGTTTTGTCCTTGCCTAGAGCAGTGTCTAATGAAAAATAATCACTATGAGCAAATTCGGAGATGAAAATATACCAAATATATCCTACTCAAAAACTTGCATTCAGGAAGATTATAATAATACACACAGACTGTACATCTCTCTACTTTATCAGGCTGTGGGAGGCAAACTCCTTTGACCTATGAAGTTGATCTGTGAACTGTGTCAAAAAACTCAAAACCTCACGGTTGAGGTTTGTGCATTCTATTAGCATAATTTACCACCCAAGCTGTAAATGTACATTTTGCACAATGGCGTGCTGAACAGATAGCATTTTACCACTTCCTAAGGGGGAGTGTTTATAGCTAACATTTCTTGTGTACATTTGATTATAAGTTTGCCATAATAGCTGCCTTTTTTCCCTTTTCCCGTCCTTCCCGTCCTCCCCCTCCGCCCCTGCCCCTGCCCCTGTTGCTCTGTAAGGACCTAATAAAAAAATGTCCTCTCTACTCCAGGTCCTGGATGGTTGGTTATTTGTGCCACACAATGGGCCAGCAGAATCCATAAGGAAACGAATTTTGGGTTGGATTTACCCAGCTCCTCCCGAGGAGGACAGAAAAAGGGATGTCAGACCCTTGGGTTGCATTTGGGTTCCCTCAGCTCTCCCAAACAGAGTTTGTGCATTGGAAACAACAAAACGGAAGAAAGATCCAAACCTGGAGCTGAAATATAAGAAGATCATGGCTTTGGTTTTTTTTTCTCCTTTTTGGATGCGTGTGTGTGTGTAAAAGGTGTTTGTAGAGCTTACTTCATGGTTACTAAAGCTTTGTATGACCAATTCAGAACCAGCAAGATGATGTGTGCCATCCCCCCCTCTGCCATAACCCCTCTGGCTACACCCTCCCCTCCCCTCGCCTTTTTTTTTTTTTTTTTTTTTTTAATTCCTGAAATTAAAATGTGTTGGAATGCTCAGTGCTGCTTTTCACTCTCTTTTCAATGGGCCCTTTAGTTTTTCACACCAAGGTGTCCTTTGGGGTGCCAGGTCAGGCTACCAAAACAGCTTCTAGGAGGGGATTAGGACCAATTAACATCTTTGTACACAAAAGCCACTGGCAGCTGAACAGGCGGCCTGGTGGCCTGCTCGGGAGCTGCATTTTAAATAGGGGCCTTCTGTACTTGAGCTCAAGTGGGAAGAGGCGGAGAAAGTTTTTATTTATAATTGAAAATGCTGCTCCTGGATGAAGTCTAATGAAAGGCAGAGTGGTGTTCAAAAGTATCTAACAAATACCATTTGAATATTGGCCTTTATTGTATGATTTCCATCAAGGATAGCGTAACAATATAGTCATTTCTCCTACATATTGAGATGAAGTGATTTTTCTTGTAGAGGAAAACAGCTTCATCCACACATGGCATTGGCCCTTCTGGTTTTCATTTCAGGTTTTAAATTCAGCTTTATATTGAAGACGCCTGGTAGGATGGTTACTCAGGAGTGACATATTTCTATAAATCTGTTTTTGAAGGGAATTCTGCCCTTTGTTTACCTGATCCACCAAAGCTCAAGTCCCTGGAAAGAAAAAAAGTGAGAATTTAAGTATATGCATCAGGATGGAGGGGGAGGGAGTTCTACATGGAATCACAGCATTTCATAAGAGTAAGTTTGCATTTATAACCCTTGGGTTTGTGCAAAGAGGGAAAAAAATAAAGAGCTCCAAGTCTGAAGTGCTGAATTCAGCTGAGTCAGACCCTTGGCAAAGGTAATGGCCTTAGCAGCTTGGCCCTGGGTGCTTTGCACCTGACTTAATATCTTTACTTCTGCTCTGTTTTGTTTTCAGTGCATATCACTTCTAAATCATCACCCCTGCAATCTGATCAGGCATTAAAGCTAAAGGGAAAGGGAAAGAAATATATGGTGTGAGAATTACTATGGTACAAAACCTAGCAATTTACAAGGGCTTGTAAGTGGGAGTTGTGTGAACTCGCAGCGATGCCGTAACGTTTGTAATAAAACCGATTTCTGTGTTTTGAGGACGAGCCCCTTTCAAACACAATATTTCTAATCACTGCATAAGCATTCCTCCTCCCACTTTCATAACAGTAATAACAGGACACTTCTGTGTACTTTTATCACTCGGACAGAAAAGTAATTTCTAGGAGTTTTCTAACTGTGTGTATGGTAGGGGAAAGATTCGTGACAGGAAATAACAGCGCAAATGTAATAAGTTCACCAGGCAAGTGGGTACTGACATCCTGATTGATATGATTTCAAATGAAGGAATTGTAAGGTGGTAGGATGGTGCACAGAAGCTTTAGAGAGGCTTGCAACTGACTGGCTGAAAGTAAATCAAAGGGAGATGAGAACTTCAGTCAGCCTGTGCTGGCTTGGCTGCACTGGTGCACATGAAGGATGCAGTCTGCTAGAACAGCACTGGACCAGTCATTTGCCACAGTTTTTACTCCCATCTTTTTCGTAAGCAACAAAAATATGGATTTCTCTCTGACGTGAATAGAAAAACCCTAATCACGATCATTTTCAACCTCCTGGTTTATACAAATAAAGAGAGATTCCACTGAGCGCGACGCTCTGCAGCAAACATTAATACACTCGCTATGTGTGGCTTTGCTCCTGCCTACCCCCTCTTTAGTTTCAGATACTGTATTGTATTTCTTCCGACATGTTGATTCTACCTAATGTTAAATGGTAATTGGCAGTAGTATAGGTGGGGAGAGAAACATTGTTATATTTTGTTCATTTTTCACACTTCAGCAGTTATTCCTTTCTCTCCACGGCTGTACGCTTATTAGTGTATGAAATGCAGGTGTGTGGGAAATGGCAAGCACACATTGACAGGTTATTTTGTTGGCCACTGCCTAATTAGTAGCATAGTGGATGCACCCTGCTAAGCTTTAGTGTGGTGCAGTAGAGCTGGTCTGTTCTAATTTCCTCACAGCTTTGATATTCAGCAAGAGATTGACGGTTAGCACAAAGAGCCAAAGCGCGACGGAGGCCTGCAGAAACAATGGCCCTTCTTGCTTGTAGACACCACAGATGTGAGAGAAAGCTGACTAAAAACAATTGGCCGACACTGTCTAATTGTCTCCAATGTCAGCATCATTAATGTTTTCCCATGTAAAAAGTAAAAGGCCAAGGTTGTATCCTCCCTTTATTTTGAGTCACATGATTATGTAACTTACTGAGATTCAGATTAAGTGTTAATTGTATTTGTGCAATAAAGAAACTGAAGCTACCTTGAATTTAATGAATATGTACTTAATTAATTTTGACAGCCTTTATCTTTATTACCTATTGAATAATCACAATCAGAATTAATAACATTTATAGGCAATTAAAATTACAGCCTATTTAATGATAATATATGTTTACATCTTTTGCTGAGATACAAATTATGAATACTTATTAGCAAAGAAGTTGTTTCCCTGCCAGGAGGGTTTCTTGTCTGTGTTAACAGCAACAAACAACAATAATCAGTTCAATGTGTAATAGTGCCTTTCACATCAGACAATCTCCCAAAGCACTGTACAAGGGCACATGAGAAAAAGCTTCGTGGAATTTAAAGGTAATCACTAAATGGCAAAAATTGTAGTGTGCCTGGAACAAATGCTTCAAAATTACATGCAATAAGGCAAGGCCAACAACATTTGAGCAGTTTCAAAGCTTTATTTTCTTACAGAAAAAAATAATGAGAATAAAAAGGGTCCATTGAGGATGCAACATCAAACTCCCTGCTGACCCAGTAATACCAGACCAAAGATTCAGTAGCTACAAGACAGAATATCTTTGCTGGTACCAGCATGGTTAAAAGCCTTTTGGCACTGAGATCTTACACAGAAATCCTAATTCTCTGATGCTACAGAAGAAGCCCAAACACAGCTCTGATTGTACCAGTGCCCACAAGAGTGGGCAGCTTCATATGAAATAGAGTAAATCATACAAATAAAGATGCTTTGGAACAGTGAGTCCTCTCTGCCACTGTCCAGGACTAGTAGGGGGTTTTTGCACAATTAAAAGCAAAAGGAAATAGATTGCCCCAAGGAAGGAAGGAGGTTCAGGCCTGGGGTTTGACAAGAAAAACTCAAACCACTCAGTGCACCAAGTGGTGCATGTGCCCACAGAGGTGCTGCACACACCTGCACACACATGCTCACTCTATCAGTCTGCACAAGCCATTTTATTCTTTGGATGTTTGTTTTCTTTACATCTCTCCCTTGTCTTTGTCCCATCACACAGCCACTCTCCTCAGAGAGCTGCACAACTTCCACATAGTGAGACTTTGCATAACCCAGCTCAGGAGAGAACTGGCTCTGATACCCATGACCCATG
Organism: Trochalopteron elliotii; assembly: GCA_024734555.1. Lineage (NCBI taxonomy): Eukaryota > Metazoa > Chordata > Aves > Passeriformes > Leiothrichidae > Trochalopteron > Trochalopteron elliotii. The sequence goes on from JANPWX010000042.1 coordinate 258,208, forward strand.
AGAAACAAGCAGCTATCTCACCAGGCCCAAACATGGCAGTGTGATAAGTCCCTGTGAAGCACAGTGAGGGATTCAAAAGATGCATGTCCAGACCCTCGTGCTCAGAATGAGCTTTGCTTTGCTTTCCCGTTCTGCCATCCTTCAGCACCCACGCTGATTCTGCAGGGAGAAACTTCTTTCTCACTTCTGGCCCAAATCATCAGGCACAGCCCCTTGAAAAACCTGTGTCAGCAAAGTAATACTGAGTGCCTAAAATCTCAGTGCAAGAGAGAGCAGGGTGACAGCTGGGTGACACCCATGTCTCAATCCCACTGCCCAACACATAGGCTGGTTTACGCTAATTAAAAAAAACCAAAGAAAACACCAAAATCATCAAACTAGCGACATGCAAAACAGCCCTTATGTTATTTCATGTAGTTTAAAAGTTAAAGAGAAGCCCTAAAACTGCAATTACTTCTGTCTCAAGCCACAGTGTACCTAAGAAATACCAAGTGTAGTGTAAATATGGCCCATCAAGATGACCTAGCCCCGAGCAGCAAGGTTATAAACCAGCTGAGCCTGTTGACCCTGGGGACTGTGATTTACTCCTGGACTTCCTTTGTTTATCAGCATAGATTCAGCCTTTGCAACACCTTCTGAATGGTCAACCATTAGAAACCAGCACTGACTTCAAGGTAAGATTCTGCCAATTCCCTTCTTGCACAGGGAGACAAATAACCAGTTACTGCTGGGTATAAACAGAACAAATAAACAATACATCACTTTATAATAGCTACTGTGCATGAAATCATTATGTTTTATTATAAAATCAATCTCCATATATTGTTATGTTATTTGTTAAGCTCTGAAGTGCATAAACAGTAGTTTCACAACACTGATTGCCTGCTGCATTCTCTTTATTCCAATGCGAGATCCACCTCTTAAAGCTCATAATTCATCAACTTTATTACACTTAAGACATTGGCTTCTCTTTTCCATCAGGCATAAGGAAGTGACTCATCCATCCTTTATGCAGCTGTGTGTTCTTACAGCATCTTTTTTAAAAAAAGTGTACTTGGTTGTATTTAAGATAATTGAGAGCTCAAAGCCAGGTTCCTTCAATCTAGTGTTGAGCATGAACCTTTCCTGCACTGCAAAGGGGATGCAAGGAAGCTCTGCTACTCACAGAGCTACTCAGAAAGTGCAAACCAGGAGCAGATGCTGCCTGTAGCAGAAAGTGACCAGCGAGTCCAGGGTGTGTTTGACTTCTGAGGGAATGACAGCCAAAGGTGAGGCCTTGGGGATGGTTCTACAACTGATTATACTCAGGGATTCGGGGTTTTTTATTCATTATAAAGGTGCTGGAGTTCAGTCCTAGCCAAGCAGTTAAGTTTCAGTTGTTGGTTGCTTGATGCTTTTTTCTACACACCCAATAGTGTAATGTGCTGCAGGGTGAGCATGCCTGGAAGCAAACACAGAGTGTCCAGAGGAGCTGGGGCTGTGCCCCTGCATCTGTAAATGAATACAAGACTCCCATTAAATTGATAAGTTTGTTGTAGTTGGAACTACAATGATGAGAGCTGGAACTTGTCACACACCAGAAGAAAGAACTGGTCCATGTGGAGGGATTGTGCCTTACTGGTCAGCCATGGGACATCCCCAGTGCTCCCTGTGCAGCAAACATGGCCTAAGCAGGGCCTGCACCACAAATGCACGGCTTAAAGCACAACAGTGGGCACCAGCTCACTGAGAAGAGCTGCCCAGAATTACTAACCCAGGAACAACATTTGTTCTTGCTGCAAAAGACATTCCAATTATCCTTTTGTCAGATACCACCTACCTCAAAAGTCAGGATTCTTTTAATTGTGGTTTACACTAACAAATATATCAGCTTGGTTGTCCTCAGTTCATTTACTGGCAAAGGATAAACTCCAGGGCTTTGCAACTTCCAGGGCATTTTCATTTCCTTGATGTGGCAGAGTAAGCAATGTACTACTGAATGACTTGTTTGAAGTGAAATTATGCCCTTATGAACTGTCCTTGCATTCCTCAGAGACATTCAGTGGCTGTACAACACACCCTGCTATTGCCATACCTGACAACAAAATGACAGGGGGTGAGCACTTGGAAAAAATGTGGTCATAAAAAAAAAATCACAGGTTTTGTCTGAAGTGTACATCTACAGGAAAAAGGTCCCTTTTAGTGCAGGACATTTTGAAGAAGTCTTTAGCAGTGTCTTCATCATCTGCTTTAGGAGGCTCTGATCTCTAGATGTTGCTGCAGGATACAGCAGCTAGGAGCTTCTGCACCTAATAAATCCTAATATTCTCCCTAAAAACCATTGGGATCTTTGCAATGTACAGATTACTGAATTTCCTACCAAAAGAACAAACATTAAGCTATGTTTCAAAACCCAATCCTCCACAAGTACCCCTCTTGCCTGTTTTCAGTGCCTATTTTATCTTCCCATTCAGTTTTCACCTGAATGCATTTTGTTTAACTTAATAAAAGGAAGTTTCAATAAATGGCCCTGTTTCAGCCATTGCTATGGTATACCCATCAGGGAGATCAATAAATGAAGCAAATCTTAGTAGAAATAAGGAGGCCAAGGAAAAAAATGTAGGTGAGTTTTGCAGTTTCATTCACTCAGATAATGGTAGTCTGCAGTAATGTATGCAAGAACAACAGTATTGACTTGTAATCCATTATGAACCAAGGTGTTTGCTCTGCTGCACAGTCTTGCTTTCATTTTTTAAGTTATCCCAGTAGCTTTTAGTACTTTACATCTTCATTAAGGATTTTAAAAGCAAAGATCCTTGCTTACATTTGAAATACTTTCCTGGTGCTGTGATGAAGCACGGCCACTTGCTAATGGATTTCTGAATGCCATTTTCATTATAATATTTTTATAAGACCCCTCTCTTCCTCTATTATTACATTTGCTTTTGTAAAATGGTTGAGACTGCTCATCATGTACTTTAGGTCCTTTAAATATTGTTCCTGTTTACCATCATGGGAGATAGTTGGTATTTTATTCATATAAGAATAAAGCCATATTCCAGTTTGCATTTGGTAGCTAAGCGAGTTTATGCAGAACTTACATTTATCCCCAGGATGGGTTAGGCCATCCTTCAGTATGAATCAGTAATGCAGTTAACTTTAAACTATATTCATGTAATATTGGCTGAGGCAGTAGTCAATGCAGTCTTCATATATGTGAGTGTCCAGAGTTCCATAATCCCATAATTCCATAATTCTGTAACAGTAAACTTGGCTGCATGGGATAAATGGTATTTAGGGCAGCTGAAGCATTGAGAACTCACTGTGGTCTATGAGCAAAGGGAGGATGGAGCACTGCAGTGTCCCTACCCACCCAGAGACACCTGCTAAGAAGTGGCTCCTGCTCTGAGCTCTGAGTTGTGGTCTTAGTTAAGGCGTTTTTGGGTCATTCCCTGTCCCCAGGTAGGAAGAACTCCCACTCAGACATCCCTGCTGGTCTACAGACATAAAGATATCCTTTATTTAATCAATCAGACCACAAAGCTGACTCCACTCCAGCAAGACTCCACCACACCAAAAGCCTCTCCTGGGGCTGCTTTGCTCCAGCCTCTTCTGGCAGCCCTGCAGCTCAGGGTCTGAGAACCCAAACCTCCCTGATCCACACAATGCCCAGGAGCTGGGAACAACTCCTTCACCACTGCTGGCTATGTTTGACTTCTTGGTGGCTCCTCCAGGGTTTTCACCAACCCCTTAAAAACACAGAGTTAGATTCTCTCTTGACCCACTTCAAAACAAGGTGGGAAGGCAATTGAGCTGGTTACAGCACCAGTATTTCAATGGCAGGCTCTCTGTCACTGTCCTTTACTGCACTCATCTCTCTTGATTTAATTTCTTGGGAGGTAAGACCTGATTTTTGCTCCTTGGACATAGTTCTCCAAGTTTATGTCAATAGAGATGCACTTTAAGTAAGTATAATCTAAAATGAATGTGGTTCCTGGCTGCCCAGGACACTGAGCAAACCTATGAAGAATGATTGCTGTGTATATCAGTAATGTAGAGTTAAGAGACAGAGGTTTATTACAGAGCTTTTACAATATCTTTTTACAAGTGTGTTTCAGTCATTTCTGCCCCAGAACGTCAACAAGCTGACTTAGAGGCTGAGGATTTGCTCCAATGAGTAGAAGTCAAGGAAAGAAAAGCATTTCTTGAGATTGATGAGTGTTATATTCTGCCTTAATGCATCTTTTAGCTGACCTGTCAGAAATATTTCAGACCTATATATCCTGAAAATCTTCTTTCAGTTCATCTGTGATATTTGTGCTGATAGCTTCCCTCTCTTGGACCAATGATAACAATGCTTTATAGAATTCCTGCATAGTTAAAAGCAGATGCTACCCTTATGAGGGTGATGAGTCCCACATGTTGAATATGCCAAAGCAAGGACAAAAGGGCCAGAGTCATGAGCTCAAGGTCTGCTGATGGGCAAAAGGAAAAAAACAGCAACAGAGGCAGTCTAATGACAGCACTGGCATTGCTTCCTTTATACCAGTCTCTGCATTATCTATTGGAGCTGACTAGTTTTTGGGGGGAGACTAGGGTGGAGAGATTTGGCCTGTATAGTGTCTGCAAGAGTTTTTATAGCAGTTAGGATGAGGAGCACAGGGTTCAGCTGGAGTTGGTCAGGTGCCATTGTGGTGCAAACAGACTGAACACAACCCTGAGCAATTCCAGGTATGTAATCCCATAGCTCCAAAGTGTGGGTGCTGGGCTTTATGAGCAGAGGGAAACTGGAACCTGGAGGGACCTGGAAAATACCTGACCAGTGCAATGTTCTCCATTGGCTGAGCAGCTGGAAGAAATGAAGAGGGCAGAAAGGCAGGGGGAGACAAAGTACACACTAGGAGGTTGATTTCCTAAGCTAAATACTGCCCACCTCATTGAACTCGCATTCCTACTGGGATTTGACCTAGTGTTTTGTTTGTTTGATATTTCCCCTGCTACTCCCTTTTTCATACATCTCTGTCCAGCTAGCACTGCTTGACCATTGGCACACCCCTTGAACTTACTGCAGCTCCACTGAGGCAGTTGGCATCCTCCCACACATCAGAGAAGTGGAAAGCAATTGGTATTTTGAAGATATTTCCTCCTGAGCTCCTGATGGAAGAATGATTTTCTGTTCTTTGACAAAATCCGATTGGTTCTTAACTTGGAAATCAAGGCTAAGACATATTTCAAAAGTATTACTGAGATACTTAAAGACCAGAGACAAAGACAGTAGAGTATATGAAACAGCAGAGTTAGAAAATTTATTTTTACTGAAAGTGTGGCTGGCTTTCAGTAGCTCTGGATATACAGGAATGTTCTGGTGAGAGTGCATAAGAAAGGAAATTGAAATTCAAACTGTTCTTCTTTAGGTTGCCAACTCAGACTTGGGTCAAGATTTATTATGTGATGATATAAATCTAGCTTCTAGAAAGAGACAGAAAGGTATTAACATCTATCAGCACTGGTAAATTGTATGAATGACTTGTGAGTGGGACAATTTAGAGTGTTTTTTGACTGCAGTCTGTTGTTCTTCAGCAGAAAGAATGGAGAGTAAATCGCCACTGGTGCTTGCCAAGCACTTTATCAGATCTGGATGAGCCTGAGACTCACTACTGACTCTGAGGTTTGCACCAGAGCCAGGACTGGAGATCTTATAGACCTGCAGTGCCAGCTCTCCCCAGATGGGCAGCAATTCTCACTTCTGCAAGCTGCCTTCATTTTCAGACCCTTTCTACCAATGGATTTGGTCAGAGGAACACCCTTAATTCCATAAAATAGATCTGCTTTCCTCTAGTAAAATAGTTATTCATAAATGATAGGGCAGAACAGGCTGTTTAGACAAGCCTGGCAAGCTTTACTGTCTCCCACACAAAACACAATTGCCTGTGTTTTTCACTAACCTCATCAGAATGCCTTCCTTACCAGATTAATAAGCACATGCTAGTTAAACAGACACCATCCTGAGGCACCATAGGAGGCAAAAATGCAAAAGCATTTTTTTTTTTGCCAAACATTTGTTCCAAAGAAATCTGCTGTTCAATATAGACTGCCTGATTCTGGCTCTTCTGATGCCTCTGGAGTGGCTTGGAGGGCTGTGGATGGGTTTGGTGGAAGGGAGGGTGGTTTCTTCAAACGCTGCTGTGGCTGTAGGTCAGTTCATTCAGGGTGAGGACCCAGAGCCAGGGTAGAAGTGTGTTGCTGTGACATTTTTGCTACAAAGCCATTGCATATACCTATTTCAACAGCTAGTCTGGAAACATCTTGGAGCTGGAGGTGTTGCCTAAACTGTAGGGATGAATCTCTTGTCTCACATGAGCAGTGCCACAGGCATGGGAGACTTGACTTCAATAACAGCAGAGAGTGGTAGTGCTCTGGGGAGCAGAGACTCTGTATCTTCCCCTCTCTGGAGGGGATGCAGCTGCTTGGACTTGCAGCTGTAATCCTGCCCTGAGACAGGAATGCATGTTACAGCAGCCTGGCCTAATAGAGGGGTTAGTGCCCCCTTCACAGCATTCCCTTTCCCCTTCCTTCATCCTGCACCTGCAGCTGTAAATTCCTGCTCCAGCAAAGAATTGTCAAGATTAAAACCTTTGTTTAGGGCACACATGCCCAAATATTTTCTTTGGAAAGTGGAGCACCTGACAGGTCATCTTCAAAAAGGTAGTTGTTTTGGGTTTGTCTTATAACATCACCTAGAGGTATTTCCTAATTTATAGCATATTAAAAGTTAAGAAGGGGAGGGACAGGAGGCAGGTAAGGACAGTCTTCAGCTTCCCCCCAACATGAGTGATCATTTAGGATGAATTTTCCAGAGTCCATCTCTGGGTTGCTCTGACTCAGGCAGTGCAGAGGCTGTGCTTTGCAGGACACCTCTGCCCCACCTCTCCCCGTGTTCTGCCTTGGCAAGACCAAACTGTGTGGGTAAGAAGTCTCCTGGCCACCACAGGGATCCCTGGCTGGGTTTTTAGAGCTGCCACAAGGTGGTGAGGTGCTACAGCTTCCCAACCAAGCAGCAATAATTTGTTTTGGTTTAGGTTTGACTTTTTTTTCCTTAAGGAACCAAAAATTAGTGGCAGTGTAATCACTGAAACAAATCCCAAATTTGGTTTTACTCAGAAACTTGCCACTGAATGCTTTAATCTACGTCATTATATAGTTGGTAATTCTATAAACAAAAGTAAGTTTTATAAAGACATGCATGTGACACAGCTTTACAGTTAATCTAAAAACTTTTACAGTAGGTACAGAAGTGTTTTGATTCTCATGCACCTGTATATAAATAAAAGGTCTGAATCTTTGTAGGGAGTGTCCAAAAATTAGTTAATTACAGATTTTGCTGTTTTTTTAATTGTTCTATGGATCTTTAATTGAGGACAGCCTTCTCTAAAGACAAGTTCACATACACCACCCATCAGCCCCATCTTTTCCTGTGCCTGAAGACTTTGACATTATGTATGAGATCATTCACTGAATGGTTTAAAAACGGGTTTTTGTCAGTTTTCAGAGGGAGTTAGCAGCAGCACATCCCAACACCTTGGGATTCAGGCCTTAAATGAAAATAACTAAGGAAAGAAATACTGTCTCTTCAATTTCCTTATTTGAAGTGTAAAATTTTTAAGATCAAAGCCGACCTATTCTGTGTGAACTCCTCTACAGTATTTTGGCTCAGGAATGCAAAAACAGGATTATTATTTTATTTTTTTTTAAGTATCTCAGCTGGATTTCCGCACATCACCTGTAAGTGGCTTTTACTGCAGAACAGTCTGATCCATTCTCTGGCACCTTTTCTCTAAAGCTTCATCAAGTGCTTCCATCCACAGCCTGGACTGATGCAGAACTTTGCCTGTGTAGAGGTGTGGGTGTGCCAGGAGAGGTGTCCTCAGGGACTGCCCAGCCATCCCGGTGGGCTGTGTGACACCCAGCACACAGTGACACACCAGGGCATGGTGGTTGGATGTGTGCTCCCCAGGCTGTGCTGAAACACTGGCTCAGAAATGCTGCTTGGGTCACATTTTGCATATGCATTTTCTCTAAGATAGCCCGATAAAATTTTCATCTTATCAGGAGATGCTTGGTATAGCCAATGCAAATTACATACTCATCTTCCTGCAGCAACAGAAGGAGAAAATAACAGAATAAGGGATCGGGTGTTTACTTTGGCTTCTAGAGCAAAGTGTAAGTGGCTACCATAGCAATGTGAAGCAGATTTTAATATTTCTTGTAGTTCAGCAGATAATCAACAACGGCAAACATTGTTGCTTCACATGCAAGGCAGCGTGGGGAGCTGATGAAAGGAGGAGTTGGGGATATCTTAGGCGATGACAATGGAAGAGCCTGATGTAAACACCCAGCAAGACGCTCCAAATCACTTGAGCCTTACTTAGGTAAGAGCTTCTCAGTCCCTGCAGAGCAGGGATGTGGCTCAGAGGCCAGAGCTGCAAGCCTGAATGAGGGAGTGAAGTCAAAAATACCCAGCACAAATCAGATCACAAGCCTCTCATTCAGGGCTCCTCGGCTGAATGCGAGTGGCAGGGAACAACACAAGATGGCTCTGCTGAAGGCTGCAGTGGCACTGCCACATTATTCACACGAGCTGCTTGCAGAATTTCTTGTCTCCTTTCCACCTTTTATCCTTGGGAATAGTGTTCTTAATGAATCTTTTCTTCTATAAATGTTCATCATTATCTAAATTGCTTTTTGTCTTTCAGTTATCACAGTCTCTTCTTGTAGGCGGTGTTCAGAGGAACTTCTTCCAGGGAGACAAAAACGATGAGTAACCCTTTGTTTGCCCTTCCATCTTCTCTTGATTTTAATAAGACATGAAAGGCAAAAATCTGAGACATCTGTTGTTTCTTTCAGCCATTTCCACAGAGACATTAGATAGCATTTCAAGCGCTCAACTGACAAAACAACTCACCTTGTGAGAACACTCTGATTTATTAGACTGTTTCATTGCACTAATTTTGTACAATGTAGGAAATTACTTTCTTCTCTAACACTCCCTCCATTTTTTTTTGCATAAAAGCAGGATTTTCACATAGTTTTAGGGTATTTTATTATACTTATTGTATAATTATTGTATATTTATTATATATGAGTAATGATATGCTTGACATTTGGAATGTGAAGGAAGTCAGCTAAAAGTAATGCCATTAAGCCAGCACATAACTGACTGATCAGACCCAGAGATGTGGCTAATGCCTAATTTGTCATCTATTTTAATTAAAAAACCTTGATGTAGGAAAATAATACAAATCAACAGCACTGGCAGAGTGAGAATATCATATATACTACTTCTGGTGATAGAAATAGTATATACTCTCATCGAAGGAATTTGTTTTGTTAAAATGGGGTGAACTGAGAATAATTTTAAACTCAAGATGGTTACTGGGAACCAGCATGACAAGCAGGATTTTTACCCTCAATGGCACTCTTAGGAGGTATTTTATGACCTGCTTCGATAGAGCAGACACCCTGGAGTGTCCTGTTGACCAAAAGGCTCTGTGGGAGCAATCCCTTGTGGGTACATTGTATTCCATTTTCACTGTCTGTGATTCCTGGTTTCAAACTCTGGTGGGAACTTGCAGCTTTTTGAAAGGCCATTTAATGCTGAGAAGCCACAGAGCAAACCCCAGCTCCAGCTGACTCATGGCTTGGCCTCACAAAAATGAGTTGTCCTGCATGGGCTCCAGGAGTAGGAAGTTCTTTTAAATTTTAACATTTAGGGCCAAGTTTAGTACCAGTAAAACTCCACTGAGAGCAGTTTTTTCATCCTTCCTGAGCAGCCCTTTATAAGCTTCTCAGACTGTCTAGTTCAAGATTCATGACACAATTTCTTCACCTCTGTTTATTGCACAGCCAGGAGCAGTGCATGTGTAAGCTGTAAGATCTGGCCTGTGGCACTGCAAATCAAAGTGTTCAAATCAAAATCAAGTGTTGCAAAGGATGTATTTCTCTGCCACCTGATGATGTACAGCTGGGCAAGTGGCAGAAAGTTTGTGCGATTTTTTAATAGAAATAAATTTGCCTATTCCTTGGTCCCTTTACTTCTCCTTTGCTGAAGGACTTCCAGAAATGCTGGTTAAGCTAGTGAGAATCTTTATGGCAACCTTGAGTTTTGTCCCTAAATTCTTACAAAGAACCCAATTTTCTGCTGACATGAACTGATAGAGCTCCACAGCACACAATAATGCCATGGTGATTTTTATCAGCAAAATACCTGGCATAATTATCTTAGTGTAGTAAGTGTGGTCAAGTGGTGTAATGTAATCCAACACCAGCTAAAGAATGCATGTGACAGCTTTGTTTTGCAAGAAGGGAGTAGAAAGGCTTGTTGGAAGGAGAGCCCAAATGCCTTTTAATTCAGAGAACTAGCATCTGACCCTAATTATGTGGAAAAATGGAGGTAGTGCAAGCACCAGAAAAGGGACAAGTCTGCAACAGGAACAAAAGCATCAACTGCTGTTGAGCTGTATGCAAAGTTCAACTGAGAGGGAGAGAGAGACAGACAAAGTGGCTCCAGTTGCACATAAGTACTAGATGGAAAGTGTGTTGAGGAAGCAGGGCAATGGGTTATTTTTCATAAGCCACAAAATTGCTTAATAAAAGTGAATTGACTTGCCCTTTCTGTAGAAATTAATTATGACGGCAACTTTGCAGAGCAGCATAATAAAGATGTAGGCAAAATAACAGTGGCATTGAATTCAAAAGCTATGCATAATGAATGGTCTATTAAGATGCTTATGATCAGTACTAAAAGACCTTGACTGTTGTATAGTGACGTATTTAAGTTCCTAACTAACTGATTTTGTTCTTTAGTTTGACATGATGTTAGTTGTTTATCAAAGAACAAGGTACGAAATAGCACTGCAGGCTCCAGGAATAACTTACCAAGGAATAAGTTTTTGTATTCAGTGACACTTCATCAGCTTGCAGTGTGGTGATTCCCTGAGATTTCTCCCATCATAAGCATCTGTCCACACCAAAATCAGAGTATGCCCATTATTCATCATGAAATTATGAGCACGGGGATATTTGATCCTATATGGCTAAGGTGGGGTTTTTGGTTTGCTTGGTCCTTAGTTTTTCTTCTTTTTTTAATAGACCATCCCTTCCTCTTAGGGAAAAAAAGAAAAAAACACTTTTTTGGTGTTCTCATTTAGCATCACATAACACCTAACTGTTTAAGGATTCCTATACAACATCTCTTCCTCTTTGCTCTGGCAGCCCCAGTTTTCCAAATTGCTGCAGAACAAAGCAAAGAACCCCAGAAGAGCACAAAAAACCCACTGCAACAACAGCCTCCCCAGTGATACTGCTGAAACAGGGTCCCCCCACTTCAGGGAAGGGGTCTGGAAAGTGACTCAATTTCTAACTCTCCAAAAGCGTGGCATTTGTTTCTGACAGGCTGGAAGCATGGGAGATCTCACTAGTGAGCTATTTGTTATCTCTAAATATGTGTCCATGCAGGTGTTGGCAGATGTTCACACCTCGGTGGGTGAAATCCACCACCTGTCTGTGCTGAAGATAGAGGAGGCACCCATTTCAAACCAAATTATATGAGGTGAGCATCCATAAAGTACGATGAACTGCTAGGAAGGGTGAGTAGATTGAATTTGCTTAGTTATATTTTACAGTTGCAAATTTAATATCCAGGATTGTCAATTATGGTACAATTAGAGCATTTAAAAATGCCATGATAATTACTTCATCTTCCTCTGATTTGTCCCCCAATCAATTTGTGTCTTTTTGCTGTGCAGAGAGACAGACATGTTTGCCATCCTAGACGGAGATGACTAGCAAAGATCAGGCTAGTGTCTCTAATCAAATGGTTAAAGTTTTTCAAATAAATCTGTATTATCTGAGGGTTTTTTATCTTTAATCACACTTATACTCCAGCCTGAATGTGTGCTGATTAGTCAGTTCCTGTCCTAGGGAGACAAGAAGTGCTTATATTTACCCTGATATATTATGCCGGTCATTATTCAGCACTGATTGGTTTGATGGAAAAATATACATTACCTCAGCAAGACAAGCTGCTTAGTCTTATTCATCCTGTTAATTAGATGCTTAAATAGCTATTGCCATTTCTCTTTTTTTTTTTCAGTTTATTGATAGTTGTTTATCTGTGCAGTGATTAAGTAGTTTATTTTATCTTGTCCCCCCCACTCCTTAAAAAATCTGTTCTGAAAGTAGTAAACATATGGCTGTAGCCGTGCCCTGAGGGCAGGCTCAGCCTGCAGTCACAGCTCTTTCCACCAGGTAGCTCTCCTCAACAGGAGGGTGATGAATCCTCAGGAGTCCATTCAGGCTTTGCAGGGACTGATGGATTGCACTGCCTCCCAGGGGAACGCCTTTCTCTCCCAGACAGAGGGGTCCACTGCTCCCTTCCTTGCTCTTTGTTGTAGGAGATGTTGGGGGTTTATTTATGTGGCAGAGGTAAATCCATCAAAAGGTCCGAGGAAATTCTATCCCAAAATGAGGAATGGGAATTAAATATATTTCAGATAGATAGATAGATAGATAGATAGATAGATAGATAGATAGATAGAAGGACAGACAGATAAAAAACCACATCAAATTCCTGACTGCTGTACCTATTTGACAGGGTACCAAAATATTAACTCCTGTATGCCCAGGTATGAGTGTTATTATGCTAAATAGCTAACTTATGAGAAAAAAAAAAATGAAGGACTTATAGATAAAGTTCAGACTTTACCGTCTCTAGGTGGTCCCAGGACAAAATCCATACACATGATAATTGTTTCAAATTTTATTATTCAAAATTTCAAAATTAAAAAGTTCTATTATACTATGAATTCCTAGGTCTTCACTTTAGATCTTATGGATTTAGGAGTTATGTGATTAATCACTGCAACCTGCTCCAGTCTGTCATTCTGTCATATTTTCAACTTGCCAAGTCCACCATTTGACTGCTCATCAAAGTCCCACCCAAGAGGTGAACCATGAAAAAAGTTGAAAAAATGATATGCAAGCAGGTACAACAGCCTGAGTTTCATACACGTTGGGAACTGATCATTTGCATCAGGTTCAAGCATAAGTCAGAATAACAGGAGGTGTCCAACATCTCACTAAGATCTATCCCAAAGTAAGACAAAGTTACAACTTCCAGTATTTTTTATTTTCTTTCTTTCTTTTTTTCTGTAATTATCCTACTTTATATGATTGATTCATGGCTACTGTGTAATTGAGAACACCAGACAGATTCTCATCCATTGCAGCCATAAGTTGGTGGAATCTAGAGGTAGGATGAATCCATCTGAATTCTGGTCTCCCAAAGGACATCAGTTATTAGTAATAGAGTTAACTTTTCAGCTATCTCCTAACTTAGAAAAACATTAGCAACAACTGATTAATATATTATTAGTAGTATTTCTACTATAACAATAATGCTGTTGCAGTGACAGCCATCCTATTCTTGCAACCAACATAGTCTGAAACAAGGAGATCCTTGTTTTAAATGCTGACTTTTCAAGGTATTGTAACTGGGTGTAAATGTAAGTGAATAAAAACAAAAAGAAAAATTATGAAGCCCTAATATAGAAATTATGGGGGTGAATTCTTTTGATGTGGACATATTACTTTAACTTGAGTAAATAAATAAAATAATGGAAGAATTGACTTGCTGTCTTTGCAGATATCAAAGGGATTTTATGCCCTGTTCTGGCTGCATACAACAGACAGAACATTGTTGGAGGATGAAAATGTCCGGTGCCTTGGCACCGTGCAGGGATAAGCAACCCTACAATGACTCTTTTGCAAATCCTGCTATTGCACTGCATAAAGGAAACTGGTTTGGAAATGAAAGGGAATGATATCGGCAGTGGGAAGAGGGACTTGGAATGAGACCTGTGGCTGAAGGGAAGCCAACAAGGCAGCTCAAGAGAGGACACTAAAAAGTAAAACACTGGCAAAACTGCTCTGACTTAAAGTGGGGGCTATTCAAAACCAAGGTCATCCCAGAACTCCAAGGACCTAAATAGGACCTCTGTGATCCTTCAAAGGGAGGCATTTGTTGATACGTGGCTTTATTTGTAGCTTTTACATCCAGTTTGTGGTTACAGACACAGATTCTGGTTGACCCTTTTCCACTAGGCTGAAAAGCCCTCAAGAATTGAAACTGCCATAACCAAATAATTTGTTTCCTTTTTGCTCAATTAAAAAGATCAAGGGTTTGAAGTCTCTCATTGCAAAGCAACTCTCCTCAAACCTTTGGCTATTTTTTTTTTCTCTTGTGGATTCTGTGTAAATTTTTTGTACCATTTTTTGAAGAACTGGACACAGAAAATTTTTTTTGGTCTTGCCAGGGTTACAGAAGAAACTTTTTACCCTGCTGTCAGCATACCCCCACCCCATTCTTTCACTGCAGTACCTTACTGACAGTACTTACATAATTACTTGTACTTTGCCTCCCACTTCCTCCACAGAGCCTTCATTTTCCAAGGTCATTTCCCATTCTTTGCATATGACCAGGAGCTCGAATTTGTCTTTGCATTTGGTACAGTTGAAGGTGTTTTGTGCTGACTAGCTCAAAATAAGCTGACTACTTTATGAACTTGCCTCCTTTGCCTTGCATGGGGCATACCAAGATTCTGAGACATCAGCACAGCTCACATGGTTCGTGTGGCTTCCTTCCAGGATGCTACACGTGTCATTAACTGCCTGTAGGACAGAAAGTGCTGTAAAACATCAACATAGAGTCTCTTCATGTTTTAAAGGTTTACTAGGTAAAAATGGGAAAACTAGAGGATACTGCTTGAGAGGAGGGAGGCAGGAGAACTGAGCAACTGTTTGCGGTAGGGTCGTTTTCCTTTCACTGTCTGGTATTTCTAACTAATGTTGCCACATCTGTGTGTTCTGACCTGCCTGCCACAGGGATTGGTGGGTGTTTGCCAAAGAGGGAGGGAGGGAGGGAGGTATATGAACTGTACCTTTGCCCATGCCAGTCTGGAGATAGCTGCTGCTCAGCTGACTGCTGCTGGAGCTCAGCAAAATGAATAAACAGAAACTAACTCTGCATTGCACTTACTGTCAGCCTTGGGGTAAACTGGGTAAGGTAACCATTTTAATACAGAGATTATCACTGGATCCCTTCCTTTTTTGGGAAGGGATCATCAGAGAATAGCAGAGAGAAGTGTGTTCTTCTGAGGTAAACGCAGCAGGTCTCTGTCAAAGCCCTCTGCCCTAATGTTGTTTCAAAGTTTCCTTAAAGTGCTGGACACTGGCATGCAGTTGTTTCCCTTGGATCCTTGCAAACAGTAATACAGCCTTCCAGGTTTTTTTTAAACCTTTTTGTCGCCTTGATTTTTCAGCCTTCTGATGTTTTACATTTCTGTACTGGAGTTTCTCACACATTGTAACATAAACAAAGAATGATGTTTTGTAAATCATGCATTCCTTCCAGGGGGAAGGACAAACTGATGGACTTCTGGTTGACCAGTGGGGTCAGAGAGGTGTCAACCTCATCCCCCAGTTGCTGGTCAAAGTCCAAACCCTATTTAAACCCAAAACCCAAAATAAACTTTCTTCTTTCTCATTCTCACAACTGGATGGTGTGAGTGTCCTTCTTTCGTGTCTGTCAGGCAACACCTTTTAGCCTGGACAAGGGATCCTCAGTGGAAAGCTGTGCAAAGGGTGTATTAAAAATGCAGAAACACGCCAGCAGCTGTGTGGGGAATGGAGCAAGAGGGCTTAATCCCAGCTCATGGGGGACTGATGCTGTGGGAGATCCTGCCTGGGATCTGCAGCAGGACCTGGACAGGCTGGATCGATGGGCCAAAACCAACAGCATGAGGTTCAACAAGGCCAAGTGCAGAGAGTCCTGCTCTTTGGCCACACCAACCCTCACAGCAATACACGCTGGGGAAGAGTGGCTGGAAAGCAGCCCAGAAAATGGACCTGGGGGTGCTGGTCAACAGCCAAGGTCTGTGTCAGGAATAGTGTGGCAGCAGGACCAGGGAAGTGATTCTTCCCCTTTGCTCGGCACTGCTGAGGACACACCTTAAGTGCTGTGTCCAGGTCTGGGTCCCTCAAATCAGGAAGGACACTGAGATGCTGGAGCAAGTCCAGGCAAGGGCAACAAAGCTGGTGGAGGGTCTGGAGCACATGGTCTATGAGGAGAAGTTGAGGGAGCTGGGGGTATTCAGCCTGGAGGATGCTCTGGGGAGACCTTCTCACTTTGCAATTCTCTGAAAAGAGGCTGGAGCCACATGGGGGTCAGGTTCTGCTCTCAGAAAACCAGCGACAGGACAGGGGGGCACAGTCTTAAGGCCGGGGAGGTTCAGGTTGGACATTAGGAAGAATTTCTTCATAGAAAAACTCATTAGATATTGGAATGGGCTGCCCAGGGATGCGGCTGGAGTCATCATCCCTGGAGGCGTTCAAGGAAAGTCTGAACGCGGCACTTGATGCCATGGTGTGGCTGACATGGATGTGTTCGGTCACAGGTTGAGCTCGATGACCTCAGAAGCCTATTCCAGCCGAAACGATCCGCGATTCCGTTCGCAGCCAGGCCGGCCGGGCACGGGCCGATTGGGACCGGGACCCCCGCTCCGAGCTCGTCCCGCCCGGCGGAGCCGCCGTGCCCGCACCCGCACATGCTCACTGGGGCGCCGCGGGAGTCTGGGCATGTGCAGAGCGGAGCGGGCCG
>JANPWX010000042.1:275300-341016 GCA_024734555.1 Trochalopteron elliotii
CGGCCCCGCTCCCAGGCCCCTCGCTCTGCTCGTGCGGAGGGAAATAATAAAAGCCTGAATGAAATAAAGCAGGGGAGTGGAACGTGTTGGCTCTTCCCTCGGCGCGGCCGCCTGGCCGCCCCGCAGGGGCCCGCTGTGGCTGAAGATGGGTCGGACCCGATGATCTCAGAGGGCTTTTCCAGCCCAGCTGGTTGAGTGGCCGTGCGAGCGCGGCCGTCGCGGGGGCCGATGGCGGTGGCGGGAGCGGCGGTGCCGCAGCACATGGGCCGTGGGTGTCTCGGCCCGGCGCTGCTCTGGCCGGGAGCCGGCACCTCAGGGCCCGCAGGACCGGACAGCTCCAGGTGTGATGGTCTCTCCGCCTCGCTAACCCTCCGAGGAGCTGAGCCTCACGTGGAGGTGAGCCCGGCTGCGCCTAGCCTGCCAGCGTGTCCCATCTCCTGCTCCGTGCTGCGGGATGCCATCCTAACCCGACCCATCAAACACCTGCCATCCCAGTCCCCCTCAGCGAGCAAACTTCCCGCTGGTAGCCCAGGGCTCGTCCTGATGCGCTGTCGGTTTCTGTAGCACTTCAGTAGTTCCATCCTGGGCTGGTTTGGTGCCGGGTGTGTCACTTTCGGTGCTTTAGTGGAAAAGGCCAGAATTTCAGCGTGTTCACTTTCAGGAGTGCATAGTCTGACTCAGAAACTAGAACACTGTAATATTTAATCTTATGCAAGAAGGTGCATGGAAAAGAGTTTGAGTCCTCATAAGCCATTTTTTAGCTCCCCTGTGGTCAGTCTGTCCCTGAGCCAGGTTGATCCAGCAAAGCTGCAGCCTTAGTTGGTCAGGTAGGCATGTTCAAACATTTGAAGATCTGTTTGAGTTGTGAACATCTTCCTGAGCACCAAGTGTTGCCTCCCGTGCCACAGCTTCATGTGCAGGAGGTGTGAAGGAGCCACGCTGGAATTCACATCTGGTAATTCCCACAGCTGAGCTCTCCTGGTCTCCTGCAATCCGGGGAGGGGCAATTTGGAAAGGACCTATTGGACAAAGTTGTGTAAAAGAGAGAAATTACAAGGGTGTGATCAGTGCCCATTTTTCTGTCATTCATTCATTCTCACCATAAATGTTCTCCATCGCTTTTGCTGTAGAGCAGAAGCTTTTCTTAATCAAGTTTCATTTGGCTATTAATGGCCTATTTATGACCTGCTTTGTCACTTTTTGGGTTTTTCCTGTATGCTCAGCTTTGGAAATTCACAACTACCATCAGCACAAGATAGATTCTGCCTTGGAAGGATTCATTAGGTGTAAAATGATAATCTTACAGCTGTGTGTTTTGATAATCGGAGATCAAAAAATAAGTCTCAAAGTCTGGTTCTCTTGCTGACTGACTTCTTCCCTCCAGTACTGTTGCCTTCAGGAGAGCATTTGTTAAAAAGACAATAATCAGTTGCAAGAAATACAAGTTTTGCGTTACTCTTTAGAGAAAACTGAGCCTGTTGAAATTGTTTAGAGCAAGGCTTCAGTTCTGCTCACTGAAAGTCTTCTCCTGCAGTGGGCTGGGTATCCTTTAATGTCTAAGGAAATTTTACAGGACTAGAGGAACTAGTTCAAGGGAAAGTTACTGTAACTTGAGGACTGTCCCAGATCCACCTGAGCTGTTGAAACAGAAGCTGTACTTGGCAGACCCAGTCCTGTAAGGCTCTGTTCTTGGTGCATGTTCATCCTTAAACACAGGAATTTTAGTATGTTACTGTTAGGCTAACATATGCTTTCATGATTATGTGGCTGGTGAGAAAGTTGTTTTATGTAGGATTCAATTTTATGTAAAAAAATTAAAATACTCTTCTGTTTTACATCTATGCAAAAAATATGGTAGCACACATAGTTAAATCAGTAGTTAAGTTGTGTTTAACTGATGAGTCTGGTGCTAGAGTGAAAAACTCAGCCAGTGAAAATGTAATGAGATCAATGAAATTATTCTAATAGTAAAATAAAATATATTATTACTTTGGATAAGTAAATTTGCTTGCTCATTATATACTGTAGTTTGGAATAGATAGTATCCCCTCCATTCCTATTGATAATAAAACAAGACTATTTTAGATACCACCAACTTCCCTCAAGTAATTTTAGGATGGTTTGTTAAACAGAGTCTCTTAATTTTCTCGTTCATTGCTTCCAAATGTAGATAATAGTATTATCTTGGAAATAAATGCAGTTGGTGGAAGGATCTGCTGGATCTGAATATTGGGGGTAATGGGTACACAGACTTGGCCTATCTTTATTTTGTTCAGAGTGGTGTACGACTTAAGGTTCTTGTAACATTTTGTTGTGCAGTCAGGTTTCTAAAAAACGCAAAAGGATTTGGAGAGGTTTCAGAGAACATTCATTCAGTGGCTGTTGCCTTGGTTTGTTTTTCAGGATGTGTTTTTCTAGTCTTGAGAGCCTTGCCTGGCGCCAGGTAAACGAACTGACTGAGAAGTGCTGCCCTGGGTAGAGGGGCAGGCAGGGTGGCAGCGTCTGTGGCTGTCTGCTGTCACATTTCCACTGCTGCTCAGGAGACTGAACCTGAGGCGGGTGTTCTGTAGCTGCCCACTCAATTCTCAGTGGCAGCTGTGAAGCTCTCTGGGGCTTGGGCAAGTTTTCTTGGCTGTTTGGCAGAGCTCTGAGCAGCAACAAGGACACTGAAGCCGTCTGTGTGCAAGATACTCTTATCTTTCACCCATGCTGAATTTTCCAAGTCCTGTGTGTTAGACTCAGATACCTGATACTGATCATTCTTCAGCTTGCTCCATTACCAAGTTTAAGGTCAGCATCCTGGAGAAACAAGATCTCTGTGTTGATGATGTTTTGGACTTAAAAGTGTTGTTTGAGTTTTAATCCTCAAATAGTTTTCTGAAATGTCATGATTTAATAAAACAGTTTCACTATAAATATTACTGTTGCCTAAGTGGACTTTAAGTGATGTTTCCAGTGATGCACACTTCTGTTTAACTGACCCTCATATTCTTGGGGGTAAGACTTAAAACAACAACAACAAAAAAGCAGTTTGGCAAAACTTTGTTTTAGTAGTGTTATTAGTTATTAATTGTAGAACCTGAGGAATGGTAGGAAACTTCACTAACAGCTGAATCATAACAGTAGTTGATTACCTGCCTGGAAGATTGCCTTGTTTGTCCTGGGTTTTATTGGCACTGCTGGTACCTTGCCCTTAAAGACAGAGTAATCTTCTGCAAAAGTCCCTTTTTTTCCAGTTGGAAACAGGAGTCAGTGATAAAAGTGTCTGGAGTTATAAACTAGGTAAAATTACACTTCAAACACTGCCACTGTCATAGCCACATTTCTGGTCACTTTGCTAAATTACAGTGGTTAACAACTGCTGTTAACCACACATACACTACAGGTATTTATATTGCCTGGATTTTTTTTTTTCTTCATTTTCGAAAGGTTTAACTTTGCTCTGTGTTTGTTGGCTGGATTTGATGAAGTGTAATGATTTCCAGTCTCTAGTCCCAAGCACTATGGCTCTGTATACTTTTTTTTTTTAATTATGATCTATTTGGTCTCTTAAAACTTTTTCTCATAATGTCAGCACCTTTGAATAAGGGAACGTCTTATATGTATCTTCTTAGGAACAGACTAGACTGCCAATCTGCCAACAGTATCTCAGAGCAGTACCTTTGAAATGTACACTATTGACAAGCTCCTAATGTGGTCTGACAAATTTACTCTATTTTATGGCAGATGGGTAATTTTTATGGCCAGAGGAATTTCTTAGGACACCTTGTTGGCTGCTGTCTTCCCCTCTGTAGTCAACTGCTCTATAATTTATTTTTCCCCATGTACCTGTGTGTATATCTTCATACACGGCAGCCATCATTCCCCAGCAGAACCCAGCCTGCTTAAATGTATTAGAGTTCAAATGTTGTTTTTCCCACTTCAGTTTCTTGTGTTAAACCCTATCTTTTTTTTCAGAAACTTGTGAAGGCAAATCTTTTGGTGTGAACTTAGTGGTTGGTCTTTATCAGGCAGTGGTGTGTTTAGTTTTCCTGCCCTGTTTTTTCAAGGGAGCTGTAAGACTGCAAGATGCAAATTCAGGGTTCAATTAAATTTACTTGTACACACTTTCACAGATTTGAGTAAAATCAAGGCATATGGGAACACAGATGCAGGAGCTGACTTTGTACAGTATTTGTACCTGACACTTATCTTTGTGTACTTACACAGGTGATTTTTATTTGTTTATTTTTTTTAACAACTGTTAGGTAATTGAGCCGTGTAGGTTTCGCCAAATGCAACTGACATCTGACCAAAAGCTTGGTTTGCCCATGTCAGCTTTAGGCCTGGTAATTGATTTGTGTATTGTGAGTCAGGATCTGGAGCCATTGTAAAGTGATGAGTGTAATGTTGTCCCATACATTCCCCTTAACACAAGGAGGTGTTAAAAATGCTGCCCAGGCACTATTTGAAAATAGTTTGCACCTGTCTGGTGCTGCTGGTGGTTTACTGCATCCTGTTGAAATACTGATTTTTGGATTTAGCAGAAGGGATCTTTAGCCTAAAATGGTGAACAAGGGAAGAATTGATCCTTTTTTGGCTTTTTTTTTTTTATCCTTTTGACAGCACAGTCTTGTGCATGCTGTACATGTAAGAGGCCATTGCTGTTCAAGAGTTTCCACCACATTTTTGGCCTGAGTCTTCCTACTCCATATACACTGGGAAGAGCAATGTGGTGGCATTTAATTCCATTAAAGCTTCTGGTGCTGACAGGGGTAATTCTGTCTCCAATGATATATCCAAAAAGCCAGGTGTTGGTTTACTTCTACCAACAAAATATGACTTAATTAGGATAGCTTGTTTCGTCCTGAGCAGAGGGCTTCCTGCACCATCAGCTCTTTCTCTTGCCTGTGCCAGTAAAGACATGCCTGGTCCATGGTGTGGAGGCAAAAGTGGAGTGACACTTGCTTCTTTTGACAGCTTTACTTATCTTTTGAGTAAATAAGTAGATTTGGAATCCTGAAGTGGCATTACTTACTGATTTGGCATGGAATGGCTCTCAATTGACTTGAAGGCCACCCTGGTTTGCAATATAAATACTAAAGTATATGCATGTAGCATTTTTAAAGTTTGGGATTTTTTTTTCTTTGATTTGTGTTTTTTAATATACAGGAAAGGAGTTGGTTAATTTTTTAATAAAAAGAGTAGGAAGAGTCACCACCTCACTCTGTAAATGAAGGTGTCTTTCCTGTTGTTCATTGTGAATTACATTATATACTTTTACCCTTACAGCCTTGTTTTATTACTAAGTCCTTTTCAGCCATAGTAAGTACCTAATATATAAAACATCTAATTTAGATAATACTTACATTTTGTTAGCAAATTCAAGTTCAGGAGACACAGATTCAGAACTTAAAGTCAAAAGACTAAGTTATAATTAAAGGAGCTTCTGCATACAGAGTTACCTACTTAATTTAATACTGATAAAGGGCATTAATATGTTTGCAGGACAGTCCCTGCTGGCCAGCTGAGCTGTGGAGTGAGCAGTTGGTGAATAAGTGAGGTCACTGTTGTGAGGGGACAGGCTGTGTTCACTCATGTTGGCTGTTTTGGGGTTTTACTCTTTTACTGTATGATGGAGCAGGGCTGGCTGAGAAAACGTTTTGGGTGGGTTAAGAGCTATGGCCCAGAATATTCTGTTATTTTCTCCTTCAGGGCTAATGATTCAGAGTTCTCTGTTCATGGAGCCTGTGAAGAGAGCTGTCGAGGGTGGGGCAAATCTGTATTTACATTTTTCAGTCATTTGTAAAGTATCGAATGGCGAGAATGACTTTGCCTTAAAGGTGAGCAAACACGAGCAGTTACCAAGTATGAAGAAACTCAAATTGTATTTGTTGGTGCAGTTTCCATTCCTTTTCTTGCATCTGGATTGTAGAAGTCTCTTCCCTTATTTTCCTGAAGGGAACAGGGAGTAGCTTGGCAGTGGAGCAGTGACCAAGAGCCTTTGTGCTCCTGTGTAGGTTGTTTCACCAGTGTAGTTTCTTGTTTCTTCATCTACCTGTTAGTTTTTTGTTTTTTGGGGTTTTTTTCCTGCTTCTTGGGCATGGGTGGTGTGTAAGAATTTTGGGTGCATAAGGAGAAGTGGAGACAAAGTAAAGAGATGGATGGGAGACCCTGGTTTTTCTGGTGCACAGATCAGCGACTCTGCAGGTACCCATGTATTGCACCAACCATTCTTTCTTGGATTGATGTGTAACCTGAGCTGGTGTGGGTTTAAAATGGTCACTGCAAACCACTATATTCACCTTGTAATTTTTGAACTCAATCAATGAGATTGTTTAACTCTGCATTGATCAAAAATTGATTGTTTTGGGAGCTACCATGTTCTTCCGACTCTTCCTAATTGCTTCAGTTCTAGAAGGCTGTCCACTTCATAGGATATTAATAGGCTATTAATAAAGTTTATGACCCATGTTATTTAAGGACTCTGTGTAGACAAACAGAAGAGTTTTCAATTCAATCAAATGGAGAGCTAATTTGGAAACTGCTATATTAACTTTTTTCATTCTTTTTTCCTTGTGTAGCTATTGGCGAATATGAAGAGCTTAGAGCAGAAAATAAGAAAACGAAGGAAGAGGTTTGTATATATCAATTATTCATTTAATACTAAAATGCTAAATACCAGAATACCTTGTGCACTGTGGCAGATTGTTGACTGCTTTTTTGAGTTCACTGTTACTTACTAATAATAAGTATTACTTGTACCTATATGTTTTAAAGAGCAATGAGTGCAACTCTCACAACTGTTCTGGTTGTCTCACTCCAGAAAATTTCCTGTAAATGTATTTTAAGTGATTGCTGCTTTACCAGGTTTGCCTGTGATTATAATGGGAGCAAAGACCAAGTCACATGTTCACATAGAACTGTTTCTCTTTGATCTAAGTCTTGTTTTATTATGACTTCATTTGCACAGGGGACTTAATTACTGAAAAGAAAAAAAGTGAACAACTTCCCTCAGCCTCTGAACATTCAGAATGTAGGAATATGATTTCTGAAGTTAGGGAGGAATGCAGAGGAGTCAGTGTTACACTGTATCATAAGCAAAATTCTCCTTTCTCCAATATAAGTGAGCTGAAGATGTAAGAAACCTGTTCATTTTCAAATCCCTGTCAGCTGCCAAGACAAGTAGGTTTAATTCAGCTTCTTCTGAAATCATTTTGGAAGGGTCATTTTTAGTTACAAATGTTTCAATTCAAGGCTGTACTGGGAAGACCTTGTCCTTAACTCTTCTCTTATTGTTAAAGAAAATTTGAAACTTAATTATTCAGCAAAGATGATGTGTATTTCTACTGAGGTCAGCATATTGTGCTTCATTCCCTCCTATCCTCTGATCTCCTTGTCCTTTTCACTTTGGTTGCTGCTGCATTCCTGTTCTGCTGTCCTTCACCAACATCACAGATATCCCAGGAAATCTGTCCTCTGTCTTTGCTGTTTGGAAGAAATGCTCAGAAGAAAATGAGAATAGAGCTGAGTTAGCCCAAGATTCCATCCAGCCCAGAGTGCTGTCTCTGACAGCAGGAAAGGAGGCATGTAGGAGCATATTTAACTCCTGGGCAGGTTTCTCTTGCAGTCTCCAAACCATTTGCAGCCTGGGAGTGATTTCAGCATCCTGCCCTGCACTGCTCTCTTCCTTTAGTTTGTCCCGTGCTGGCTGTTGGCTTCTGTCACATGTGGGGAGTGCCATGCCAGGACATGTGCAGACCCCATGAAAAACAGGCTCCCAGCTTTGCCTTGAACCCAAGTCATCTCAGCTTTGGTGTTTCTGCAGCAAAGCTTTGTTTAGCTTGGGAAGGGAGGAGTGGGGAGACTTCTCTGAGCTGCATTTTTATTTAGGTTTTTTTTTCTTCAAAGGGAATTTCAATGAAAAATTTTACTTTTGAAATTGAGATGGAATGAGATGTTCTTAGGTTGTTTCTTCTTGTCTGCTCTTCTTGCCTCCTTGCTCCTCTCTCTCACAAGACTCCTTTCCTACAGCTGCATATCTCTAGTTACTTCTGTGTGTTTCATCTGGGGGCTGCTTTGAACTCTTTCAGAATCCTTGCATAACACCCGAAAATCCTTCAAGCCTGAGCTCATGGGGATTACATCCCCAGCTGAGCAAATTAGCTAAACACGTGCTCAGGGCTGGATTTTCAGTTGTTATGCAAGTTTTCTCCCTCCAAAAATTCCATCCTGCAAATTGGTGTGCTTGTGTAAGCAAGTCATGGTTCACTGTTCAAGTGCTTGCACTCAAGTGGTTGAGTGTGAGGCTCTTAAATGCATTTCTTCCACAAAAAAAAAAAAAATAAATCTGTTGATACAGAGTTCATGGTTATATTTGTTTCCAGTGCTAATACTGGAAGAAATTATTCCTTGTGTTATGGCAGGGCAGGACCTAAAGGTCCTTAGCATCTCTTGCTTTGTATCTTAGTTTGTGCTTTGCACGATCAAACCCACTACTGGAAAAATGTAGCACAGACTTTCTCTGGGTCTGGGAAGGTGTGGGTGACTTCTGTTCCTGTTTCTGCCACTGTCTGTCACTGTGAATGTCAGCAAATGCCTTTCTCTGTATCAACTCTGGTCACATAATTGCATCGACAGGAGAATGAGAAGTTAACTTTTTTAGCAGGTGATTTGCAGACTGTGTGTGGAAAGTGCCACAGAGGAATTAAACAACAGTCTGTGTGTATGTGCTTTTGGTACACTTGGTGGAATACTTTCCTAATCCATTACTGTACTGGTATGGCTGTGAAAGATGAGCTGTGCATGCAGAAATTGTCCTAGTTTCCATTAGACACATGGAACTTAGTGGATAATGAGCAGCTAACTCAAGATACAGTTCTGATTTTTGAAAATTTATGCTCTTTGTTCCATATTTTTTCTTAAAATTAGGAAGTAAATTGACTTTTACATGGTTTACTTTGTTCAAAGCACTGCTGGTTTAAAGGGATGCTAATAACCACAAAAATTCAGGAGTAAAATACAAGATCTTTGATCCACAGTGTCTCTTCCTCATTGCCTTGCAAAGCTGCCAATTTGGAGACCACTGGTGGAGTCTCTGACAACATTTGCCCAGACATTTTTTGTTAGTGCTTTTAAATACTTTTACAAACAATGGAACCAAAATTATATTGGCAGATTACATCTCTTAGGTCACCTTTTTTTAATTGGTGTAGCCAACAAAACATTCAGACCAGCCCCCCAAAAATGGATCACTAATGGTCAGCTGCTCACAAATGTGGGTAACTTAATATGCAGTTCTGCCATATTCAGAGTCAGATCATGAATAAATATTTGACTACTTGCTAATCAGACAGAAATGACTCTGAACGTTGGTTTTGACAGTGTTTTGTCATGCTGCCAGTAGGGAAGAAAAAAAAACAAGACAGCTATCCAAAACAGTAGGTGTAATACTGTGTCTCTGATACATCATTCATGGTGTTTGCTCTGTTAAAGCACAAGGATGGAGTGGATTATATGTTTTGTCACCAAGGGGGAATGGGGAAGGGATCCTGCCTTGATCACATGCTCATTGTTTCTCTGAGTATTGCAAATGTCGTTGGATACTTTTGAGCACTGCACCAAACTCACAATTTTAGAACAAGCATTAAATCTGCATACATTTCACAATCTGTGTAAATGGGAAAGAATTGTGTTTTGTGTTGCTTAGCAATGGTTTAATTGACTCTCTGACTACTACGTGAACTTCTTGAATCATAATATCTGGACTGAACAATCTCCCTGTTGTTTTTGCCCTTTTTAGACCTTTTACTGAAGTCTGTAGGAGCTTATGTGCAAAATAGTTGGCAAAAAAGAAGCCTGTTAGTAGAGAATAGACAAGAAACTAGAAATTAAAGTATTGCCTTGTGTATTGGGTACCTAGAAGGCTAAAATCTGTAAGGAGTGGGATCGACAAATCTTCTGAACTTATGCCTGCAAAGATGAATAATATATGAAGTATTCATAAAATTAATTTTGGCAACTGGACTGCTAATTTCTAAAAACACAGCTGCAATGTATTTTTACTGCTAGGAGATGATTACTGACTCCTGTAGCCAGTTCAGGACTGCAGTATTGTCTGTTTACATTGTTGGGGTTTTTATAAATGAGGTAATGATGGGATAAATATTACATAACTAATACTAGACATATTAAATAAAATAGAAAAAAATGCTTATTTTACTTTGCAGAGAAGCTGGAACTCTTAATTAAATTAAAAACAGAAAATTGACTGGCAGTCCAGGAGCTACAAACTTTTTCATTTTTATTCAAGGGTACTCTTTAGTTTGGAGCTATCCCTTAACACTGAACAGGGGGAAACTTAGTAAATACATGGAAACTGTTTCTCTTCAGCAGTTGCTTGTGCTTGAATGTGGAAAGTGAACAGTAAATTTTATAGTAATGTTATGCTATTTGCCTTTTAATATTTAGGAATAGTGATACTTTTGTCCATTAGTGATACTACTGCGTATGCCTCAAATTGCTTTTTTGAAAAGTGAGATGGTTGTGAACTTTTAAGACTTTTGTGGAACATTTTATGAGCAGCTCATAGTCTAAATTTTGATTTTTAAACTTTTCAGCTTTATAGATAAGGTCGTTGTATTTTAAAGGGTGATAGTATTTTTTATTATGAAACATAGTTTATAGGCTTTTTATTTTTGTGTAAATTCCAAATTTGAAACAGTTTAAGTAGTTAAAGAAAATCTCCAGTTTTTCTAGTTCTTAGAAGATAAACTAGGGTATTTTTTGGAAGGACCTGTAAGAGCTCTGCTGGCATGGCTCTGATTGCAAGACAGAAGGCAAAGTGCTTTCCATTGATCATTTCAGCAAGGGCAGCAATCTCCCGCTCTCCTTTTCTTCCTCCTCTTTCATTCTGAAGCACAGTAGCAGCCAAAGGAAGGTATTGAGAAAACTGCAACTGGGAGCAGGAATTGCTCTGCAGAGACCCAAGCCTGGAGACCCTGATTGTGCAGAGAAATGTCGCAGTTATGAGGAGAATAGTCAGCTTGCCGTGGTCCAAATGGAGCTCTCTCTGCAAATAGCACTCGAGGTGAAGTGGAATAGGTCATTTAACTTCCCCTTTCACTGCACAAGGAAAGCTGCTTTGCCTTACAGCGTGCTGCCTGGAGGATTTTAAAAGGAATTTTTCCTGTCGTTGGGATAAGGGAGTATGCTGTGTCCTCTGCATCAAGGTTTCCATCAGT
Organism: Trochalopteron elliotii; assembly: GCA_024734555.1. Taxonomy (NCBI): domain Eukaryota; kingdom Metazoa; phylum Chordata; class Aves; order Passeriformes; family Leiothrichidae; genus Trochalopteron; species Trochalopteron elliotii. The sequence goes on from JANPWX010000042.1 coordinate 286,523, forward strand.
AGGAAAGTTGTTGACTTCCACAGGCAGCAGATGAGATCCTTAAAATGCTAATAATGTTCCTGGTTTTTAAATGAGCACTAAAGGCATTTGCTCACTTAATGTGCAGTGGGCTGAAAGCTTGCAGTGTGCAGAAAAATCTGTGGGTGAAGTATGTCAGTGTGGCTCCAGTGTCTTTCTTGGGAAATCTGAGGAGGCAGCAGCTCACACCAGTTCCCCTTTTGTGGCAGAACTGTGCTCTGCAGAGCAGCCACAAACACCTTCTGCATCCCTCACTGCCTTCTGCTTTTGGACTGCTCCTCTGCCACGAAGGTGACACAAAGTTTTGCTGAGGAAACGGAGCGCAGCGAGATTCACGCACAGATTTCCCTTCCCCACCTCTCCTCTGCAGGATTCTCTGAACAGGTTCTTTGTTGACAGGGCCCCAGGGAACGGTGAGTCCTCGTCCGGCACATCTTTGCTCCTTCTGCAGCTCTGCCTTGTTTCACAGTCCTTACAGCAGCTGGGGACTGACCTGTCCCCCTGCTGAGCCCCTTTCCCTTGAAGCCTCACCATCCCAGTGCCATGAGAAGAGAGATTGCTTGTTGTGTGCAGCTCCTTTTGCTCCCACAGGTAGCCATCAGCTGCCCCTGAGCCAACACCAGTGGCATCCTCGCCTTGCTCGAGAGCAGCTCCTTCTTTGGGTCTCATCCAAGATCCTCTGTAGCTGACAGAAGAGTTCTCTTGAATTTGGCTGCCTTTGAATCAGGTTCTCCCCCTTCTTGTTGCTTAACAGCAGGCTCCTTTCCCAGCTAACTCAAAGTGGCTCTTCATGTGGAAAAACTGAAAATCGAGCAAAATCATTTCAGGGTTGTTTTTTTTTTGGTTTGGTTTTTTGTTTTTTGTTTTTTTTTTACCCAGTTCTGTTCCAGTGGCCAGCATCCTTGTAATTGGAGTTGCACTGTAAGAAGCTCAGTCACACAGATCTCTTCCAGAAGTTAACTCATGGTCTTAGGTTGATTCATTGCTGTGAACATGCCCAGCCGCATGTGAGGAAGGATGTGTGTGTAAGGCACCTTGTGTGCCAGTCATACTTCCCCTTGGGTCATGTGGTTTTCACACTGTGGTTAATCACTGACTGTGTCTCTTGTGAATTTTACTCATTTCTTTGAGCTTTTTCATTTACTTACAGAATGGGTTTTCTTAGAGAACTCTATTTAACATCTGTTTTATTCTTTCTTTTTGGAGAAACTGTTCCATCATAAGATCAGTGATTGCAGGCCTGTGTAGTGTTAGCAATAGCCACAAAATTAATAAAACTGGGGTGATGGGAACTCCTTAAAGTGTGAAAATGAAGGCCTTTCTCTCCACAAAGCTGAAACTTTGCTCATGATGTAATGAAATCAAACAGCATGTCCCTGATTATTGGTTTTGAGGTTTTCCTTGCACAGAAAAGGCCTCTTTTCTGAGTCTATTTGTGTTAAAGAAACTAGACTTAAAGCCTATTTTTGACATGCAAAGTATTGCTTCTACTCTTAGTTTAACATGGATAACTGTTTATATCAGTTTTGGATAATGTGTCTCTTTAAAATATTTTCAGAGTAGCTCTGAATCAGAACCCAAATCAAGTATACAACATGCCAGTTTGGCTAAGAAATATTCTGAGTAATGAATTTTTTATGCATAATTTCCATCGATCTTATATGGCTGAAAGGAAAAAGAAATGCTTTGATAGGCTTCTGTATATTATTGCACTGGCAATTGATCTTGGTTGATTTTGCATGTTGTGACTGGCTGCTAATTAAATAACTGGGATCAGTGTTTCATTTCAATTTTCTCTTCTCCTACAGTGTGACAAAATCAAGCAAGAACGAGATGAGGCTGTCAAAAAGCTGGAGGAGTTTCAGAAAAGTAAGCTGATAATGTCAGTGGGATTTTCTTGACGTAGACAATTATGAACATGGTTCTGCACACTCTACAGCAGTGTTAAGAGTGCTGAGATTCAGGTCCACTTGCTCTTTCTCCTTGAAAGCTGAGTTTAAGGAGCTAATCCAGTGAGACTTTGCCCACAGCCAGAATAAATGTCGTTACAGCATTTGTACTCTCTGGCACAGGTAAATCATTCTCAAGTTGCAAAGTGGTGAAGATGCAGTGGTGCAAATGTGGCTCTATCTCACCTGGATTCTGCAAGTGACTTTCAGAATGATGCATGCTTGAAGTGAGTGGGATTTGATGCTGTTGCTGGGATTCATAATAATAATAATAATAATAATAATAATAATAATAATAATAATAATAATAATAATAATAATAATGGCAATCTTTTCTCATGAAGGAGTAGTACTACTTTAAGCATAGACACGTCAGGAGAGGTTTTTAGGATGAACTGCTCTCATGTGGTAATTTTTAGAGCAAGTTCTATCTCGTCTGGGCTGTGAGAACATCAATATTGAGTTTTACTCTTTTATGGTAATGGTTCTGTTGAAACCGTATGGTGTCTGGAAGCAACAAAGCACATCTAATGGGAGTGGAAGTATCCTAGTGGAATAGCTCCTTAGAAGAGACAATTACAATGGGATTGTGGTCTGTTATGTCTGGTTTGTGCCAGTACAGTGAGCTGCACGATGAAGCATCAGAAATGTGGATGAAGTTAATGCAGGAGGAGGAAATCACATGGTCTGTACTTTTGTGTGACTGTGTTAATAGAGGAATTTGCTCACTTCTGTTTTATAATAGTTCATGTGATACAATTATGGAAAATAATCTGAAAATCAACAGGAATTGTCTACTGCCTTGAATGATCTTAGGTAACTGTTCTGTGAAGCAGGAACGTTCTCTAAGAAGTATAATTCCTCTGGAAAAACGGCTGCCTGTTTTGTTTTTGTTATGATATGAGGAATACTGGAGTGTGGCAGAAAATGTCAAGTAGTTAAGACTTAAAATTTGAGGTAATATTTGATGTTGTAAGATTTTATAGGTTTCTTTTATCTTCCTTTCACGTTTTTAAAGGACATACCTTGTAAACATAGTGATAAAATGCCAGGAATATTAGGATTTTAAAGCAATAATAGAGCCCATTATTTAAACGACAATATAAAAGGCAATTATATTGATGAAGAGCTACATTGGCTTTGTGTCTGTGAATAAACTTGGCCTGTACTCAGCTTCTATTTGTTCTCCTGGCATAAACACATATTGTGTGTGATTCCAGTTTAATGGGGCCCCGTTTGTATGCCAAGCAGCTGCATTTTAGGCCCTATTGCGTGATTTCATAGCTCTCTGAAAATTGGTTCTATTGAGCACAAGAGATAGAAGGTGGTGGTGGGGGGGAAAGCTTCAACACACAATCATTTCTTTTCAATTGGAGCCAGCAAGGTTGATGACAACATGACCATTGTGTTATAATGATAAGACCACTAAGGATCTGTACCTCTCATCAAGGCTTTCACACAACAGCAGATACAATTTAATTCACTGCTCTGTCAGCAGTGCTGATACCATTATGCCGTCTGTCTCCACAGTTATAATCACTGTCCTCCGAGAAATGCAGTTGAAATGATCTTGAGCAGTCAAAGAAACTCTCAATTAAGGCTGCCACTTCCAATGTGTCAGATTGTGTCTTATGCACTTGGTACAATTTTCACTTCCAATCCTGTTTATTTACAATGTCTACCAGTAATTATGCTTAACATGTCATTTAGTGAGGGTGCCCCTGCCAAGGAGATTGTTGGGTGCTGCAGTACCATTGAGGGGGAGTTTCTCGCAGTCAATGCCATCAGCGGCTTTTAGTCCCTGATGGGATGCAGTAGTAATGTTGATAATGCAAGTATCGTGCTCATCAAGTCATAATTAGATGCCACTCAAATGTGCCACTTGTAATAACAGTGTTGATTCATGTTTTCTCGGTGACTGCAACTACTAATTAGTTAAGTGGTTTTTGGTTGGCCTGCATTTGCTGCGGATTATTATTACCCCTGAAAAAAAACTGTCAAGGTTAGAGATGTTTCAGGCCACTTAGTGCTTCTTTATGAATATTAATATTGACATAATAAGAACTTTGGACAGACTTAGGAAATAATATATTTTTTGTATTTAATTTGGAAAGACTTTTTTTCCCCTGAGTTAATCATAATTGCAGGTTAATTAAGTTTAAATGAACCAAGAGTAATCCCTAGTTCTGCCATGAGAGCCCGATCCTTGTTTCCTAACTTTAGCCTTGCTTGAGGCCCTTAGATTCCTGTCTGTAAAATGGGAGCAGCTCTGTATCTCCACTGCTCCGTCATCCAGCCCAAAACATCTCACTGCTCAAAGCTCCCAGGGCTCAGCAGAATAAAAACAGAAGATGGGGAATTGTACTACCTGGAACTTCCCCTCTCTCAAATTAAATGTGACAGCTGGTAGGGCACATTTGGAGCAGATGATTTCTCCGTAGTCAGGAGAAATGGAAATATAAAGACAATCAAAGAAAGAGGTCTGGTTGTTCTGCTGGTAGAAGACTTCACATGAACGTAGTTTATAGACCAAGATTTACCAGAATGCTGCCCTGCCTTTTCTTTTTTCAGATTTTGCATCTTCTGTGTAGCTACTTGGCAAACCAATGTGTTGTTAGTTTCCTCTAGTAACAACACTACTTCAATAATGAAAACTTTAGTTGATATTAAGTATAAAGCTGCATGAATAACATTTGTTAATGGCCTTCTTTTTCCTATTATGAAGTCCTGTTTGGTAGTCATTAAGATGACCTCTGTATGTCAGAAAGGCCTTAAATATCTTTATCAGTCTTTGGTCAAAACTCTTGGAAGAGGGCAAGGGGGATTTTCTACCCAGTGGTATAAAATCTGGAGGTTTTAAAGCTTATCTTGATGAAAAGGAAAGGAAATACTAGAAAAAAATCCTCTGTATTTACACTGTATTTTCCAGCCTTGTTCCTGCTCCAAAGTGTAATGGAGCTGCAAGTAATTCCTTTCTGTGCACTGAAATCCTGACACTGGGCTGAGAAGGAATTTGTGCCACACAGTGACTTGCCGATTTAGGGTCCAGGCTGCTGTTTAGGATTGGAGGAGAATGCCAGGAGCCAAGAGGGAATTGCATTAATGAGCCTGAGAAATGGAGAACTCTTCTTGGCTTTTCTACTTTGCTCCCCTGTGCAACCTTAAACCTGTCTCTTAGACTTTGAACGCTGCTAAAGTACATATGTACTGCTGGAAGCTGAGTGGAATTGCAAGCCAAAGTGTATCTGCACTTTTAAATTCTTTCTGATTCACATTGATCTCCTGTGTTACAAAACAACATTTGTTCCAGAACTTTTTGGTCACTCTTTTGCCTGTCTTTGACAGAGTGATGTGTACCACAATTGTAATAGGGATTCTCTAAGTGCAGAGGACAGATGTGTCTCTTGCTCCTCCAGGTGAGGCATCAAATGCACAGCCACCCATTCCAGGTGCAGTCAGACAGCCCAGTCTTGGCCCTGGTCTCAGGGGAGATTTTGTGAGTGTGTTGGAATCTGTGTTGTGAACAGTGAAGGTGGGAGAGACCAAGGTGCTCATTTTAGGGCCTGCTCAAGCGCAGAATGACTTGGAATAAGAAACAGACCAGAAAGTGAAAAGAAACTTTGTAATACATCTGAGTTAAACTTGCTGTTTGAAAGTAGAGGTTCTAGTCTTCTGAAAATGTCATGACGGCAATCTTAAAAGATTATCCTGAAGTTGTCATTCTGATTCCTCAAGTGTTAGTGAAATAGAAGTGATGACTGAGGATGGTCAAGGAGGCTGCTGCTGCTCTTCTGCTTCCATAAGTTTATGCTCAGTTCTACAGCTGCTCCTCTAATGCTGCAAACATGGCTTGAGAGAATTGCTTAAAGGAGCAACCCAAATATTCAATGCTCAGAACTGTTCCTGTCTGTGGAGATTATCTAAGTATGTACTTACCTGTGTTGGAAATGCTTACAATGAAAGTTAACAAAAGAAGATATGCTGTTTCTGATCATGGGAGGCATGTGTCAGTCTCAGGAAAATACTGACTAATTTTTGAACTCTTCCCTTAGTTTCTCACATGGTTATTGAGGAAGTGAACTGTATTCAGAACAGTCTTGAAATTGAGAAGACATGCCGTGAAAGTGCTGAGGCTTTGGCTTCTAAGGTGAGAAGAATTATGGTGATGCTGTTTTTTCACATCTATTTATTCACCTGTTTATCTGTGTATTTATTTAAAACTTGAGATTGTATGCATGACCCTTAGATGTTTCTCTATAATCTCGTGGAGCTGTGAAATAGCTTGGAAGTGGCAAAAAACTAATAGCCAGATGCGAGATGCAAAATACCATTCCTGCCTTTAAAGAAAAAAATACCCATTTTAATGTAGTTTCTGTTTTCATGGACCAGCATCCTGATCTCTGGTTTTCATATGCATTTAGGTTAAATGGAAAATAAGTCTTAGAACTCCTCTGTGTGAAAACAATAATGAGCATTTCAGTGTCTAAATCAAATGGAAAAAGTCAACCACTGCATTACATTTCAGGTGATTGTTTATGAAAGCAAAGCAAGGGCAGGGGAAAGGTGACCTCCACTGCTCTGTTGATTGCGTCTAGTCTGATGAATTTAGCAAGTGTGTAATTTTCTATATTCCATCTCATCAGAAGTGCATTATTATTAAAGAATGTTTTTATCTCTCTTATATATTTTTGGTTGTGTAAAATGCATCTGAGCCACTTCATCAGAAAATGGATTACAGCAATTTTGAACCAAATTTCATTAGCAATGCTGGCTGCCTTTTTTTTTTCTTTCTTTCTTTTTTTTCCCCTCCCTCCCCATTCCCTGCCCAAAGTACATCCTTAGAGATTGTAAAAAATCACACCAGCAAGAAATCACTTTAATTTAGATGCATTAGCAATGTACTTTCTGGAGGTATTTACTTAATTGTTTGCATAATGACACTATATTAGAATTCATAAGATAGACAATCAGCATATAAGTAAGAAAATGAACACATTTATGCAACTTGTCTTCTTCTCTGCACTTCCCCTGTAATGCATGTACAAGGGCAGTTCAAAGACTCACTTTGCTCCGTGGGGCTGTCTGTCTGTGAGCTGTGTAGGGTTCCTCACACCACTCTCCCCACTTTCTCACTATCATTCTTTGGGAACAAGATAAGAAATCCTTGAATAAACCTCCCATGGTTGAAGGGCTGAGGATAAGGGGGATTGGAGATGATTGCTGAGGTAAAAATTCAAGGTCAGATGAACTGTACTGTGGATGTTTTCTTTGAAGACACAGGTTGGACTTCTGAAGTCCGTGTTGACTTTGGCATGTGGTGTGTCATTAGTAGAAAATTGAGTCTCATTCTTAACCCTGAGCACAAGGAATACTTGGCTGGTGAGCAGTCACCCTGAGATTTACCTGAGCACACCTGGGGCTGTGCTGCACCTGCAGAGAGCTGCTGCTGTGGGGTGTCTGGATGCAGGACAGAGAAAAAAATGATGAGAATTAAACATTTGCAGTGACTCCTGTTCAGTTTTTCTTGATGAAGACAGAGATGCTTTGTAGAATCTCTTCTGTACCATCCACCAACCAGTCATGTGTTTAAGCATCCAGCCCAAAGTGGTTTCTGACTTGTGGTCTGACCCATAAAGAGTTGGTTCATGACATGGCTCTCATCTTATGTGTGTTGACTCTGCAGTAATAACTCAAAAGAATTTTGAGATAATTCTGTTGTGACTAGGAATATAGTAGTGGCGGTATTTGTAGTTTAGAAGCAAAATAGGGCATAGGAGAAGGTAAGAATTTTTATTTAACCAATTGATCCAACTTGGAAAACTAGATGAGCTTTCAGGGGCACAAACTGTTCTCCAGGTCATTCAGCTGGGACTCCTAGTACATGTTTAAAGGTGAGGTGCTGAAGCAGCTGTCACAAAGCATGTGTAGCATTAAAGTCAGCTTGATAGTTGATTTGATATATTTAAACCTACACAGTTTTTATTAAACATAAGTACTACAGAGGAAGAATGGGCATGGATAAAGCATCATGTTGAATTCAAGCCTCTCAGAGGAAAAAGTGGACAAGCACCCCATCTTCAGACCATTCTAATGTTGAATGGAACTTAATCTAATGTTACTTTTGTCTCCTTTGTTTGACCTCCTAATGATAAAGGACAAAAAACAGTTGACTCTTTTTTTCCTTGCCTAGCAGCTTAAAGACAGAGTAACTAGCTTCTTACTGTTTGTACTTCTCACCTTTCAGCTGAACAAAGAAAATAAAACCTTGAAAAGAATTAGTATGCTTTATATGGCCAAACTGGGCCCAGACATTATCACTGAAGAGATTAACATTGATGAGGATGAATCATCCACGGATACAGAAGCTACCTCTGGATCATGCAATTCTGTGCACTGTCAGCAGCAAATAAAAGGTGAGCATTGTTGCTGATCCTGCATCACCATGCAAAGCAGAAGTTGTCTGAGGAACAGCAGTGTTGGTTTGGAGCAGAGATTGGTTTTGTTCCAAGTCCTGGTTCTGGGAGTGGTGAGAATCAGAGGATTTCCAGGAATGACTTAGAAGGTGGTGGGATGGTGGTGTGTAACATAAATACTGGGGGATATGCAGCCTGCAGAGGAAGTTAAATGCAACAGCAAAATGAGATCTGCCCAGCTAAGAGAGTTCAGTGCTACTGAATCAGTAAAAGAAACACTTCCTAAAACCCTTAACAAAATAAAAGTTAAGCAGGAGGACAAGGTCACTTCAACTGCAATGTCATTATTTCAGAGCTTGTCAGGCAGAACTCTCCATTTTCTGTATGGACCTCTCCATTTCCATTATGTACCTTTATATGGACAAACTTCATCGATGTTCCAGAGCTATTACCAATCAAGCAGCCTAAAGAGGAACTGTTGTACTGGGTAAAACAGCAAAGCTGGAGAACATGGAAATATATTAACAAGACAGATCTGTGCCTTTTTTTTTTCCCTTGAAATTTCTGATTCTTTTTTGGAAGGCAGTTAATATTTCCATTGTCCAAAATCAACCTTACTTCTCAGCCCTGTGATGAAGTCATCATGATTTTTATATTGTTGTGTCATAGTATCCAAAAAGGGGGAATGCCCACATTCTGGATTTTGTGATAAGAGAGATTAAGTGTTTAACTTCTTAAAAAAAAGGCTTTCACTTTTTCTTTTTCATTGTAACTTGGAGCAGCAAATAATATTTAAGTACAACTTTTTTGAACTTTCAGTATGACCTTGTTAATTGTCTTTTTCAATGCAGCAGCCACAATGAAGTGGTACAAGGTATCTCTGGGGAAAAACGATGTATGTTATAAAAATGCTTGTGAAACAATCCCGCAGAAGAAATAAGGTGTTGTAGTACCCTTCTGTAATCAGTTTTCCATCCTCTAGATGTAGGAAAAGGCAGCAAATGGTGTGATGCACACCATGCAACCCATCTGAATGGGAAGTAAGACCTTGGAATACCTCCTGCCTTTCCTGGAGGAAGATGTCAGGAGTACATTTATTGATCAAACACTGGCTGCAGATCAGATGGGAGCATTGTTAGGAGAGTGGCAGGGTCAGGTTAGAGAAATATTGAAGAAAGGTTTTGAGGTATCTGCTTTCTGTCTTGATGAACAATTCATTAAAGCATGAAAAGTGGTATTTTGGGGATCTTCTAAATCCTTCAGCCTTCTCACCATTCAAGGAAGTATTGGCTGTTTCTTGGAATGATTTCTTCCCTCCCACCACTTTCCTGTAAGGATACACAAATAAGATGGTAAAACCTGAGGCTCTCTGTGGTGTGTGGATATGCTTTCTTCTCTGCATAGTGAGGTTGATACATGTATTGTAAAACCAGAATTAATCCAAGTCCCATAAATTCAGTGAGACTTTTTTCCCCATTAAATTCTCTGGAGAGCACAGATCTGTAAAATGGACAATGTGCATCAAGAATCTTCTGGGAAAACAGGTCTTTGTATTTACTTTAGAGAGTGTGTGCTTTTAATTTAGAGGACAATAAATCTGAGGCTCCAGAACTGGGAGGGGGGATGCTGGTGTAGAATGGACATTTTCAAGATGTGAGACCAAACAGAATGACAATCCAGCATGTCATCATCATGTGCAATTGATTACCCACAATTTTCTCAACTCATGGCTGGTATTCAATGAACAGCAGTGCTGTGAAATACTGGAAGCAGGTGGGGAATGAGAGCACTTACTGAAAGCTAATATATATCAATAAATTTTGATTTTTGTGGTGATTTTATGTTAACCTAAACCTTGATATATTATGTATGCAAACTGATCTCCTGTTAAGAAGTGATTATAATCAAATGTTTTATTCCATTGTGAATTTAATTTATTTCATATTTTAATAATTAAGGAACAAAAATTCTGAGGGGAAAATTACAAGCATTAGCTCTTCCATCAGTAAAGGTTACATTCTGACTCTGTTCACATAATGTTACAAAGACTATAAATTGGCAGCTGTTCAGGACAATTTCTTCTGTGAAAACCTCCCAAGTATTAACTGCCTGTTGTTTTGTTTATTTCCCTTGTGACAAGAACTCACAATCCAAAAAGAACTGAAGTGCATTAATGTGTTTTAAAGGATGCTTCTTAAAAATTGCTTTCTGCTGCCTCCATACCAGAGTCTCAGTGATGTGACAGTCTCAAGAGCAGGACTGAGGACCCTCTGTGGTGGCAGGGTTGGCCGTGTTATAGCAGGAAATGAATCATTCAAAATGCAAATAATGACAGCAGGACTGAACAAGGAGCTTACCTCAACAGAGTAAATCTGAAACTGTGGCCCAGTTATAGATCTGTTACTTGACACTTATGCAAAGCTCATAAATTATTGAGCAAGTTCCTTGATTACAACTGATGCTTGATCTGTAGTTCAGGTGTTTCATACTCAACTGTGCTTGTGTTGCTGTGACATTTCCTTTGTTGTTGTTTTTCCAATAAAATATATTCCTCATTTCCTTGCTCAAACCGTAGAGCTGCGAGATCAGATCGTATCTGTTCATGAGGAAAAGAAGACCTTGGCCATTGAACTGGAAAACCTGAGGTGCAAACTTGCAGAAGTAATTGAAGAAGTATGTATTGTACCATGGAAGGCGAGACCATGCTAGCGTGGAGTCGGTACTTTCTGTAGCTTATTTTGCTAAAAATGCTCAGTTGTGAAGTTAATTGAATACTGCCTAATCTCAAATCCTGCCAGGGATGGATCATGTAGGGCATGTCCCTGGAAGGGACCCTCTATGTCACAGTCCAGTCTGCCACTGGATTTTTTTGGATTTCCTTAAACCCATAGATGTGTAAGAAATATTTCTGTAGGACACATAGTTTAATCACTGGTGCTACCGCATTGAATATATCCTTAAGTTTAGCCATTGGCAGTGCTGGGTCATGATTAATTAGACCAGCAAATTGGCTTTTCAAGCCAGCAGAGTTTCATTCCTGCATGAAAACTGGATAAGCCATGTAGTGATGCAAATCAGGACTTAGTGGCTCTTCCTGTCTATGCAACACTTACATTCAGAAAGACACAGCTGACAGCACTTGGACAAACAGAGCCCAGGGGAAAAAAAAAACAAAACAGGAGTCTGATTATATTAAAATCCAGACAGTCAAGTAACTTTTCAACCAGGTGCTATGGCACCTTATCTGAAAGGTTCCAAAGATCATATATTTGCAGCTGTGACTGGAATATGCCATGGGAAGATTAGTTCATAACCTATGACATCTGTTACAGCATCTGTAAGGTGGAGTAAAGATGCTTTTCATTCCACTGGAAACCCCAGCATCAAGCCCAACCTAGGAAACAGAGCTACTGACAGCAAAATACTTGCTTGCATTATGTATGTGCTGTATGCCTTATGCCTTGTTAACTACAATGCTCTTGGTTTTGATGTGTTCTTTATACTTTCCTAGGTAAATAAGTTAAAAGAAGAAAAGGCTGTTTTGACAACTGAAGTCAATAAGCAACAAAAACTGTTGGAGAAATGTAACAGAGGTGTGTAGTCTCAGCAGGTTCTTTAAGGGTTTTCTACATCCTTTGCAGAAGCTGCAGGTTTTTTTTGTTGCAGTACAAAGAGTAGGTTACAGAACAGTGACTGTGGTCCAGATCTGATGCTTGACCCTACTGCTGCAGGCACTGCATCAACTCATGGACTGCTCCAGACTCGCTGTACTCCAGGAAAATGTGACAGTGTAAATAGCAGGTGGTAGGTGAGGACAGGGAAACCTTTTCCTGTGTGGCACAAGTGGCAAACTAGGGCAGGGGCACAGTCCTTCACAGAGATGGGGTTTGAACCTTCATCTCCTGCTTTCCTAAACCATTACACCTGTCTTCCTTTTAGTTAGCTTCTAATTCTGAATGTCTAAAGTCTTGGGAGCAACTTGTTTTATGTTCGGAGGATGATGAGAAAAAGGCAGGAGTGCTAGAATGTGAGAAATAAGATTTCCAAGTGATGGAAGAAAATCAGAAATTTTCCTTTACTGGAAAGAGAAGAGAGGTAAAGCCAGGACAGGGAAAGTCTAAAAAGAGATATGGCTCAGAAAAGGAAAACTTTTGCTTAGTGAAGGTGAGTGCTTCTACATGAGTAATAGTCGATGGTAAAGAAGTTTAGAGGAGAGGGAAAAGTTTTTAGTACCTTGGGTTACTCTGCCCTTTCCTCTTGTTGCTTACTAAGCCTTAAGAAATTTAAAAATTTTTGGTAAAAAGCCTCATTGTGTGTTTTCCATTTTCCTGAACTGGAAGACAGTGGGTCTGGCTGAGATATAGTAGAACATATCCTGTAAGCTTTCTCCAGGTGTCCATCTCTCACCCCTTCCATGTGTCTGCATCTCTTAAACCTATGACAGGCAGTACTTGAAGGCTCTTAAAACACCAAACTCCAGAACAGTTGATTAAAGAGATTAGCTTGAAGGTTTTGATGAGATAGTATGGCAGATGAACATTTTCTGAAATTTTTTTTGTAAGCATTATCAAAAGAACAACCCCTAGTTTCACATTTGCCTGTTTTCCTGGAAGGAAGAGTTAAAGCAAGATTTTTTTGTATGCATGAAATGAGCTACCAAAGTATTCAATACCTCTGGTATCCTATGTTTATGTGACACTGTGTCCCAGCTGTGCACTCAGTGCATTTCAGTCAGAGTTGATGAATTTATCTGAAATCTTTTTTAAGTATGTGGGGTTTTTGTTGGGTATTTTTTGTGTGTGTGGTTGGTTTTTGTTTATTTGCTTTTTTAAGTTAGCCTCACTTTGAGAGTCAGGTATCCTGGGATGTGTATCCCACTGTCTAAATTACCACTTACTGTACCTACCTTTAAAACCTGTATGCTCATCTCCAAACCAGGTGAACAAATACAGATTCCTCAGGAATACCATAATCTTTGATAATTCAGCAAAGCTCTTTTGAGGCAAAGAGAGGCAAAAGAAGGTCTGTGGTACTTGATGCCTGTTACTGGAGATTTTGAGTCTGAAGAGGAGGAGTATTACTCCATTCAAAAGATTAGTAGTTGTGCATGTATGTGGTGAGGTTTAGGACAAATATTGCAAAGAAAACTGTATCTGGAAATGTAAAACTAGGTCATGCTGTCAGTCAAGGATTCGTGGTACTAGGAAATAGCAGCTTATCTGGGTAAATCAAACAGTGCTGCTTCTTTTGACCTGTTCCACTTTTCCTTCTGATCTTGTTTTATTCTCATAAACAGTGTCTGTGCTGGCAGTAGAGGAATATGAAGAGCTTCATGAAAACTTTGAGCTGGAAAAGAACCTGCGGAAGAAAGCAGAGTCATTTGCACAAGAGGTTAGTAGTCAAGGGAAAAATGAAGACATTGCAAGTGGGCAAAACCTTAAAAGCCTAGATGACTTGGATTTCAATTCCCAGCTCTCTTCCAGCCCCAGATACTACTTAGGTAACATCTGTATTTCATCCATAAAAACGAGTTTACTGTTTCAACAAGCATTTATAAAGCACTTTGGAATTATTCATGCAGTCTTACCTATGTCCCCTTTCAAGGCAAGGCTTTAAATTTATCATGGGCTTAGTTTGCTACAACATCCCAGTGTGGAAGATGTGGTTGGAACCTGGAGGGATTAGCTGTCTTTCTGGTGATATAATTTGAAGGACTGTGTTTTTTCCTGAAAAAATACGTGGACTCCTAAAAAAGGTGTTGCAAAACTACAGCATCAATTGAGGGACACATTTCGAAAGATTATATTGAAACTAGTTTTTGTAATTGATTAATGAGCTGACAGGCAACTTAGGTACAATGCCAAAGAAATGCTGATTATTTACAAACAACTGTTTCTTGGGTTTTGTCATTATTTAGTTGTTGCCTCTTCCAGAATATGGGCTCCTGTTGGTGCAGACTGTCAGAGTAGGTGTTCACTTGAAGGTTTTCATTCCATGAAGTTCTCTTACCCAAAATGGAATCACTACAACAGTGAACTTCAGTCCTGAATTATTCTTCCCTTTCTGTACCTGCTTGTCTTGCTGTGGTATTGTGGTGTTCAGAAAGACTTTCAGAACAGTTTTTAAAATACACGACCGTGTGACAACAAAGGCATTGCTGACTCATGTTTGGGGAACCAACATTTAAAATTACTTTAAAAACCTGTTATCATTGGCCTGGTTTCACACTGATGCTGCTCCCTGAGTGACCTGAGACGTCAGACAGGCTCTGGCCCACAACTGCATCCACAGCAGCTTTCTGCTCCAGTGAGGCTGTGTGAGCTTCCTCTTCCAGGGATCATGTGGCAAGGTCACAGCTGTGTTTGGAGAGCTGAGTTTTCTAGGATGTGCTTACAGTTGCTCTGTTTGGGTTATGCTAAGGATGTTCAGGGAATTTTCTGCTTGCTTTCATTAGCCATCTGTCTTCTCTGTCTCTGTAAAATGTTTCTTTTAAACCTCAAAATGTCTGCTGGATTTTCACTTGGATTTTGCAGAAGCCACAGTAGTTGGTTGTGATAAGCTGTGCAGCGTCGGGAGAAGGAAGAGCTTTGAGTAAAGGGCAACACTGCATGTTCAGTGCTTTGTTCTTCAGTTGTTTGGAGCACTTGGAGAAAGGAAAAAGGCTCCAAGTAATGTGGCTGTCACTGCAGCTGAAAAATGGCACATCTTAGTGTTTAGTACCAGTGTTTGTGATGTCTCAAACAGCCACACGTGTTTTAGCTCAGTAAAATACAGAACTACTGCCTTTGGAGGTGCCTGTTTGGGGGTGGGCACGTTGGCTGCCCAAGGGGCTGAAGCACCTTGAGTTTGCCTTCATGGTGTGGTTAAACATCATACATTCAGACTCAGCTCTTTGCCTTTCTCCATGGCACGGCTTCATCTTCTGTCTTTGCATTATGGCTGCCCTGGGAGAGACCAGGGAAGTGGCTGGTTGGGGACTGCTTTTGAAAGGGATGCCCTTGGCCCTCCTGCCCTTCTGACAGGTGAGGAGGATTGTCCACAGAACAGGAGCACTTGGGAGTGCAGGTGTGAGAGATCACGGGCAGGTGAGCGTGTGTGCAGAAGCGAGCACAGATGGGGGAGAGGAGAGACATGGAGCAAGAGAGGGAGGGAACAGGCAATATAGGAGTGAGGGAACACTTGAAAATCAGAGCTTTTGATTAAAATAAAATAAAAAAAACCCCAATACAGCTTTAATTATAGTCATGCTGCTGGCACCACCATAATATATATTTAATTAATCAAAAGCGATCCAAGTTCAAACATTAGAATTCATGCTCTTTAGAGGTTCTAAAGAAACTGAGTAAATATTGTCAGCCTTGGTGTGGAGAGGGGGAAGGAAAAGGAGAGAGGTTTTGAAGTGAGTCACAATCCATTGTGAAAGGTACAGGAATCTGCATAAAAGAACTAAATAAATAGAGTGTGTAAGGGGCGGAGGCATGGAAAAATCTGTACCTACCTTAATAAAACAGGGTTGTTAACACAGGAATCTTGGCAAGCTTAACCAGAATTCTAGTGTCAGGTTTTAAGAGACACTTTAAGATCTCTCAGCTGTTTGTGGAGCAGTTTATAAGAAAACAAAGGAAGGCAGAGAGTGTCTTGAAGGCCGCTGCAATAATACAGAGGTAGCCCTGAAAAGCACTCTCCCACAAAGATGAGCAAAATACAATACATGCAGCCAAAGGAAGCCAAAAGTGGAAGAACACCATGTGAGAAGCAAATGAAAATTCTCACCGATGTAAAAATCTTGTGAGTTTAACAAAATAATCTTGCATGAGTGATTTATTAAACATACATCCTGCCTTACAACAATATTTTGTAAAGTGATGTTGGGGTGTTGCCTGGCAGACATGGAAGAAGGACACTCACACTTTCCAGTTGTGAGACGAGAAAGAAAGAGAGGTTTATTTTGGATTTAAATAGGGTTTGGACTTTGACCAGAGACTGGGGGATGAGGTTGACACCTTTCTGACCCCACTAGTCAAACCAGAAGTCCATCAATTTGTCCTTCCCACAAGCAGGAATGCATGATTTACAAAACATCATTCTTTGTTTATGTTACAATGTGTGAGAAACTCCAGTACAGAAATGTAAAACATCAGATGGGTGAAAAATAAAGGCAACATTGGGGTTTAAGCCCAGCTTGGCAACTCAGCCCCACACAGCTGCTTGCTCCCCTTCCCCCAGTAGGATGGGGGAGAAAATTGGAAGTTAAAAATGAGATAACTCATGAGTTATGATAAAGACAGTTTCCTAAGTAAAGCTTAAGGTGCACCCAAAAACAAAGCAGAATAAGAAATTCATGCACTGCTTCCCATGGGCAGACAGATGCTCAGCCTTCTCCAGGAAAGCCTGGCTCCTTTAGGTACAACAGCCACTTGGGAAGACAGACACCATCACTCTGAGTGTCCCCCTCTGCCTTCTGCTTCCCCCAGCTTTACATGCAGAGCATGATGCTGTGTGGTCTGGGCTATCCCTGTGGGCACTCGGGGTCAGCTGTCCTGGCTGTGTCCCCCACAGCTCCTTGTGCACCCCCAGCTCACTCACTGTGGGGTGGGGTGAGGAGCAGAAAAGGCCTTGGCTCCATGCAAGGACTGCTCAGCAATAATGAAAATACCTTTCTGTTATCAATGCTGTTTTTAGCACAAATCCAAAACACAGCCCCATAGCAGCTACTATGAAGAAAATCAACTCTTCCAGCCAAAACCAGCACAAGTGAACAGTTTATTATTAGTGTATGCTGGTGGAGAGATAATCACTGCACCAGAAGTGCCCTGGAAACCTCATGGAGAAGGGACAGTGTGCTCTCAAAGTTGACATTGAGCTGACTTTTTTCCTGCCTCTGTATCTTGGACAAAGGGAAATGAAATGTCAAACTGCTGAGCAGTTTGTTGGGGTTCCTTTCACTTCCGAGACTTGCACAGGCTTTTGCTCAAAATGCACAACTGGAAAAAGAAAAGAAGGATTTCCCAAGTGTTTATGGTAACCTGTAAAACAGTTTGCTGTTAAGAAGCTGGAAGGCTGCATTCAAAGGAACTATGATCCAGATGAATTTAAACACTTCAGTGAATCTCTAATACGTATCATTCATCTTTTCATTGACTTTCCCTCCTCAGTGTTACACCATCCTACAGCTGTTTGTGCTTTTAAGTAACTATTGCAGAACAAAATGTGTGTATTTAACTTGTTTTTCCTCAAAACACCTGCATCCCATACTTGGGCCAGTGCATGGGTGACTTTACTTACTCTGGGACTGAATCTTCCCATATTGAAAGATAAAAGGTGTCTGTCAACTTGGGGAAAATCACTGTCACTCTTAGCAGGCATCTGCACTACTCATGAGGTTGCATACAGTGGGTTTGGTTATCTTGATTACCTGAGCTCCCAAAGACCTCTTCCTCAGATGCATTTGTGACCTTTTGGGTTAATTTATGAGCACTTTGGCAGTAACATATTACATCTGTGAGTGCAAAACCATCACTGGAGAAGCAACTCTGTGCTTGCAAGTGCCACACTCTGTGCTTTACTGAGGATAGTTCAACTGCAATGGGTATCTGAAGATAATTAATTCACAGTCCAGCTGACTGAACTGGATTTAATAATTAAAGAGACATAAGTAGTTAGTACTTGAATTCTCCTGAGCTTGGATGTTACCACTTTCGAAGCATGATGTAATGCTAATGTGTTTCATCAAGCTTTTTCCCAGGAAGAGGCTTGGGGAATGGTAACAGATGTATGCTCTAGGAAACTCTTTGGTCTCTTTCTCTTTCCACCCCCTCTCTCTTTTTGTTCAGGCAATTAGTCTATGGGGGAAGACAAAGTGAAGATATTTCTTCCTTTTTTGTGTGGTGTATGATCTACTTCTGAATCTCTTAGATGGTGTCTAAATGCTGTAAGGCTGTGAGCATTATAGAATATATCACTATGCTTCTACCATGACAAAAAGAAAATTGCAGGAAATGAAGAAATAAATAACAATAGAGATTATTTTTTCCCCTGCAGTGGGGGAGTTATGCCTCATAAGTGAAGAATGAGTGCTGTAGTTTGAGAAACGCTTTTGTACAGAACAGGCTGGTAAAATAAATAATGCTCTGTTTTTAAGGAAGTCATGTTGTTGTTGGGAATACAGTCTGCTCACACTCAAAAGTACATGCCCCAAGTACCTCTCTGGTGAGAAGCAAATGATGGGCAAAAAATAGGCTTAACTCATCTACTCCAGTTCTCCCATTCTGACTGAATTAGACCTCTTCTTTTGAGCCATAAAACTTCCTAATGCTGCAGCTTGTAGCTCTTTAGAAACAGCCCCTTCAGAAGCTGTCTGGCAATTAGCCAGGTAACTGAAATCATCTGGATGGTATCTTTATTGGTCAGAAGTATTATGAATCATCTATGAGTGACTCTTGGCTGTCCATATTATGCCTATGTCCTTTTTCATGGTCACACTGCTCACTTAATACAACTAGATTAGACTTTGACTCCACTAAAGGAGTTTACATATATTTTTGTTTTCCTGATTAGCTATTGAACTAAAAGCCATACCTGGAGTTGTATTTTAATCCCAACTTTAGAGCCACTTAGTGCTCTGTCAAGCCATAATTAGACATGATCACTCTGTCCTCCCCATCACATAAAGTCCTTCAAACAGCCTGTTCTTTTGGGGAGATACAAATGCCTTGATCCTACCTCTCTTGGGACATATATGAGGTCTGAACACAAGCTGTAAGGCTTCGGGGTGCACACAATGCAAAAGGCATCAAAAAGCTCCTGTAAACTGTGACAAATGTGAATGGGTTACCCTTCTGTGGCTCACTGATTCCTCACCAGGCTGTGGGGAGGATGGGGCAGTGGTGCTGAGCACTGAGAAAAGGACCAGCTGCTCAGCTGAGTGATCTTCTCCTCTCTTTGAGACTTCTCAAGTTTAACTCTGCTTGCTACTTACCTTTTGTAAATCTGTTTATAATGGACAGCATGCCACTGATTTTTATTTTACTTCATGCAACCATGGACTACCTTATTAGAACAACACCTGCTGTATTGGGACATTTTTCTCCCTTCAAACTGGAACTAAGACAGGTTATTGCTCACAGCAAATACCCAAANACCTTACATGAACGAGGGTTGGTGTTCCCAGGGATTTGACACTAACAGAGTTGCTTTCTAACTTTTTTAATGAGGAAGAATTCCTTTTTCAGCCCTGCTGTAAACAAAAAACAGCTGCAGTGAACGCTCTGTCGGGTAAGGGGCTGAGAATGAGGTATGGCCTCACTGAGGTCAAGGGAAAAACTTCTATTATTTTCACCCTCTTCTTTCCACCTCCCCATTTCTTGTGACAACTCTGCTGATGGAAAGTAGCCAGCTCCCAGATTTCCTGTACTTTGCAGCTTCTCTTTGTGAACTCAGGGAGAGGATGATCTGTAACTGGTTTGCACAACAATGGGTGATTTTAAAAATCAGACTGAGGGGTGTAAGCAAAGTGTTTTCCTTTGTGATCTGCCTCCAGCTGCAGACAGTGGTTTTCAGGAGATTCCTGCACTATCGGCCTGTGTTTGCAGCGTTGATTGGGATGCTCTGCAGATAATTGTCTAGCAGGTGGCAAAGTCGGAACTAATCCATCAATTGGTTAAATTCACCTAGTCCAGATAATCTTGTTAGTAGCTGTTTTGCCCTTTCAGCAGTCACTTTAATTAATATTCAGGGTTGTACAGACGGCAGGTTTCCGCCCTGCTGAAGCAGGAATTGATTTTTTTAAATTTTAAGTTAGAATTAATTTGGAAGAGTCTTTTTTTGTCCTGTGTCAAACAGTGCAGCCTCTCAAAAACTTGGGCAGTCAGTGCCACGAGCTTGCTTGACACAACTGTCCCATGTGGTTTTGTCCCTTCCCCTTAGAATGTGTTGGCACTTAGAGAAATTGTGTAAGTAACTTCTGAGATGGATGGGACTCACTGTGAGAATTTGGTTCCCATGTGTCTGATTGCAGCATT
Organism: Trochalopteron elliotii; assembly: GCA_024734555.1. Taxonomy (NCBI): domain Eukaryota; kingdom Metazoa; phylum Chordata; class Aves; order Passeriformes; family Leiothrichidae; genus Trochalopteron; species Trochalopteron elliotii. The sequence goes on from JANPWX010000042.1 coordinate 306,923, forward strand.
ACCTTATAATCAAAAGTTTTTTCTGTGATGTCGAAGACACTTTCATATTTGTGAGCAGGAACGTATTTGCAATGTTACGAAAACAATTTATAAAGCTAATTGAAAATGCAGGACTTGATGTGAAGGCTTCTGAATGAAAAAGTTTTCATCCAGGTCTTGAAAAGGATTTTTATCATTTTATTGCAGAAGAACATGAAACAAAGTGACTATGAATTTTCTACACTTGGTGAAGTATCTGCTCAAGTTGAAGAAATCAAGTTGCTGTACTTGATTTCTTCTTGTTTTGGCAGCTTTCTGCTCCCTCAGGCTGGAACAACTCTGGTTGGATTTAGTGGCAGAAACTTGGTGAATAAAAATCTGGAATTGATCACCTTAAACTATTTTTCAGATTCAAAAAAAAAAAAAAAATCCAGGTTTTCACTTTGCTTTGAAAGTTCACAGTGGATAAACTGTGATGTCTGCTGAAGTTGGCTTCTGGAGAGAGGTTGTTTTCTGTCAGGGTTAAATAACTTCTGTGAGTGACTTAACAGGAACACAGAAAACTGAGACAGTATTGAGTTGTTTTGCAGTGATTTAGAGGCCTTTCTCAAACACAATGTTCAAAGATGCTGTTTCTTTTAGGAATATGATGTTTTAAATGAATGAGTTGCAATACAGAGGCAAACCTTTATGGATTGTTGTGGGAAATTCTCTTGTCCTTGAATTGTTTTTGCCACAGCCCTATTAGTATAAGGTAACTTAAGCATAAATTGGTTTGAGGGCAGGATTTGTGGACAGAGAGCTGATGTCCAGTGCACGTTTGACTTTGCACTGTCAGCAGTTTGTTCCTGTTTGCTTTATAACAAAGTGCAGCAGCAGCAGCAGCGCCTACATTCATCATTTCCTCTCCATCAAATGCTTCCAGTCCTTTGCTGCCTGCCCCCATGGCACAGCTTTGCCCAGTGGAGTGTTCACTGCAGGTTTTATTGGTGTTAGGGCTGCATCAGTTGACTCCTCCTGGCATGCAGGGTCAGACAGGCTGCCAGGGCAGGGAGGAGTTCAGCACGGTCAGTGGTTTTCTCGGTCTGTCTGCACAGAGCTGCTTGCTGGGAAGGCTCAGCTGAAGTGTCTGTGCAAAGAATGCTTGCCACAAGCATCAGCTCATACTTAATATCTAATTGTATTAAAAGAAATAAATCACAGAGCATTGCAGTGGCACCAGAGGGGAAGAAACCATATGTCATGTCTCAAATTCTGGTTTATGAATAAACAGCGTGGGAATCTGAAAAGATGTCATGGCACTTTTGTATTTCTAATACTTTTTAAAATATCTCCTTGCTTTTGCTGAGCTCTGCAACAGTGTTTTTGCAGTCTGAGGGAGTACCTGCATTCTCAGGCTGTTCTCTGTTCTGCTGCCAGAAGTGGCTCTGCTGACCTGTGCACACTCAGTGAAACCTCAGCATGACCCAGTCCCTGTTTCTGCTCTAAGAACAGGCACAGCTGAGTTTGTCGAGTGGAAGCCTGTGTTGCCTGGGGGAAAACCTCTACCTGAAAGAGATGTCAAGGTGCAGAGTAAATTCACTAGGAATATTTTTGTCAGAATCTGTGTTTATTTTCCTACTTCCTGAACAGTCTGGGAGGAACAGATCTCTTAGGGAGACTGCATATGCTGACAACTTTTGCACCTCTGAAGTGAAGAGTGTGTGATTTTTTAATCAATGTCAGGTCTCTAGACCGTTTGATTTTTACCCACCCCCCGCAATGCATTCATTTGCCACATCAAAAATATAACTTGGGAAGAGGAAGGAACACAAGGATCAGAACTAAAAGGCTGAAATTATCCTAAAAAGCCTTTTCCCTGGGCAAGTGCCTACACTGATTACAGAGACATGGACTGAAACCCGTTTCCTGAAGAAATTAATTTCCATCATTCACATATCCAGCTAACCCTCATGTAAGTGGCTTTATGCCAAGGCTTGCCAATGTGTTTGAGGAGATAGCCTGTGAATTCATAGATATTTTATCTTCCACCTAGAGTTCTCTTAGTGTTTCCAGAGCTCCCAGAATGAGGCTCAGATTGTTCCCATTTCCAGGAAACAGAATTGAGAGATGTGTGTACATTCTGAATGCTGCCAACATGTGGGTAATTGAGGTGTAGCAGTGGGTGGTTCTGAGCAAACACCTGGTTCCTTTCAGTGTGAGCTTAGCTCTTGTGAATTTTGCTCTCAAACTTCCTTTCCCCTTCCTTTTCCCTTTCCTTCTCAGCTTCTTCCTCGTTATTCCTACCACATTAACACCATGTTAATATCTCATTTTCTTTCCAGTTGCCATTTTAGCATTAGACTGTGCCTGCCTGACTGTTGTTTTTGTCGGGGGTGGGCTTGTTTTGGCAGATGTTTATTGAACAAAACAAGATGAAAAGGCAGAGCCAGTTGCTTCTGCAAAATTCTGCTCCTGATCAGCAGCTTTTGAAGGCTTTGGATGACAATGCTAAGCTAACCCACACATTAGAAGAAGAGAGGCTTCAACACCAGCAAAAGGTAAAATGGCATTTCTTTTCATCTCATGCGGAAGTCTTTGAAAACGTCCTGAATTTAAGGACTGCTGTGTCTTAATTACATTCAGAATTGCTTGAGATCATATCCCCTGGTAAGAGCTTCGAGTTTAAGAACTGAATTTCAGAGAAGGTTGTGATTCCCTTCTTCTGAGTCACTGTTCAGGTATGAGTACAGAGCTGGAATGCTTCTGAGCCTGAAGGCTCTGGTTTAGGCAAGTATTTTATCCTGGGTGCCAGTAAAGTGCAGCTACAGTGAGTCAGGTTCCATCAAGTGGAGAGATGACAAGAGACTATTTTGGACATTGAATAATACAAAGGGTGTCTGGGGGGTATGAAGGAAAGGACAGGAGGTGAGAGGTAGGCAGTGCACCCACAGGTCTGGGTCTTGCTGAACAAATGAATGGGGGTAATACAAACCTACTGGAGCAGGGGAGTGTAAGGTGAGTCTGCAAAGTGATGTAAGAGGATCTAAACTGATAGGATATAAACAAATTTATTCTCTGAAACTGGACAAGGTCAATCTCTTCACTGGGAGAAACCACCATTGCTTCCCAGGAAAGCCTGAAAATGAGTTTTGCTTTAGCCCTGAGGCCTGTTCCTAAAAGTCTGTTAGCAGAGTAACACTAGGGATAGGTAAACAATTCCTGTCCTTTCATCAATGCAGCAATACTCAGACTATGCAATCTCAAATGCTCTGACTGAGTATTTTGGAAGAATAATTGCCAGTTCATAGAAAGCCTCTGCATCTTTGGCTACTTTGAAGTCTAGAGCAAAATGTATGTTATTTAGGGAGAGGTGAAGTTACTGCTACTCTGCATCTCAATCAGATGAATGCTGCCTCTGAATCAGATATTCCATATTTCCCCCACTGGCATCTGCATGAGTGGAGACAAGGGAGTTTAAATAATGAGCCTGTCAGTGGAAGCAGTAAGAGAACAAAAATGTCAATGTTCTCGTGCTTCAAATGAGGAAATGTTCTGAAATGAAATTCTAATTATGTGATAAAAACTCTATAAAAAGAAGAAGGAACAACGTCAAGCTTAAGTACTTTGGAGCTGAAGACATATTTTAAAGAAGAGATAAAGCAAGTTGGGGTCATAACAGAAAATTCTGACATCTCTTGGAAGAATCTTTCCAGCTCTCATTCAAAAATTTTCCTTTTTCTGGGTCTTATGCTTCACTCCTATACTATAACATGATGTTTTCAGGCATAACTGTGCCTAGTGGGTTATTTGCCAATGGGAGGGACAGAAAATGCCTTTTCTTGTGATGAATGCTCTTGTTTGCCAACTGCAGATTAAAGAATTAGAAGAGCAGCTAGAGAATCAGTCACTGCATAAGGAGATTAGTCGCCTTAAACAGCAACTAGAACTTTTGGAAGAAGATAAAAAAGAACTGGAGCTGAAGTGTCAGCACGCAGAAGAAAAAGCCAGAGACCTAAAGCATTCAGGTAAAATTGTGTAATAACTTTCATTTTAGGGGTAAAGTGTGTGTGGGGTGGGTGGTTGGTGCACATCTACATTTGAGACCCCAGAAGTTTTTGTGTAGCTGTGATCCAGACCTTTGCTTCACTAGATAAAGTACAGCAACTGCCCTCAGCTGCAGAACAGCTGTGTCCAAAATGTGTGTGAAGGAATAACCTTGTAAAACTCTTGTAAGGAACAAAATCCCTGTTGTTAGGTTGCCCTGAGTCTTACAGAAGGATAAATATATGGGAGTGGGTGTCTGTGTGAAAGACACAAAAGATGATACCTGGACTTTAAAGTCACTCAGTCGATTTTTAATTTTTTTACCTTTTAAAATGTAAAAACAAGTTTAAAATACTGTAATTTTAATTTGAATCCATCATTGCAAGAACAAAGAAGCATATCCACTTTGGAAATCATATTCTTACTTCTACCATAACCCACTGTACACAGAACAATTGCTAAGGATTTTTGTAACTAAAAGAAATTCAAGACTTTTTTTTTTGTCTGTTTCTGCCCTTCCCCAGTTAATTATATTTGACAGCATTTCAGGTGCAGAAAAGTAATTTCCACATTTTAGTTCTGACATGAAAACAGGACAGAAAAAAATCCAATTTGCCACAACCCAATTTCGACCATTTTTATGTGGAAACCCACACCATCAGCAAGACAGAGATAATTCTGGAGGTTGAAATTGTCAATTATTTTCATTTCTTGTTAGTTTATTCTCAAATACAACCTCATATAAACCATTGCAGCAATGGGATCAAGTTTTCCCTGCACTGTTGTTTCATATGAAGAATCCTGTGTGAGGGAGAGTTTCAGTTACTATTGAAACTCAGGTTGGAGCTGTTTTAATGGAAATCCTGAGCATTGTTCTTGGCAGAAAATATCAAAAAAATGGACTTCTGGCAATGGTGTGGTTTAGTCTTGTTTGTTCTTAATTAGTAGAGTTTTTTTCCTAAACCATCCAAGCTGGTTTGCAGAGGAGATGAGAGAGCCCAGGAAGTCACAGTGGTTTGTTTCGTTGCAGTGGACGAGCTCCAGAAGCGAATCCAGCAGTCTGCAAACCCTGCCCCGCCTCCCCCGCCGCCTCCGCCCCCGCCTCTGCCTCCTCCTCCTCCTCCCAACCCCATCCGGTGAGTGCTCACACCCCGGGCACGGCCGGGCCGCTCTGCAGGAGCCCAGCTCCTTACAGCAGCTGCCATCCAAGCAGGAAGAGTGTCTTTAGAGGAAAAAAAGGCTTTCTGCACCTGTCTGGGGCTCCTGAGCAGCAGGACACACTCAGTGCCCCCAGACTTAACATCCTCACCAATTCTGAGCTGCCGGTTCTGCCTTGCCAAGCCTAACAAATTGTCTAGACTGTGACTTTGGAGGAGGAGGGATACCTGTCTCCTCTAAATTTAGGAGATTATTTTTTTTTTATTCACCTGATAGCTGTAATTACAGACTTGTGAAATGCTTTCTATTGCCAAGAAAACTCCTTTGAACCAAAGGATATGTTAGATTATTGTGTGTCCCTTCATGTCAGGTACTGATGATGAAAATGCAGACTCCATTGAGTTCCCACAATCACTTTCATAATTTAAAAAGGAGGAAAAAAAAGAAAATAAAAGAAAATCACTACCCAGCCGCCCAGTCATCAGGCAGTTTTGGGCAAAATTACCAAAATTTGTCTTGATTTCTGCAAAGGACTATAAAAGAAGATGACCAGTCTATGCTGCTGTAGCAGGCATTAGACCCAAATGAATTAACTAAACACTAAAAGGTGCTTAGTTAATTTTTAAAACTGAGCAAATCTTCTTGTTGTCTGCTTGGTTTTAAGAATAAATGGGCTTTGATGACAGTTTGCAACCTTCTGTAATAGAAATACATCCAAGAGTCTTGTTAACTACTGTGTTAAACATATGAATAGATGTGATTATTGGGGAGAATTCATCCCTTTGTGCATCTTGCATTGTTTTTAGAAACTAAACATGCTCAGAAAATTGGTGTTTGGCCTTTTGCTTCTTTTATGTCCATTAACTCATTTGGCCTGCTTGCTCCTTTCTCACTGATGGATAGCATGAATTAAAAATGTAGGGGTGTTGTGGGATTTTTTTATTTAAATTTGTGCCCTTTACTGTTTGGAATAGGTGAAACTATTAATTTTAAGCCCTGCAGTAACAAAGTCAGGCTACTTCCTCGTGCACTGTGACATGTATGTGGATAGCAGTTGTTTTAGGACATAGGCACTGGATGCTGCATTTTTCTGGGACAGAGTTTTGACCTTTTAGGATGTCACTGTGCTGTGTAAGGAATGATGTTCAGTAGGCAGTGACTGGCCTTACTGACACATCAGATGTGCACAGGAGCTTGTACTTGTTCTTGAAGATGAATCATTTGCTGTTGTGGACTCTTACATTGTGAATATAGCGAGGGGATTATTATTTGACACTGTAAGGAGATTACAAACTTGGAAATGGTGAGGAGATACTGATCACCATATTTAAGTGTCCTCTGGAGAACAATACTTCAACATCTACAGCTCTTCTTTCTGTTTATTATGCCAGAGCAGCTTCTGTTTGTCATGTGTCACAATGAGACACTGGCTTTTAATATTCAAATCTGGAGTGTTTTGATTTGTGCCTAATGTCTGTTAAAAAGAAATAAATTTCTCCGGTGCATCTTGATGGGAGGCATTGTGGGGGGTAACTCAGTGCATCTGCATTCAAGAACCATTAAATGAGTCTCTTGTAAGTGGCTGTATAATCAGGTATAAGCAAGCTGGTGATGTGCCATGCTCAGGCTCATTCTGGCAGGGGGTGACCCAGGACAGAGTGACAGTGTGCAGTTTCATTTCCCCCCAAGGTCCCTCATGTCGATGATTCGCAAGAGATCTCACTCCAACACCAACGTGAGCAAGAAGGAGAAACCCCCTCAGCAGGAGTCAGGTATGGCTCATCCCTTCTCCAGCCTGTGGGTTATCCTCTGGTACTGCAGGAAAAGCTGCTGGAAAGGAGCTGGGGATAAAGGTGGTTCAGATGCTTTTGATTGTCCATGTTAACTACAGCTGTCCATGTGCCAGCACACTGCTCTGCCTTGCAGTCCAGAAATGGGATTGCAGCCCAGGAATGTGTGCACCAAGATGGGAAGTGGTGTCTTTGGTACTACAGCTTTGGTATTCCTGTGAGGGGTGACTGAGCACTCTGGGCTGGTCTGGTTCAGAGAAAAGGAGACTGAGGAGTGACTTTATTGCTCTTTACAGCTCCTGAGTAAGGGACAGAGAGGTGCTGAGCTCTGGGATCCAGTGATAGAACACATGGGAGTGTTTGAAGCTGCATCAAGGGATGCTTAGACTGGACATAAGGAAGAATTTATTTATGGTGAGAATGGTCAGACACTAGAACAGGCTTCCCAGAGAGGTGGTTGATGCCCCAAGCTTGTAAGTTTTTGAGGCCCTTAAGAGCATGCTGTAACTTTTGGTCAGCCCTGAAGTGGTCAGGCTGTCAGACCAGATGGTCACTGCAGGGCCCTTCCAACAGAAACATTCTGTTGTGTTCTCCTGCAAACTTCCTCGAGATCCCAAGTCAATTTGTGTGGCCCTCACAGCCATCCCTGCCTCCACAACTGAACTGGTGATCAGCATCCAATCTACTTTTTCCAAAAGGACTTGAGTATGAACAGTCTTTGAGGCTGCAGGACAAAAACCTCAAGGGAAGACCTAGCACTTGCTGTGACTGGAGAAAAGTTCTGATATTCCTGCTTGAGCTGCAGCATGTGCAGGGCTTTGTGCTTCCACAGGTTACCTGCAAGAGGCTGAAGAACAAACCTATGAGCTTTAAACAGAGAGCAGGTTATATTCAGCATGATACAGGGAAATTTCTGAACTTCCACACGGCAATTTCTTCTGTCCAGAGCCTCTCCACAGAGCTTGTTTGTTAAATACTTCAGTTTTCATCCCTCAATTCATATCTTCTGAAATTACCACTCAGAGTTGACTGTAATTCTAATCCTTTAATAACACTGAAAACCTAAAACAAAACAGTCTTGCACTAAGGTGGCTCTGCATGCAAAGTAACAGCTGAAATTGCATTTTATTGTTGTTAGTGGAAGCTGGGAACTTAGTAGGTTGAGAACAGGAGTTAAGTACAGATTTACAAATGACTGTGAGTGCCTGAAGAGTCAGAGCTAGTTAGACAGGCATTGCCAGTTAAATAACCAAGGGTTTTCTTGCTGTTTCTCTCTTCCTTCTGAAACAGCAGGAGTTTGTTTGTAGTGAATTGCTTAATTCATTTGCTGCCACTTAAACAAAGAAGGGAACCTGGCTGAAATTATAGGATATAACTGTTAAAAACCCCCCTGCTGTTAGCAGACTAATGGTATGTAAGTCAGGCTGGATTGTTGCATGAAACCAACAGGCAGGAAGTGGGGGAAAGAAAGTATTACTCCTCCCATTTTCAGGTGAGGAGCTGAGGAATGGAGTGACTTGGGCAGAAATTCCTTGGGGGAATTTTGGGAACTGGTTACCAGTCTGAGAGAAACAAGGTTGTTGGTCTGGATGGAGTAGTTAGAGATTAGACCTTGTACCGAGGTCTCTGATGAGGAGTCAGTCTCATCTTTCAGTAAAGTCCAGTTATGGTGCCTTGATTTGTCAGGGTTCCTTACCTTGAAGCATCCTAGATGTTTTGATTACACCTTTTTGTTGAGACTGTCACAAACAGTGATTGCAGGAAATACTATGAAATTCACTCTAAGTTCTCTACTCCCCATTCTTTCATTATTTATTAGTAAACTAACAGTTCTGACCTTTCTTTAAATTACATATAAACTGCTTTTCCTCTTAATAGTTGAGCTGTTCTTAAAATAAAAATTTTAAAAAAGGGAGAAAGTTCTTTCTTGATCTAGTTATTATATCAAACTTGAGGCTTGTTTTGACCCCTTTTAAGGACTTAGAATGAGTGGTTTCTATCCCATACCACCAATTAAGCTTTTATATTTGAAACAGCCTGTTTGTGAAATTAAAGCCTGACATTAAACCGGCTTAGAATACAGAAACCACATTTCTATGAATCATCAATAGTACCCTGACAAGTGAGAGAGCAGAAGTCTTTTTAAAATTCCTGTTACATAAGGTACAAGGTTGCAGCTTTGAATAGGATCAGCCCTATTTCTCCAAGTATTTGCTTTAAATGCTCTTCCCCCCCCCTCCCCTTTCTGGTATGTTAAGGTGTTTTCTTTTGTTATCCAGAATGCTGATAACTTAACAGGTATTATTTAGGTTCATCACAAAGCTTCCCATGTCATCTGAATATTTTGCAGTCCTGACACCAAATCTCTTGAAAAAGCAGCCATTTCCTGTCATGGCATTTCAGTTTTTCCCTTTAACTTGATGCAGTGATTTTGAAGGGGTGGGTTTAGTTCAGGCTGAGATGTTGGTGTGTTGTTCCAGGCAGGTCCTCAAAGCCATGTGAAGTGGGAGGTATGGTTGGGAGTCACTGTGAGGGGCATTATCAGCTTCTCCTGTGTCAGTGGAGCCGTGGAAATTTCTGCTGAGCCACAGTGGAAGCAGAGCTCTGTTCCTTCAGTCCTTGGTGCTTCAGCTTAGAGCACTGAGCTTTTGCAATTCCCAAAATTGTTCCAGGAGCTTTGCTTTTTTCAGGATGTGGGCCCTGCTTCAGTCCAAACTTCTGCAGTTGGGCATTTGCAAAGTCAGGATCCCCAGTGTAGGTTGGCATTTTATCCTGGAGGAGCTTGGGGCAACTGAGCTGGTAGCAAAGATGCCTGTATCCAGAATGAGAACATGGATTTTACTTTGTACCGTTTCTCTGCAGTTCCTATCTAAAATGTGATCTGCTCTTTGACTTTTCTAGCAGGTGAAGAAGTTACAGATCTGAAGAGGCAAGCTGTGGAAGAAATGATGGACAGGATTAAAAAGGGAGTTCACCTGAGACCAGTCAACCAGTCAAGCAGGCCTAAAACAAAGGTTTGGAATAAGCAGCAGACCAGTAATTTTAGCTAAGTACAGTAATTTACACTGAAAATAAACTGTTCTGTTAAATGTTCAGAAGAATACATTTTTCTTCCCTCGTTTAGTTAACCTGATTTCGGATAAAATTAATTAGAGCAGCATATACCTGAAGAACAAAGAAAATGAAAGCAGCAGTGAGTAATTAAAGGCCAGTTTCTTTGACACAGAAAAGAAGCTTGTAGACAAACAGCTGCTAAGAAGCAAAAAGCACAGACAGAATACCTGAAATGGTTAAAGGGGATGATCAACAAATAGACTGCATTGGCACTTTTTTTTTTCTTTTATGCAACACTTACACCTAATACCTGAATGTGGCCACTGTAGAACATTGCTTACCTCCTCACAAAATCTTTATGTATGGTCTGTGATTCACAGTGCTGAGAGCTGAGGCTCTTCTCTCCATCTGAGTAAGGAAAGAGATGGAATGTTAGCCCTGTGCCCGGGGGAGGAGGGGACAGAGGACTGTCACACACCCACAGGCCTGGGCAGCAGCCCCTGTGGGAGCTCTGTCTGCAGGTACAGACTCTGTCCTGGGCTGTTTCATGTGGCTTTTAACATTTGTGTGTTGTGTTTATTTACAGCCAGAAACACCAAAGCCCTCTGAAAGTGCAATGAAAGAGCTAAAAGGGATTCTGGTAAGGGAACTTTCATATTATATTTCATTTTCGTCTCACTGAGCTGACAGGGCCTTCTGTGCAAACTGTAAAACTTCTGCATTTTTATTTGAAGCCATAGAGCAGTTTGGGAGCAAATCCCCCAGTTCCACCTTTGACTTTGATTTGATTTTGACTTAAGGATTGGTTTTGGTCTTGCTAGGAGAATTTGTTTTTGCACTCTGCTCTGAGTTTGTGTGCTCCTGCCACTAGAGGGGATTTTGTGGTCTGTGTCTGCCATAGGTTCTTTGGAAACTTTCCAAATACTCACAGTGGGGATGCTTAGGGATGGAGGGGCAGCTGAGTATCTGCATCTAGTCCAAAGTAAAGGTCCTGGACTGCAAATATAGTAGATGTAGAGTTGTCCTCATCAACTGGTGCCTTTCCTGTGGCACCAGATTTCCTGTTAGCATAGGTGAAGTTTAAATAAAGCAATAGCTCTGGTCTTGCATTTACATGTAGAAAAATTGGATTCTGGATAGCTGTCCACATAACCCCTTATCACCAAATCAAAACATTAGGCATGTTTGGTCCAGCTGAGAGCAATGTGCTAGGTTTGCTCCTGTGTCCTTTACTCAAGTGTTGCATTGCTTATTTTTAACTGGTTGCTTCTTTTGCACAAGAGCTAAAATTGTATCAGTCAGAAGGAGCTGTAGTTCTTGCTCCCTGACTTCTGTAACCCTGAAGTTTTTGAAGGGCCACTTTGGCACGTCAGGTGAAATTCTGACAGTATTGAAGCAAAATGCTTCACTTCCACTCTACAGAAGGTGGGTGGAATCATTCTCTGTGGTCAAACAGGCCTTACTAAAAACAGATCAGTGTTTTGGGGGATGCAAGATGGTACAGCAGAGTGTAGCCACAGCCTCTGCTGTGATTTAAAATCACCAGTGGGGCACCAGTGACGTGTTAAAGTTGCTGTTCTCCAGTCATGTGAGAGCAGGGGAAGAAGAAATGGTCTAGAGAGTCACCAGACCCTAATGCTGAGCCCTAATTAGAGGGACACATAATTAAATGCGGTGGTAAATAGGAAAGGAATAAAATGCAATGCTGAGAGTGTGCTTTAAGCAGAATTTCATAATTACAGGAACAGTGGGATGTGGTGTGCTGTTTGGAGCAGTGAGGGTTGGACAGAGCTGTCCTGCCCAGGGTCCCTTCATTCTCTAATAGCTGTTTTATTTCTCCATCAGTGTGTCACTGGCATTGGGGGGCTGGATTGTGCCCTTCATGGGGAGCAGAGAGGGACCTGCAGGCACTGACTGCACTCCTATGTTGGGCTCGTTGCTTTTGAGCCTTCCAGGGTATTTGCAGTGCAAGACAAACTGGATAAAATGCAACTCCAGTCTATCCTTGAGAGCAGTGATTATGCACAGTCAGACAACAAACATGGGGGTGGAATGTGATGGAGTAAACATTTGTTGCTACTATGCTAATTATGCATTTTGTGTAGACCTCCATATAATTGTTGCAAACAAAACACATTTATGTTGTGCAAATTCCAGAGTTTGAGTGACTCCCTTTTTTAAGTTGCTTTTGTACACGTACATTTGTAAAGATCTGGTGCATGCTACTAATGAATAACCTGCTCAGTTAAATTTCAAATAGTTTTGAAAGAAAATTTTTTAACTTCTAGGCAGGAGTGAAGAATTAAGAGCTTCTTTGCAGGGCTCCTGAAAATAGCACATCTCTTGCAACTTGCTATTTCCTTTTGTCCTTGGCTATTTCTGCTCAAAAGTTATGTGCTTATTAACAAAAGATGTTAACAGAATGTTTTTTATGGTCTGGAAAAATGCTGTATGAGTCTGACATGTTTTGGAAGGCTCAATAAACAAGATTTATGGGAAGACTCAGAGGGAGAATGAAATAGTATATGGGTACCAAATTTCCAGTTGCATTATAAACATGTTGGGCAAATTTTACAATCAAGTAGGTTCTGATCCAGCAGCTGATTGTTTTGAGTTGGGAAATGTGTGCAGTATGCACTAAATGTGTGTTTAAATTCCTGTAGGCAAGTTTGTGAGGTTTCAGGCTTTGTTTAAAGCCTCTTTTCCTCCCACTTAAAGAAAAGTGCTCCTGGACTTGCAGCTTCACTGATACCACATGCTAGCCTTGGCATAAGGCAGTAACAGCGTTTATTTCTGTTCTATATGTATAAAAAACTGCTTCAGCTTGAGATCTAACTGTGTGAAAGAGCAACCTTGAAGTATATAAACATAGGGTCAGGTTTAGGGCAGATCAGCTACATTATAGGATATAATATGCTGCAGTTGTAGCTGATAAATTCTGACTTCTGCAGATACATATATACACCAGGATGCAGCAACGCAGAACCATGCTAAAATATAAGACCCCCTGGAGCAGTAAAAGGTGGACCTTTGTCTTTTTGCTAACAGAGGTTCATTATGTGCATGATCACTCTCCAGCAGTTTCTTAAGATACTTCAAATGTTGAGATGGAGGAAGTTGGCAGTTTCCCACAAACATCAGAATTTGTTCATTAGTGGCAGGGCCAGGGCATCTCTCTTAAGCCTGACATCAACCCCCTAGTGTGTAGTAAGTTTTATCCCTGTACCATTACTCCAGGTGAGGGTGAGGTGGTGAGCAGATCCCAAATGCTCCTGTTGAACCGATGGAAGAGCTCGGCATGCTGCTCTAGAACTGCAGTGTAAAAGATTCTGAAGTTGTGCACGTGAGCTGCTTGGCAAGGCATAATCTGTCCTTACAGAGTTTCTCATGCCTTTTTCTTGCTGTAGGAAACACTGAATAAATCCACCAGTTCCCGGAGCTTGAAGTCCCTTGAAACAGACAGTGGTGAGACAGAGCTGGAACGAGTCCTGCGGCGCCGGAAAGTGACCACTGACCAGGACAGTGGCAGTAAGTGCTGGGCTTCAAAGGAGTCCTCTTCTCTCCCTGCATTCAGTGACTCTTGAAGCTTTACATTCTTTTCCAGACATTCTTTTCCATTGCACCCATTATGGAGAACTTCACCTTCTACAGTGACTCCCTTCCCTGTCTCACCTGTTGCTTTTCATCCCATTTTCTCCAAGAGATGCTTCTGTCAGGATTTTCTGCACACACAGACACACTCAGATTCCTCTCTCCAGCCTGGAGCTCAGATGTTATTGCTGGAGTTATTGCTTGAACCTACTGTGAAAATCCTCTTGACACTAATGCTAGCCATAGAAATGAGATTTAGGACTGGTGATTTGAATTAACCTCCTCTACAGACCAGGGGTCTGCAGTTTTTATGCTGTGCTTTACTGTCATTTTCTGTAAGGAAATGGTGATGTTCTGCTTGGCTACAAACATAATCTGTGCAAGTGTAAGTCCATGCCATAGTCCATTGATGCAGGGGTGGCTGGTTTGAATGTCACTGTAGTGTTTTATCTTGGACTTTGCAGACAGTTCAGTGACTCCTCATAAGTATTGAGAACAGGCTTTTCTGCAATCAGACTGGGAGAACACCCAAGTTGTGCCTGGGTAGGGCTATGGGGGCAGCAGGATTTATCACCACCCCAGAAGGCAGGAGGATCAACACAGCAAGTGCTGCCTGTGCTACAAGAAAGGGAAAATCTAAGTGGGGAGAGCAGAAGCTGCAAATGCAGCATTTTGATATTCTCTTGCACTGGACTCTGTTCATTAAAATTCCATTTTGATTTCTGCAGTTAGCTTGAGTTCTCCTCTGCTCATGTTGTTTCTAGACCAATCTGGATAACAGAAGCATTAACCTTTCTTTGGATTTTAGGTCCCACTGGAATCTTGGCCACATCAGAATCCAAATCTCTGCCTGTGCTGGGTTCAGGAGCCAGTGCCCCACAGGCAGCACTGAACAAGGACGTGGAGACAGAATTCACTTCCAAAGTACCCAACTCAGGTCCTGTCCCCAGCCAGCCTAAGGGTGCTACAGGCTCCAAGCCTACTTTACAGTAAGTAGAATATGGATTTCTAGGTATATTGTAGTACAAGATGCATTTAGCTGGTGTGTTTGGAAAGTGATTTGATATCAGTTTTGGTTAACAAGATAAATGTACAGTCTGCAGCTGTTTAACACTGGGTCCCCAAATAATTTGCAGTCTCGTGTGAAAGGAGAAATTAAATTCTCTGTAATAAAGTTCTTTCCCTCTAAAACCTGTGAACATTCTTCAAAAAATGTTCATCTTCTCTGTCAAAAAAAAAGCCTTCAAGAGATTTTGAAGAACAAAAAGGGTTTTTTGAGGGTTTTTTCCATATCTTGAAGAGGGATGGTAGTTATATTGTTAACTCTTGATTAAAAGTAGTTCTGGAAAATACTTCAAAAAAATACAATCATGTGAGTCATCTCAGTCTATATGCTGGTGTGCAGGGCAGTTTCTGTTGAACCAAAACAAGTCCTGACTATTACTCTTAAAAATTTGTTGGTAAAATTTTTGAATTACCTTGAAATCTCAAATGTGAAAAAAAAATAGAACTGCGTTTGCACAGATAAGCAGCAGAATCTTTCATCACAGCAAACTGAAGACCTGAAACCAGCATCAGAGTTAAACCTACTTCAGATTCTCTGGAGGATTGGTTTGTTCTCCAACAATACCAGGCTCCTCTTGGAATTAGGCTGGGCACTTGCTTCGGTTGCCTTGTCAGGTTGTTTGTCAGTTTGTCATTTCAAGAAAAGAAAAGAGATGAGACAAATCAGATTGGAAAAATATTGTAGTTATGGCTAATTAAACTTTGGATTTCCTGCTCTGTCAGTTAGAAAATACCACCAGTACCAATTCTAGCAAGTCTCCATTGCTTTGTTCAGAGGAGGAAGTCATGACAAATGAGCTGAATATTGAGTTTGCATCTATTTTTATTAACTGATCCTTCGCTCTTATGCAGGTACTTTCATCATTTATTTTTGAGTGGATTAAGAGCCCAATTTCCTTTTGTGCTCTGCAGTTGTATTTAATTCCCACAGAGAATTAAAAGCAGAATACCATTTTCAATCTTATGTATTTTCCCCTTTTATTTCATTTAAGTATCCTTAGAAGAAAAATGATCTTCATTTTAGTTTAATCAGAAAGACAAAGATATTTTCAACAGTTGTTTTGGCATGAATAATGCCATTGCATTTTCTTGAATGCCTACCCTGACAGAAAGGTGAGCTTGTTCCTGAAAATTGTGTTTGTAGTTTGTGGATTTCTACGATTTTGAACAAACCAGAAAATACAAGCAACTCCTGCCACCTTTTGTGTACTTTTATTCCACCCAACTAAGTGGAAATTGCATTTACAAGAAAGGAAATGAAATAATTGCAGGCCCCAAGGTCTTGCAGAATGCGTGGTGAATTGACAGTGAAAAGGATCTTGTGTTGACAGTCACAGTTGTTATGTGTTATAAAAGCATATGTGAAACTCAATTTATTTCTCAGCTTGCCTATTCAATGACATCCTGAAAGACACATTTCACTTTAATTTATCTGTTTAAAGCATTAAAACAAATGTGGTGGGCCAGAGTCCTGAGTGCTGCAGGGCTTCCTTGCACTGAGTCACTGGTGTAAACCTGCTTAATTGGGAACACTCATCCTTAGGGATGGATTTCCAGAGAGAGAGAACGTGCTGGGGCTCTCCTGCTCTTGTGTGGCAGGAGAAGCAGGGATAACCTGCAGGCCCCACACCACCTTACACAGCAATTATTGCTTTTATTTTCTCTCCTGGGTCCTATTTGCAGCAGAGGTTGGTAGAAGCAGCCTCCAGACTCCGAGGTGTGAAAACATTGTTGGAAACAGGGCTCCTTGGAAGCAGGCAGCAGAGGGAGTTTATTTGGCCAGCAGGTCTGACAACTGGGCTCTGTAATTAGGCAGTTCTCTGGCCTTCCCTGGAAGCAGCTTAGTTTGGATCAGCAGAGCACTTCTGAGGCAGATCTCAGTATTGTCTGCATTTGCTCTGTTTTGATTTGTATTCTGGAGTGCCCTTAGTGCATCCTGCATCCCTGGATTCATTGCATGAGTGAAGCTAAACCAGGGCATGTGATCCAGCCTTCTTGGATGTCCTGGGGGGCCACATGAGGGCTGGTTCAGTGACTCATCCTGACCCCTGTGCTCTGCAGCAGGGGCTGCTTCCCTCCACACTCTGCTCCTGTTGCACCACTGCATTCCCTAAAAGAGCTTGTGTTAAAAACAAACAGTGCCCTGCCTGGATGTACAGCCTGCATGAGAAATCCTCTTCTCCTTATTCCCACCTGAGGTTAAAGGATGCAGCACCCTCATAATTTCCAATTCCTGGAAATCTAACCAAGGGGTGACTTCTTAATCTGTTTGCAGCAGCCGAGCAAACCTTTCACATCACTGGGGAGGACTGCACGTCTCACAATTGCCAGGTTATCCCTCTTGCAGGGCAGGATTTATTCTTTTTTCTTCACCTAGATTTTAATGTACAGCTTGCTACAGAAAACCTGAGTTTAGCACCCCTGGGTGGGGTGTTATTTCAGTACAAGAGGTTCTTGTGTGTCTGAAGTCATTAAGGAGATGGTTTGGAATGTGGGAAATTTTGCTGAGGTGGTGCTCGGGGGAGAGACATCAGTAATTTGTGTCCTGTAGAGAAACTGAGGCCTTACCTCAGTGTGCAGATGACTTCCTCTGCAGATCTCTTCCCCAGTGTTTAACCCAGCATGAGTGTAATTCTGGGACAACTGCTTGGAAGAGGTGACAATTTGTTTTCCTTGGGACCAGCGAGAGTTCCCGTGACCCCCTGCAGTGTGTAGGCTCAGAAGGGAGAGGTGTGTCTGGCTCTGCCCCCAGGTTTTTGGTTGTTGGGTGAGGTTTTTTTCAGCACTTGGTAAACATTGTGTTTCTGGGGTGCAGAGTTCTCTGCTGACAGAGTGCACTACAGAGAGGGTTAGTCTTAATCTGATGATTTTATACAATTAAAGGATTTGTCCTCCCTCTCCTGGCTGTAATCTTAGTACCCCAAATCATCTACCAGCTCTGCAGGGTGCAGCTCAGCCTCAGCTGGAATGAGCTGCAAAGATTTTCCAGTGCAGCTTGAACATGGGCAATTTAGTTTAAACAACAGATGAAGAAAACAATGGGATGTTCTGGAAGTTGGAGGTCTCCTCAATTTTAACTGCTTTAAAAGCTACTGAGACATTTTTCTTAGCTTGTACTCTTTGTGTGCCCTCTCAGTGCAGGCAGAAGCTCTCCAAGACTCTTCATTTAAGTAAATTTGCTGATCTTTTTGAGCTTTTTCAAAAGAAGCACCTGAAAATGGGAACAGTCTCCATGCTAAAGATTGTCTGCAGTTCTGTTCTGCTGGCTGCTGTGCTAACCACCTTTGTACTCAGCTGGGTTTAGCAGGATCATTCTGAAATGGAGGAGGTTTCTGTCACTTCCTTCACAGATGTCTGGTGTTGCAGGTAGCACTGGTACTATCAGTAGGGAACAGAGGGCTTATTCACCAGTGCCACTGTTTATATTCTCTGTAATCACTGTTGGACAAATACTGGTAGTACTGTGGTGGAATTCTTTGTTCATCTCTGGCTTTCAAACCTTGGAGTTGGTGTATTTTTGCTGTTGCTCAGTATTAGCCTGGGGTCTTCTCTAGTTTATTCTCCTACCTTGTAAAGAATTCTGAAATAATAGACACATCTGCAGTTCTTGCTTTTATTCTCAGTGAATATTGACATAAAATTCTGGTTTTTAATGGATATATATCACAATGATTTTACAATGATTTCATGAATAGAACACCGACCCAGGTTAAATAATGCCAAGGTTTTAATATTACCAGAGGAAACAAAGAAAAGCCAAGTCTCAGTTGACAATCTGATCCTTAGTTTGTCCTTTTGTACTCCTACTGTAAATTTTATGCGAAGGTCACAGCAGAGCTACTTCACAGACTTTAGTAACCCTTTAGTATTTACACCTTCTGTAGGTTCTGTAACTATGTAAAGAGAACAGATTGTTTCTGACACTCTTACATAACAAAGCATGGAACATTGCATATGCCAAAGCATTAATCTCAAATGCATTTATCATCTAAATCCATATTTCACAGTGCAGATTTGATGTGTTTAGTCATAAAAAAATACATGCAGACTTGTGAACAACTGTGTGTGAATGAGTACAGGAGAACTAGGGTCTCAGTTTCTGGTTTAAATATATAGTTGGGCAAATAACAAGAACATTGATTAACAGCATTAACAATCTCAGTGAAGGAAGAGCTTTGCATGGAACTAAATGCAAATACCTTGGCTGGACAAAATTGAGTTTTTCAGACCTGTGGCAGACTGTCTTTGCTCACTGCTTTTCCCAGCTTTATTTGTGTGAGTAGATGCTGCTTTCTGAAAAGGAGCACCAAAATTATGTTCATTCTTCACACTGAAACATTCTGCTCTTGACAAACTGTTGAAAGTCAGCTGTGAATAAGTGATAAATAGGGTTAATAATTTTTAACAATGCCTCAGCTGTAACAGCAGCATTGTCAGGCTGGTGCTGCACCAGTGTGAAGGATTTGAAGAAGGCAATACTGGTACAACAAAGTCGGATAGTAATTCTTATTTTTATGCTGCAAACACTGATTTAATCACCAGTTTTCTCCATTAAACTACTTTATATCGACATCTTTCATTTTTCCATCCTTTGAAGGTGGTAAATATGATTGCCATTTTATCCATTTTTGTTATAAATGAAACAGACTTCAGAGCACTTGGCTGTGCATCAGTTGCTGGAATGCTGCCATACACTAATGCAGACTCCCCACTGTGAGCCCAGTGAAGAATTATACTTTGATTCACCAGATTGTATTAAATAGTCCAGCTGTTGGGATTTGAAAGATAGTTACCTCCAAAGTGAAATAAAAATGAACTTGGCATTTATGGCTTTGACCATCTTTATAGTGTTGGGCAATCAGCTTTTCAAAAGTAGCACTTTTTAAAATAACCCTCTTCTGGTTACACTGCTTTAAAAAGTTTAATTTGCTGTAACATTCAAAATACTCCATCTTGTATTTCTCTGGAATGATTGACAACTTTTGCATAAAATAAGCATTATTTTCCTTTTGAAATCACTAGCTTCTGATGATAATCAAATGAGTCTGAAACTGTATCTATTAGTGCCAATTTCTGCATTAATTAACTTATACCAAAATTCTAATGTTAGAGACAATTCTTGTAATTAAAGCTCGAACATGGAATTTCATTTGCTCTATCCAGTGCTGCAGCAGCAAGCTGAGTAAATTCTTTCTGAAATGGAAAGTGCAGCAATCGTTGTTTCTGTGATTATCTTTTTGGTTTTAACCTGTTCATTTACTCTCTCCCCATCAGGTGGGAGCTGGTGCAGTCCCCACCCAATGTTCTAATTGTTGAGTGGGGTGACCTCTTTCTTTGTCATTTACTTTAGGACAAAGACTGTCACAATACAGGGCAGTTTATGGCAGATGGATCCTTTAGCTGAATTTCTTTCTCTGGCCTCCAGTTGATTCTACCTTTTCCTCTCAAGGGTGTTACCAGTATGGAAGACTGTTCCTTATAAATAAACATGAAAATTTAGAAAAATAAAAGGAAAAGGCAGGGGCTCTGGACAAGCCTACAGTGCATGTAGGACCTTCCAGCTTGAGGGATTTCAGCACCAGCTCAGGTTGGGCTCTGTGGGTGTGGACTGTGCATCCACAGTGCCAGGTAAGGCCCTGCCTAAGGATGGACCAATACAATGTGGCTCCATCCCTGAGCCTGCCTGGCTCCAAGCCCACAGCACTGGGATGATGGCTCTGGGGCATCAGGGTCTGGAAGGGTCAGGCTCTGGGGGATCAGGCTCTGGAAGGCTCAGGCTCTGGAAGGCTCAGGCTCTGTGGGCTCAGGCTCTGGAGGGCTCATGCTCTGTGGGGTCAGGCTCTGGAAGGCTCAGGCTCTGGGGGATCAGGCTCTGGAAGGCTCAGGCTCTGGGGGATCAGGCTCTGGAAGGCTCAGGCTCTGGAATGCAGGGTGCAGAAGGCACAAGCCTGTGCTCTCAGGCTCTCTGTCTGCCCACCCAGCAGGGGTAAGGTGGCAGTGGGAACACCCCAGTCTGCCACTTTTTCAGGTCAGGCATTCCCAGTGTTTGCCATGTTCTCTGCTGGTGCATTCCAGCTAATCTAAGGATTTGCCTGCATGTTTTCAACACCAGTACAAAGCTTCTGAATACAGACAAGTGCTTTTAGTATTCATAGGCTGATGCCAGCTTTGACAACCCGGGTGTCTCTGACCTTTCCTTCCTCCCCGCTCGGAGGCTTTTTATCCACACGAGTCCTGCACTGCAGACAATGGTGGTGTCACCCCATTTCTGCAGCACTGAGTGTGGGTCAAATGCCCTTGATAGCTCAGCAAAGCCAGTAGGTGAATTTCCAGAAATGATTAGTGCTTGCTCCCAGAGAGACCAGCAGCAGCCAAGGGAGCACCTGCAAGGGAGCACATGCTGTGTCTCAGTCATGCAGTGCAGGCCCCAGGCAGGTGGCTCTGGCATAGAGGTGTGGAGAAGCCATTTTTCAGTGCTGTGTGAGTTCATTTTTCATCTTCCATGCCTGGCTTAGCAAATGATCCAGGAGGGGGAATGTGACTGTTGCATTTTGTGTGCTGCTATCTGTACATAACAGCTGTTAAATCCATAAATCTATTTATTAGCTTAGCAGACCTGTCTTGGTCATATGTGCTACTAATAGAAATGCTTTTCTGTGGTTTTATGCTGTTCTGAATATGTGCACCTGTCATTTGTATTTATATATTTATTCTTTTTCCTCTAGATCAACCAGTCACACAGAATTGACAAGGAAAGCTTCTAGCAGTGAAAAAGAGACAGAATCTGTGGTAGTTTTAGATCCTGTGTCCACCAGTGGGGATCAAACATCTGAAAACACCCTGAACCAGAACAAAGTGAAAGAGGAGAAAAGCAAGCCACTGCATAAAGAAACTAACGTTGGGAAAATAAAAGAAACAGATAGTTCTAGCTGTTAATTGTTACTCTGCAAGGCTGTACCTTTCGGGAATCATTATCTGGACATGTGAATTGCTTAGGTGTGTTACTAGGGGCCACGGTCTGTACTCCAGACAGAAATAATACAGATTGAAATGGTCTTTTGTATGCAGTTTTTGTTACATGCACTGAAGTGTTAAATAACTGTGTGTCACTCAAAATCCCTTTCCCATTTTAATTTTGCAGGTATGGTTATTAATTTCTTAGATAGTGTTAGTTACCTTTAAAAATGGATTTGAAGAGGCTTTTTTAACTCTTCTTTTATTGAGAAGATGCCTTGTTAAAGGTCTGTTCCAAAGCTTGCCAGAAGCCCCTTGCATCCCTCTTGAGCTGGACAGGTTTAGTTTAGACCCTGTAAGTGATTACACCCTCATCAGCTTCAGTATGGGGGGTGTTACTAATCATTAATAAAAATGTGTTTAGACACATTGCTCTAAAAATGTTTTGATATCCACTTAAACCAAGGTCTTGTTGGTCCTCTGCCTGCTGTCCCCACACAGGGAGGAAATGAAAAGCACAAGCACAACCCTTCTGTCTCAGACTGTCGGGACAGAGACTGAAATGCAGAGGCAGTGCAGCATCTCACTGTGGTACCAAGACTTGGCAGTGATAGCCAGAGTCAGGGCTTTGTGGGCTGGGACTGGTGCTCTCATTTGGGTTAAAAGCTTTGCAGAGGAGGACTTGCTCCTGGGCTTTGTTTCAATGTTACACAGCACCTTTTGGAACTGCTGCAGCTGGAGTCTCTTTACTGCTGCACAAAAATAACTTGCCTTAGGCTCCAGTGGGAATGGGCTGCCTTTGGGATTCATTCTAGGACTGCAAGTTATTGGCAATCATCAGCATTCTGAGAACTCCCAGCTCAAAGCTCATAGTGCTAACAAATGAGCCCTTGCTTTGAACCTGACACACACTGGTGGCATTAATTTCTTTATTAGGTGACACTTCAGGTGTCAGTATTAGATAACACAAATCCCAGTTTCCCTCAGCCCTTATTTCCTATGACAACAGTGAGGTAAGAACATCATTGATTTGCTCCACTGCCAATTCACATTCCATTGTAGTCTCTTTAAATTCAACACAGTATCTTATTCTTTTATAATGAACAAATGGAATCAGGGATTTACCTAAAGATTGGTGTAACTGAAATTGGGTGGGCACATACTTGAATGCACTTGGATTCTTTTTAATTTAATTCTTTGAAACAGTGATAGTATTGAAGGATGAATGTTCTGAGTTTGTTGGTTTGGCTCTGCATGCAACTGTCTGGTGCTTTTCCTAAAAATAAAATGATAGTAATGAGTGTGGTGGTTTCACATCTATTTTGGTGGTTTTTGCATGTTTGCTACGAAAATCTTGGACTTGATCTAATTACTGAATTACATACAGTTCATAAACTTGCGGAAATTTGTCTCTCATTGATATTTTCATTTCTTGAGGGCAGTTGGTTCTGGTTGTTAATTTTTCACTTAGTTGTCTGTTACACTGACCTTAAAATGCAAAATTTCATATATGTACTTTTTCCTCAAATTATTGCTACTGTATTATATGTTCAGATTTTCAAATTATACAAAACCCAGAAGTTTTTCAAGAAGCATTTCTTTTACTTAAACTGTTTTGTTACCTTGAACATAAATTATTTCTTTAACTTTTTTCATTGTTGCTTATTAAAAAGACTCCTGACAAGTTTCCCAGACCTTGTGGAATTGACTTGTTACTCACTGCTGCTGACTGGAGCAGGCTTCCTACTGATGGCAGTCACAGCTCTGTGCCCAGCATTTGGGGTTTGCACTGATGCACTTGCCTTGAGGGCTACAACTGGAGCAAAATCTCCTTTGCATGCTGGATCTCTGAGTAGCATTGAGGGGATGTGGGGGGAGGGAGCAGCATAACAGTCAAGGCCTTTCTTTTTTTGTAAAGTGTGGTGTTCTGTTTGTGTTTGGGGTTTTTTTTACTGTTTGTCAACAGCTTGCTCTTTGTATGGAGGGAGATTCTGATTTTCTCAAAACATTTAGTTTTGGACTTAACACAGCAGTATTTGTTCTGTCAATTTGTAAACACAGCACAGAGTTTTGGGGTATTTTCAGACTATAGTCAGTGCTCAGTTAATTTGGTTTCAGCTGAAAGCAATGGTCCCTGGGAAAAGGGAAGACAGTATTTGAAATCTCTTAAGAGATACTTGGCTGAACTGCGTGAAAATAAATGGATTTATAAATAGTTAATGTATGAGTTTCTTAGTAAAATGTTTTTTCTTAGAAATTTATCCCAAAGTTAATGCTGACAGCCTAGGTTAGTGTGCTGTTCTCTGGGAGCTGAGCAGGCAGGCTGTGAAGCTGCAGGGCTGCCTGAGAGCTGAGGAGGCAGCTAATCCTGCTCTGGGGCAGGAGGCACATCAGGAAGTTGTTCTGGCTGTGATTCTTCAGCAAAATCAACAAATGCAAGTTTTGCTTCACCTGAAATAGAAGAAAAAAACAGCTCATGTTTGCTGTAAGGGGGTTTGTTGTTATATTCTCTGGTGCACACAGATGTTTTGAAAATGCCACATGATGCTTACGAGACTTGAAACACCTCTAAAAGTCTGGTCCTTCCATAGTAAAGAAGGAACACTATGGTTACACAAACAGGACATGGTGCACAGCAGCCTGAGCTGGGATATTTATTGCATTCCCTTCTTCACTGATCATCTCACTTTGCTGCCTTATTTTTTCCCCCGGCACAGGTGCTCTTGCTGGCCAGAGTTCCATCAGCTGACTCTGCCTTATCCCTACCTCATAAAAGCCCTGTCCCAGTGTCCATCCCATAGCTAGCAGTTCACTTATCACAAAGGCTCAATAATATGCAGTCAATAATCTAAATGCAATTTTAAACACTTTGTACGTGTCTCAATTTTTTAATTATTAATGCTGAAATTATTAAAATTGAGATGAACTGATCACATCTCTTTTATTTTCTTGAATTCTGATATCTAACTGCATGACACTTAGCTGCAGTGTCAAAGGGCACCCACGTCCAAAACATTCACGGTGTATTAACTGACAATAGCTGGAGCCTTGACTGCTGTTTTAAGCCCCTTGACATGGATTTGTGAATCAAAACTTGAATTTCAGTTTCTTCCAACAAGTTTCTCCCAAGCTCTGTGACCCCTTCGCGCTGCCCTCAGCACCAGCTCCCTGCTGTCCTCCACACACGACGGGTGTCACTGCCAGGCGAGGGGAGGCTGCTGTCCCCCACACATGACGGGTGTCACTGCCGGCTGAGGGGAGGCTGCTGTCCCCCACACATGACGGGTGTCACTGCCGGCTGAGGGAAGGCTGTTGTCCCTCACACACGATGAGTGTCAGTGCCGGCTGAGGGAAGGCTGCTGTCCCTCACACACGATGGGTGTCACTGCCGGCTGAGGGGAGGCTGCTGTCCCCCACACACGGGTGTCACTGCCGGCTGAGGGGAGGCTGCTGTCCCCAGCTGGAGCAGGACGAGCTGTGGTGGCACAGCATCGCCACCGGGGCTGCTCGGAATTACCCACAGGAGAGGGGCAGGCGATGGGAGAGGACAGCCCGTGTTCTCTGAGCCCTGCAGCCCCTCACACACCCGCCCTGGGGACTCCTGTGGCCCAGTGTCACCTCGCAGCCGTCAGCCACTCAGTGCCCTCGGCTCGGGCTCTCCCGGGTATTCCCGGCTCCAGCCCGGCCAAATGAGGAGCTTGGTATGCAGCTCAGACCTGCTCTCACTATTGCCCTGCTGTTGATTTAGGTACTGGATCCTATTTCTGCCAAATGATTAACGGTGTCGGGGACTGTTGCTGTTTCATTTCATCAGATATAGGTCTAAATATTTGTCAGACTCGAGAGCCTTTGTTTAGACTATACTATGTGAGGAGGGAATATATTAATACTGCTGAGGCAGTTAAAATTCATAGTTCTATAATTATCTGTCTTATTTTTGAAAAGTGCCTTCTGTGAAACTACTTTATTAGCAAAAAAAAGGAATTTCTATGTTTCTGTTTTTTACAGTGGTTATTTATGAGCACGAGGGGAGATTTCAAAAAGCTCAAAATATTTTCAATAAAAAAAAAAATCAACTAAAAACTTTGTTCTATAGTGTGCATGTCAAGTGCTGCTACCCTATGAGTAGAATATTGGAAATTATTACAAACAAGAGGGTAAAATGACTCAATTCTGCTTCGTGTTTCCTTTTCTTAGGCATAATACAATTCCTGCAAACCCCTTCCTTCCTTCCTTTCTCTCCTTGTCTCTCTGCCTCCCCTTCAGACTGCATGTCTTTATTCTAGCTTGATTGATACCTGAGCAAGTGAGAAGTGGCTCTAATGAACTGTTAAGCATTTAACAGTGCCTTGGTACAGCGTAAAAAGAAGATGCAGATCCTGAAACAGGCGGGCAGATGCATACAAGTGGCTAAGGCTGAATGTGCATCGCCAACTTGGGGTTTTCTTGGGTTTTATTTAAGGCTTACCCACGCAATTGTAGCTTTCCAAACACATTTTGCTGGAAATGTAACGTACAAAAGAGGGTTGTGAAATGAAGTTTTGTTAGCAATATATGTTTCAGGCCTCGAGGGAGGTGGGGTATTTGGCCTAAAATTCCATTTTGGCAGCTTTTCGACACATTATATGCATGGTTTTTTGTTTTGTTCCTTTTGCACCGTGGGCTTCAAGACTACAACCAATTAATTCTGGGGGGAAAAAAAGCTTAATGTAGGCTACTCCTCAAGAAGGGGTCCATTTTAACATTCAGTAAACAGATAATCCATTAGGACAACAATATACATTGTGGCAAGTGCTATCCTAGGTTTTTTTTGTCAGCCCTTATTTATAGCCTTTTGATTCCGCTTCCCTCCTGGGGCGCAGTTTCAATCATTCTCCCTCCAATCTTTGTGCCCGTATTCATGGCAGGCTGAAAACAAAGTAAGAAAGAAGCTCGTACGCAGCGCTCCATTCGCGGCCAGTTCCTCCTCTATAGCCAGCAGCCGGTTGTATTTGGCCACCCTTTCTCCGCGGGACAGACCTCCCAACTTGAGGAACCTGGCACCCAGGCCCACAGCCTGCAACGACAGTGGTAAAACTCCTCACTCGGGCAAGTGAAGTCATTCCCGATAATTAAACACCGTATCCTAAATCTAATTCAACACCCTCATCCCTCCGCAGAGAAAAACGGGGAAATAAAACCTCTCAGTGAAAGACCTGCCGGATGCAAACAGTAATTTTCGCTGGCATATGAAAGGAAATTTTATTTGCAAAAGATTAAATATAGTAGTGTTAAGGATATTTGCTTAAAATGTTGTTACTACGCAGGAATGTTTTAAGTAACTCACAGTTTTTTTATAAACTAATGCAAGCAAATGGATCATACACACTTTTGAATATACTCCCTGCTTTGGCAAATTTCCTGTGTGCTCTCTTTAAATTCAAAAGAATAACCATTCTGTGGGGGGAAAAAAACCCAACAAACCAACCCTCTAGAAAAAACCCATTTTGTAAAATGTTGTTTCTTTCTCAAGCACAAAAAGGCTTTCTCCTTAAAAAATAGTACATGTTAAAAGCAGTATTTTTGCAATTCTGCAATTGAACAGCTTTCAATACTTACCAGATCCACGAGGCTCTCATCTGAAGATTCTCCATCTGGACTTCCTAATATGGTAATATGTCTTTGACCTATATATAACGGGAGGGAACACCTTCATTAGAGTATATTTTATATATTTGACACAGAAATTGTTTGGACTTCTCATTCTTTTTTTTTACCCTTGGGCTATCCAAGCTTAAATACAAACAGGAGTAAACCCCACCTGATAAAAATGTAAACGGTATGAGTTTGCTACATTAGCATTCTGTTTTATTTTCAGATGGATAAGGGAACATATAACATCCTGTCCTGGTCTCTGTCTCTCACCGATCTGTCTGATCAGGCTGTGCTATTTATTTTAAATGCGTTCCTCATTATATTAATGATTTTTCTTCTCTTCAAAAAAGAATTTACCATCCTGACTGAATGAAATCTTTTAGTTGCTATTTACTCACCTCGATACAGCGATTCTGGGTGTTTTTAAGGAACAAAAAAACCCCTACGCTATATTAAATTTGTCCATCTATTTCTTGAGTATAAAAAGGAATAAAGAAAATATGATACAAAGAGAAATCTTACATATGAAGCTGCACAGGTTCTTAATACTTACCACAAAGGCTCAATAATATGTAGTTGATAATCTATCTAAATGCAATTTTAAACACTTTGTACGTGTCTCAATTTTTTAGTTATTAATGCTAAAATTATTCAACATTGAGATGAATTGATCACATCTCTTTTATTTTCTTGAATTCTGATATCTAACTGCATGACACTTAGCTGCAGTGTCAAAGGGCACCCACGTCCAAAACATTCACGGTGTATTAACTGACAATAGCTGGAGCCTTGACTGCTGTTTTAAGCCCCTTGACAGGGATTTGTGAATCAAAACTTGAATTTCAGTTTCTTCTGACAAGTGCTTTCTAAATTAGAAGTGTCAATAATTAAATAAAAACATGTACTATTTACAGGTGTGGCTTGTAAGGTTTGGTTTCAGCCTTTCCCCCCCTGTACTCACCATCCAGAATTCCAGTAAGTTCTATGAGGTCTGACACCTTGGTTTGGTTAATGTATTTTAGGACAACACCACTGCACATTGCTATGTTTATGTTTTGGTCAGTTTTGAGCTTGGAAATTTGCGTGGCAGCATCTTCAGCAATCAGGTAGCATTTGGAACCAAGGGCACAACAGATGCTACTCCACTGTTCTCTGTCCTGCATAAAAAAATTGGGCAAACAACCGGAGTTTAAAAAACTAAACGGAATGAAAACTCTAACTGAGGAGGTAAGAATTAAACATGAATTTGGGTTTAATCCTAAATATGCCCTTCATTTAAATATATTACATTTTATACTTTATTTTAAATCCATCTGCCTAAGGAAAACATATCACTTTGATTTTCTTTGGGTTTTAAGATTTTGCTAGAAAACCCAAATTTTAATCTGAAATTATTTAACACTGTTTGCACAAAATATAGTTAAAATATTTAAATTAATGCAGGGGTCTGCTATTTTGATTTTCCTCCTGAAATTTATTTCATTTTGATAAAGCATAAAATAATTTATTATAGGTTTATTCAAAGGACTAATTTTCATGTTAATATTTCAAGTGTCATAGTTGTTTGGACATAAAATAATGAACAGGAGACATAGACTCAATGGGCAGGACCCATAGGGAACAGCAGAATACAATGCTCTCTTTTCTAGCAAAGCTCCACTTTTCAGGGTCTTTGTTTCTTTATTTTAATGCATTGTCCACATGGTACATGGTCCAGGCTAAATAAAGGACAAGGATATGTAAAGAATTTGAAAGAAGAAATTGACGAATTAATTTGCTTCCTTTGTGTCCACAGAATGCAAAGTTCTCACATTAAAAACGTCTCTACATCTTAATTCTGCCACTGGTTATTCTGGTCTGTGGATCAGTTTTTTGTACTTATCTACTTGCAATCAACATCAGTGGCCATTCCTCTATGGATTTCAAACCTGTGCATAAGAGAAAATGAAGTTTTTGACACTTGAACAAATGTTTAAATTTAAGCACCGAAGTGGTCTGATGTCTGGCAAAGAATTATTGAATGGGTACCAGAACTAATCCTCAAGGATCTAATTATCAGGGGCAAAGATGTGGCATGGGTAAACCTTGGAGATTTGGGAGGAGGAGGAGGACGAGGAGGAGGAGGAGGAGGAGGAGGAGGAGGAGAAGGAGGAGGAGGAGAGGGATTTCCCTTAACTCTGTACACAGTTCCCAACTGCACTTCACTGTCTGCTCTAATTCTCCTGTTGATTCTCATCTTGCAAATATTTTCCTTCCTAAGAATTCTCAAGGAAGTTTGCAGCCCTGGCAGGAGTGGGGAATAACCTGGTGTTCTGGAATATGGTAATTCAGAGAGTCAGCCTAAAACAACACAGGGAGGCAAGGCTAACCACAGTGAGGTAATACTAAACACAGTTATTCAAAAAATGAACTTTTAAAGTTCCAGTTAAATTACAGTGACAATTACAGCATCTAGCAGTAAATGCAATTTAGTGCAGGCTTAGATGGATTTTACAGTTCATCAGTTTTAGAATTATTGATTCAGGCACTGAGCAGATTCACAGAGTCAACATCATTTTGCTTCTCCCTTCACAGTCTTTGTGTTTTGTTCATGACAATGAATTCCCTGTATTTATTTTGAAGAAGATAAAGTGGAATTTGACACCAAGAGCAAATTTTTATGAAGTTGTGCAACTGCAGAATCTCAGCCTACAATTGTAGGTTCTGCAGCAATTAAGTTTTTATTCTTTTCTTTAACACATGGAAATTTGAACTTATCTATAAATACAATCTCTTTTTTCCATCTATAGCTTGATACCATGCTTAATATTATTGTGCTTTATTGTTGTAGTTGATTGGCCACACCAATTAACTCCTCTAACTTTGATCACAGAGGTAAATACAGGCTGTCCTACTCCCCCTTGAAAAATTCTGCCCAGCAATGCTGCCAGTGTGGACTTTGGTTATAAATATCTATCACAAAGAACTGCAGCAGTAATATATTCTGGTGATTTTTTGGCTGAATATATATCAGTGTTCAAATTTTTGCTTTTCCAGTCTAATATAACATTGCATTACACATTGATTTTTGTAATACACTTGAATTTTACAATTTGACCTTATAATTTGAGTAGTGCACATAAGAGGAAAATGTAATGAAAATAACAGTGCTTCAGCAAGTAGAATCAGACAAAAAAGAAAATTCTTGTAATTCTTTAAGGTATGTGTACTGACTGTATTCTGTTCATGTCAGGATTTTCCATCAGAAATTATCTCTAAAGCACTGAAAAATTTGGATACTGCCAATAAAATATATTAAAACTAACTGTTAGATGCATTTTCTAGTGATGTTTTAGTGCTTAAAAACTTGAAAATCAGCAGCTTTGTATTCTACATGTTTTGTAAAAATGAGAAAAGGTCAGTGATATGCCACTGAACAGTATAATCAGTTTTTAAAGGACTGCACTGCAGTATCTTACCTCTTTTCTTAAGGGATCTATTAATGCAATAATAAAAGGAAATTTATTAATCATTTCCACATACATGGCAACCATTTCATCAGGACTTTTGAATGTTCCAGTGAGTATTTCATATTTTTCTTTACCCTAGAAAGTAAAGTAAAAAGCATAAAAGATAAGGAAAGCAGGACCCTGAGAAGCAGAGTGTACACATCTCTGTTAAGGCAGTGGGCTGTGTGTGCTTCAATCAGGAGGCATTCACTCATCTGCTTCACTCTGTGTCTGAGTTGTTAGCACATTGTTACAGAAAACTCTGCCCAAAATGACACCGTGGGCTTCAGTGGGCTCATGCCAAAGTCTCTGAACAATGCCACTGCCAAAGGAAGAGAGATCTATTGCAGCATTTTCCAGGCAACGCTGCCAGTTTGACACAATTATAGTATAAAGTTACCAATATCTGATTTTTTATTGAATCTCGTATGAAAAAAACCTCATTTTTCTCTTATATAAAAAAAAAAGGTGATTTTTTTTTACTCATTTTCATAAAGAAAATATCACTGGGGCAAGGAGTGCTCAAAACCAAGATACTGCCTTTCCCTGCCTCTTTCCCCTTTCACAAAAAAACAAACAAACAAAAAAAACCAACATATTAAAACCAGTCTCAGTCTCACCATTCTGGGAAGCACAAACTGCAACCTGAGAGGAATTTTAAGGGCACACTGTGAAACTGTGCCAGGATACCAACTGCTTTAGTGGCTTTCACAGTTTAATAATAGAAAGTTACAGAATTACTGGCAATTCAATGGTTAAGATTTTGCACATTCTGGTATAGGACACAGATATCACAGCCAGGAGAGCAACTGCTTTCACAAAAGATATTGGTAATGGAAGCTTTGGCACCACAGAACACCCAAACACACAAAAGCTCATGAGGTACTAAATGAAATTGGAAGTTTCTTTTTCTGCTTAGAGAAAAACCTGATTGATCTTGGAATAAGGGGCAAGAACTGTAAGACTTCGTCAGGAGATAAATAGATTTTGCCAAATAAGAACATGAGAAAACTGAAATTAAAAAGTTAATGTTGATGCACAATGAGATTGGGCACTAATGTGTATAAAAATATACCGTAGTAAAAATACATGCAAATGTTAGGATAGTTTGAAGAAAACAAGAAATGTAGCTTAATATAATGGAAAAACAAGCAGATTCAGCCAGAATTTGTAAATGCAGAGATCATTCTTTCCATTTGCTTGATTGCTACCTTAAAAAAATGGAGTTAGGAGCTTGTAGGTCAGTTTGAACATAATAATAAACAATGTTAACAAACAGCTACAGTTATTTTAAAACCCAAGAAACTTACATAATCCATTAATTCATGAGCAGCACAATTTAATGCTAAGTACATGTCTGTTCCTAGCTCCAGACCTATATTTTTGCAAGCTATTTGCATTTGGAGTAGCAGTTGTTCTAGACTATCATATCCTGTTGTCAGGCAGCCTAAGCGTGATATTCCTTTTAAGGTTGGTGCCTGAAAGTAAAACAAAAAGAATCACTTTATTTACTTACACACATATATATGATGCATGTTTATGGGTTGGTTTTTTGGTTGTTTTTTTTTTGTCATTTCAGTTTGCATTTAGTCATCAAATTATAAATTTGTTCTCAGAAATCTCCTTGGCAGCTTTAAGGACAATTCTCAAGGAAAGAGGAATTATCAAGTGCTAATGAGTAGAGAGCAATAGTCCTTGGAAATCTCTCTAGTCATGCAGATCTCAGTCTTGTATGGCTAGCACTGGTTTAAAAAATTATTTTAAAGGCACTCTTTAACAACCATAATACCATAAATGCTCTGGTGCTATGGACCAACTCTTTGCCACAAAAACATATCCTCCACTTTTAAAGAGTTTTTACTCATTAATCCTCAACTACAACATTGATATTGACTCTGGGGAGTGTTTGAGACACCTCAAGAATCTCCCAAGACTTCTAGAAGGAACATATTTCATAGAGGGGAAATACCTCCAGCCCAGCTGCTTCAGGGATAGTATTGCTGGACATCATCCACAAGCAGAGCTGTACTGAGCAAATATTTCACCTATTTCCTTCTGTTGTCAGTTTTTCTGTAGGTTTTTCAAATACTGATTTTTAACTGGAAAGTCTGGGAATTTTGGATTATAAAGATGCAGCAATAGACAGCAAAAAAATGCTGCAGTTCCTCCTGCACTTCACACAGAGGTTAAATCTGCAGTTTCTGGTGGTTTTCAAGATGTCCATATGCTGTGCCTTGTTACATTCTATTAAAAGTATTGTTTATCTGCATGAAAACATTTTTCTCTGTCTGGGTTTTACTTCCTTAACCCAAATAAGGTCTTCTTCACTGCCTACTTTGTCATTACTCCTTTTTTTCCCCCCCAAAAAAAAGTTCAAACTAACATGGTGCTTTTATCAGTTTTAAATTCAGTTTCACTACTGTCTCCTTTAGTTTTCTCCCACTGAAATAAATGGATCTTTTTTCCCCAGAGAATCTAATGCATTGTTTCCTTGTCTATCTTTTACAGAAATATTCCACCTTATGATTGCAGTACATATTGTGGTACTAATAAGGAAAATACCCACCAGGAAAACATTGGCCAGCATCTTAATGATGATGATTTTTTTGTTGTTTAAACAACAATAGGAAAGCTTTTGTTCACCCTTTGTTTTTATGCTTCACAACAATAACAATTCTCACCTCAAAACACTTAAATCATCTCAGAATGAAGAGCAAAACCTGCATGGCATTTCCATCCCACTATTTGGAAAACTCATCGACAAACTACTGGTTTTGAAGGGATAGAAAAGATCATTTGAGCCATATAAAACAATGTCCTGTGCAATATTGTGAGTGCTGCCCTTTAGCTACTGGTTTGTATCTGCCATTATCTATAACCTCAGACTGGGCCTGGGCACTGAATGCAGCAGGATAAAGAGGGGAGTTAGGAAACAGCAGTCCACAAGTCTCACAGATAACAGTTTTATGGTGTATATGATCAAAAGTTCTCTGCTGGTGCTACAGGCCTGCAAAATGCTCATTTGGATAAATTACCAGGATTTCTATGTGAGAAAAATTACCAGATCCCAGGATTTTCCCCTTATTTCCTCCACTGTCCCCCAGGAAGAGAATATATAGTCAGAAGAATCTAATTATGTAAAATATGAGCATTTGGAATATTTAAGTCTTGCCTTGACCTTTCCAAAATGGCAATGTAGATTAATGCTTCCTTTCTTAAGAATATTTTAAGTTCCCTGCTGCTGTTAATACCTTGTTGAAGGCTTAGAGTTAAAATCTCTTTTCTTACCACAGCTTTTTGTGACTTTCCTCTCTTACTGTCTGTGTGTGGACCAGGCTGTTGGAGTGAAAGCAGA
>JANPWX010000042.1:341416-390875 GCA_024734555.1 Trochalopteron elliotii
AAAAGAAAAGAAAAGAAAAGAAAAGAAAAGAAAAGAAAAGAAAAGAAAAGAAAAGAAAAGAAAAGAAAAGAAAAGAAAAGAAAAGAAAAGAAGAGAAGAGAAGAGAAGAGAAGAGAAGAGAAGAGAAGAGAAGAGAAGAGAAGAGAAGAGAAGAGAAGAAAAGAAAAGAAAAGAAAAGAAAAGAAAAGAAAAGAAAAGAAAAGAAAAGAAAAGAAAAGAAAAGAAAAGAGAAAAAGGACTGACTGGATTTTGGTCAAAAGAGATTATAAATATTTCAGTTAGGAAATAGCTTTATTTAATAGTTTAATAGTTTTATTTTGTGGTGGTTACTAATTTAAAATATTTATTTCTATGTGGACATCTGTCCAACCATCATTTGTTTTTCAAGACATTCTCACCCAGCCCATCAAAAATACAGAGGATGTCAAAAATGATAATCTAGACTCTGTACTTGGAGAAACAACAACACTGCCTTCCAAAAAGCACATGCACACACTGAGACTGATTTACTGCTACAGTAATAGTACCTGGAACAAAACCTGTTGTGTGTGAGAGGTGTAGAAATGTCAGAATATATGTTGTATATGCCCTCTGATACCATTCACTTCCAGTATATTTCTTCAGGTAAACAGAAAATCTTACACTTAGAACCATGTTTTGTTCTAAATTTTCTAATTTAGTATCACCGAACGGCCAATGTTTTATTCCTCTGTCAGAGAAACACATCCTCTATTCTGTGCCATGAGCCTGTAACACACTAAGTGTTCCATGGGGATGTTTAGAAGGAGATAGTGATAGTGATAGTGAAAAGATCAGATGAAGTACATCTCACTGTAAGAACACCATTTTTATTGTACCGTTTTGCCCGAGGACTCCAACAGCCTTGTCATTTCTTTCTGAATATCCAGAACTCTTTCTATGCCCTGAAATTAAACACCAGTAATCTTCAAAAGAAAGTTGCATTAATTCATTTTAGCAGCTTAAATCAGAAGAGAGACAACACTTAATTCTAAATGCAAATTTTAATATAAAGTCTTCAAAGAAGCCCAAACCATTACAGACTCCTTAACACAACCTCTCCATCCACGAAATGCAGTCAAGTGCCCAACGATAAAGGGTTAGTAGCCGTGGAATGAGCAGGAATATTTGATTATGGGATGTCAAGGAAAGCAGTCTCCTCCCCAAAAGTAGCCCTTCAGATCTCTAACGAGCAAAAAATACCTGGGACTGCATTTATATCTGAAAAGTGGGAAGGTGATAATCCCTGTTCCCAATTGTGAACACTTCCTAACTCTTCCTAATTCTTCTCTGCCTAGGACTTCCTAAACTTTGACAAGACAGAGTACATTTACCTTCAGAATACTTCCAAGAAGCAGGAAAAAAACCCCAAAAACTCTCTTTATTTTAAACATTGGGGAACTCCAATTAAATGAATTCTTTGCTTTTAATGCAAGGCTCTTTTTCCTTTTCAGCTGAGCTGGTAAATGCTGAGCGCAAACTTGGTAAAGGACATTTCAGATTGTCTCAAACTGTGCCAGGAAAGGAATACTGAAGGGGGCAGAAGTCAGTCACAGCTGGTAACAACACAGGACAAACAGCTTGGTGTTCTGCACCGCAGCAAACACCTTCCTCCTCTCCCATGGGCCCGGGGAGGCACCCTGGCTTTGAATGGGGCAGAATTAGTGACCTTGTTAACAGCTCGGGGGACAATCCAGAAAAGTTAAAGGAAAAGCAAAAAGAAAGAGAATCGAGCTCAGCTATTTGTTCAGGTCACCAGCACACAAAGTGGAAATCACAGCCCTAATGGAGGCATCTTGTGCAGATACATTCTTAAATGCAACACATGGCTAAACAAAAAGAGAGAGGGCTGATCCCATCTGTCTCACCCATCCTTCCTGCTCTTTGTATTCCCTTCTAGTGTCACAATTTCATTTTAAAGCAACCCATTCCCAAATATCTTATGCTTTCCTGTGAATTTGTTATGGGTTTTGTTGTTTTGTATGCTATATCAAACAACTGGTAATATTTATAATCTACTAATGCAAAATTTATTATTGTGTAACACAATTCCTTGACATCTTCTTCAATGCACTGATTTTTTCCTCTATACAAAAATCCATTTTCAACTTAAATCTTCATGGTTCTTCTTTCAAATCATCGTTTTACTTAATTTAATGTTATTAGTGTTAGAATTATGTCTAACATCTGTTAAACTTTGGCCGTGTAAGCTAACAAAAAATAGAAAAACATAGCTTGTAAGGACTGTATTGGAAAGACCTAAATACTTATGTACATATGTGGTTAGTATGATGTCTACACAATACATTCATAAAAAAAAGCAAACGGTACCTGCTTGAATGATAACTCAACTGGTGGTATAAGCATAACTTCTTTGACTAATTTCAGTTTTGTAGGTGAATTTTTTTCACAGTTCAACAGAGTAACCATTGGGAGTGGTAGACTCATTTCTTTAGGTGACTCCTGTAATTGCAAGTGCCAGTAAAATGCAAAAATCAAAGTTCTGATATATTTTCGTTATGGTACAGAGTTCAAAAACTGCAAACACAGGCAATGGTGTTAAGGGTGTCCTCTATGAGGCAAATTTAATAACAGTGTCACAACTGGCTGCAATAATTATGGTAAGTGGGACAAAATAAAGGGAAGTACAAAGGCCACGAGTACCTGGTTGTGTTTCAACAGTGCAGTATGTAAGTACAGCGGGACGTGCAGAATGGTGGCCCCGGCCTTTGCTATGGCAAGTGATGTTCCCCCAATGGCCAAGCTGCCACACAGCACTGGCTCAGCAGGTTCTGCAGGTGGGATGGGTTTCACTTCCACTAACACCTTCTTTCCTACAACACACAGAGCAGTAGCTAAATATCCTCTTGGTTCTAAATATCTGCTTGTGGATCAGAGTTATGTGAGTAAACACAGCATTGTCATTTTGGTGTGTACTCAATGTACTAAAAAACAGTAATTCAATTTTTAAAACTTAATTCTGTCAGCTGTTTTGTAAGCTGTAACGACCTTACAAGTCAGCAGAGTATTTGTTCTCACTCTGGTTTCAAATGCATTTCAAGTCTGTTTCTTTTGGAGATTTTTCAGGCACTGAAATATGTATTTTTATTTATCTGTGTTTGAATCCAATAACATTATATCATTTTTCAGGTTCCTTTCAAAAGCATGTTTTCAGTCTTCTTTATTGTGCTCCTTAAATGCTCAGATTTTGCATTAAAAAAATGGAAGATTACATTATAACCAGATTGGGAGTACAAATACTTGATTTCTTCTAATAATGACTGTGAAAAAAAATTCAGGCCTATAACAATTGAATTCCCATGGAGAAACAGGTCTTTTAAATATTACACATTAAATTTCAATAAGAATTTATCTCACTTTCAGATGCAGTAACTTTGTCCAAAATGCTTCAAACCAAGCAGTTCCCACTACCATATTTATTGCCTTATAGCACCTGCTGAAGCTGGAATAAATCATCTGATTCCCAAGAACAATTGCATTGGGGTTTGGTTTGGTTTGATATTGGCTCCAAAGAGTCAGGCACTGAGACTAACAATAATATCACAGTCAATGTCACAATTAGTGAAAACACATAATAAATGTATCAGCAGAAGCTTGACTGAAGTATCAAATACACCACAAAGATATCTGGATGGACCTGACAACTGCAGAAGTTCAATTTCAGGTGAAAGGTGAATTTACTGTGCACACACCCAACATATGAAGCAGGAGGGTTTTTACTTACAGGATATGATAATTGCAACCAAACTGATATGAAATAATAATTTGCCAAAATTTTCTGCCCTTCCAACAAATGACAATAACCCTTTTTTGTCTGAGTTTAATGTATAGATGGAAATGACATACGGTGGTTTTTTCCTTTGGGTTGCTTGGTTTTGTCCATGTATTCTTACCTTGTTTTTCTAGTCTCACACCATTTTTTTCCTTTTCCTCTAGGAGTATGTACGCTTACTTCCTTTTACTCTATATTACCCTTCATTCCCATCTCACCCTCTTCTTTCTTTCTCTTTTGCTTTTCTCTGTATTTCCTCCTTTTCTCAGTGTTCGAAGGAAACTATCCCTCCTCTTTCAATTGTTCTCAACTTCTATCTTAATTCTATTTCCTTTTTACCACTCGGTTCTGTGATTTCCCTTTCTTTCCTTATCATTTTCATTTTTATTCTTCATTTGCATCCTCCTCCATTCTTATCCCTCACTGAAGAATAATAACCTCCTGTCTAAACCAACTGTAAAACAAAGGCAGAAACTCTGTTCAACCAATGCATGTGAATGATGAGGAAACTGTATTTTCCCCTCCCTCATCTTGCTGCAGAAACTGCTGTGATCAAAAAGGTCAGGAGAGAGTAACCAAACCCTTTGAACATGAGATAGGGTGTCTTTTAGGACTTTTATCAATATCAGTATTGCAGAAAATATTAAAATTAAATAAAGTAAAACCTTTTCCTCCCTTTTTTGGCTTAGCTGTTGGGGCTGAAGGGCGCAAAGCAGGGGCAGGAGCGACTTTTGCTGCTTCTTCATCCTCTTTTTCTTCTCCTTCTTGTCCTTCCTCTTCTTGCTTTTCAATTTCCTTTTTTTCTTCTACCTTGTTTGCAAAGTACTCACTGAGGGAAGAGGCATAAAAATTACTGGGTCAAAATACTGTTAGACATGTGACAAGTAGAGAGATGAGATGCAGGCTAAAGAACATGCTAGGAGGTAGATGAAGTGCTTGTATCTGAGCTTCTGCCATAGATAACCTGTGTGAAGCTGCAGAAGTCTATAGATTTATCATATTGTTCTTTTCTGGTAGTCATCTGCAGCACTGATTGAACAAAAAGGACCCAAACAAGCATTGCAAACCGTAGCACATGCTTTGCAAATCACTCTGGTTTGAAAGTCGGCTCTGAGCAGAAAGCCTGAGCATGAAGGATTTATTTCCTTTGCATGGGGAGCAACAGATCCTGTCAGGCCTCCATGACATCCATCAGCCTGGCCCAGGTTAAGGCAGTAGGTGAGTTGTACACTGGTTATTGTGGGCTGCAAACTCAAGAGGTGGCTGAATTTCAATTACATGCATGAAGTGAAATCTTCTCCCATGGGTCACAGAAAGCCAATTCAGGCAGACTGAGTATGTGAGATACATAAAGTAGTGTAAACAATGCATTACAATCCTATTTAGACTCACTTTCCAACTGAGTCCTTATTCCCTTTATCAAGGTTTTCCTAAATCTAGTCCATGTGGAAGGCAATTAGGTCTGTTTGCCACAGCCTCTGTTCA
Organism: Trochalopteron elliotii; assembly: GCA_024734555.1. Lineage (NCBI taxonomy): Eukaryota > Metazoa > Chordata > Aves > Passeriformes > Leiothrichidae > Trochalopteron > Trochalopteron elliotii. The sequence continues at coordinate 346,713 of JANPWX010000042.1, forward strand.
GTGTTGCAGCCCAAAACAGCAAGCTTTTTAGATCATAATTATGAAAAGCAGGCAATAATGTAGTGAAATTGGTCTGAGACAGACATTAGATCCTAAAAAACATTTTCAAAAAAGTAGAAAACATTGCCTATCCTACATCTTCCATTACAATATAAATTAATGGTAAATATTTCAAATATTCAAATGCAATAATTTTCATAATATGCAAGACCCACCCAAGCATCTTATCAGCTTGACACTGGTCAGTAGGCTCCAAGTCCCTTAACATTGTGCTCAGTGATTCATTCACCCATTCCACAGCAGTATGAACAGAGTCATTTCTTTCTTTCTCATCAGCTTCAATTGCTTCAGGTAAAGCATTTTCAGGTATTTGAGAATGAGTAGCCATTACACTGGAACAAATCCTCTGAAAACAAACAAACAAACAAACAAACAAACAAACAAACAAACAAACAAAACAAAAAAACCCCAAACTAATGTGAAAGGTTTAAAACACTATTTCTAATTTGGAAATGTCATTTGAAAGACTAAGAAGTACGTCCTTACCAACTCTACAAGTACATATCTCCAAATCTATTTGTTCCACTTCTCATCCAGCACCTTCAATTTAGGCTCTAATGCTTTGGTAATTGCAGAGGACATTCAAGTTTTTTTACCTAAAATTATAACTACATAGGCAAATCCCCTCTGACAGATCTGCCTTATACATATATTATGCTATCAGAATAGAATGGAGTTATTTTAAGGGCCACATAGTCATTAGGACACCTTTTATTGCAGCTGTTGGTAGCCTGTTGTACCATGATTCATCAGCATTCATGTTTAATGCCATCCCTCATGATCAGTTACTTTTGTCTTAGACAATTCAAACCCTTCTGTACTGATGAAGAACAAATGATATTAAGAAAATTCACTTAAGGAAGACAATTTACAAATTTCCCACAGTTGTCTGCACTAACAGTATTGACTTTACATCCTGTGAATATCTATGAGGTTACATGTAATTCAAGAATTAAGTGAACCAGAGTTTTACTGAGGGAAAGTAGAAATAATTACTCCACAATAGCTAGAGCTGTGAAGATGTAATTTGAATATTTCATGTTGGGGAAGAGATGAGCCATCAATTCTGCATTGCAGGTGCTAAATGGGTATGTTTGACTTTCCTGTCACCCACATCAAACAATTAGCTCAGTGTGAAAGAAGTGCCTCTATCTGTACTGTCTTTCACCTGTACTGTATTTTTCTGAAAGTGTCGCACAAAGAGAAACATAAAGATCTGAACATTAAAGAAAAACGTGAAATGAAAGCGAACACATAAGGTTAGTATGGGGTGTAAGAAAAACCTACATGATCATTAAGACAGCAAAAAAATTTAATATACAAAGATATGCTATCAGATCCCACTCACAAAATATTGCCTAATTCCTAGAAAATAAAGTTTTCATAGCTGCTGCCACTAACTTTTCACGACACCTTTTTTTTCCAAGTTACAACACTCAGCTGTTGAGTCACAGGGGTTTATACCCTGTCATAAAGATGGAAAATAAAACGTTCCTTGAGATGTGAGAAGAATAGTACCTCCCCAGATATTGTCCTAGTAAAATAAATAAAACAAGAAGAAGCAGCTCATACCTTTTCATAGTTTTTAACTGTACAGTATATTTCCACTTCTAATGTTGGCTGACCAACTCCATCAAAAACTTTTCTTCCAACTAATCTGCATATTACTGGAGCTTTTGAAAATTTAGAAAGGTAGTTAGCCTTAAATGAAAGAGAAAGAACTCAATTAAAAGTCAATTTCAAGGCAACAAGGCTTTTATTCCATGAAATATCTTACAATCAAATCCACCATTGAAAAAATCCATTATGTGTCTCTTCCAACTCAGAATATTCTATCATTCTATGATTTACACATTCCAGCAAGCTTTGAGCCCTGTGGGAAAGGTGGAAACCATGACTTTTGGTAGGCAGAATCCTCACTCTTCTTCCAACATGGTCTTTAATGGGCCTGATGAACTATCATAATTCAATACATTTGGGTCTCTGTTCATAGTTAATAAACACTAATGCTGGTTTAGAAAAAGGATTACTTTTTTACCTGAGGTTTCTACATACTTCCTTATTAGTTTCATCATTTAATCTGGTTTTGAATAGTCACCAAACCACAATTTACCAAATGGAAAAACTATGAAACACTTGGGCTTACAAAGAAGAGGAACATGCCAACTACCAAGCAAAGCAAGGAAAGGTTTTACCAGGTCAAGCCCCTTCCACTGACGATGGCAGAACACTTGGAGATGAGAAACAGTGTAAGACGGAATGAAATGTTTCCATTCCAGAGCCACTCTCCCATAAAAGGCCAATATTAGATTTTTTTTTTTTTTTCTGCTCACTATTCTAGTATTGGCAAATCCAGTATCACCACTTATTGAGGTTTAATTATGACTACTGCCAACAATATTTTGCCAAGTGGGAACAGATAAAATTGGTCTGATTCTTGACCCTTCCAGAGGGGCCCATTTGCCTTTCATGAGCAGCTGCAGTGTGAACAGCACCCAGTCTCTTGTCGCCGCTGGCCCGGGAGTCATCGCTGCTGAGCAGCAGTTTTGTTAGGGACAAACAGCCCAAACAATATCCATCTGTGGACTACTCTGTTTTTGTGTCGAGACAAGCAACCAGCAGAGGACAAGAAGCCCGGCTGATGCGGACACGTACTTGGCACAGCATCCAGGTGCCACTGGCCACAAACACGAAACTATCGAAATCCTTGCCCGGTCCAGGGGGCAAACCACTGAATTGTCCCCACAGAGACGCTGATCTCCTCGCTGCACCCCTCGCTGAGGGCAAGGGCCGGGAGGGGGCACGGGCACGGCGGGCACCCACACGGCCCCTCCGCGGGACGCGGAGCCTGGAGAGGCCGCTCCGGCCCCGCCCGGCTGCTTCCCCGCCCCACGCTACCAGCTCCCCGTAGAGATCCGCGGGGCACAGCGGGAATAGGGCGTTCAGCGCCTCCTCCATCCGCTCCGGCACCCGGTGCCCTCGGTAATACTCAGCCGCCTCCCGCCGCAGCCGCGCCAGCCGCGCCGCCGCCTCCATCGCTGCCGGGCAACGCGGCCGGAGAACGCCCGCCCCTTCCTCCGCTCCCCGCCTGCCCCAGCGCGGCGCTGCGGCACCTCGGGGCGATCTGGCCGGGCCCCAGGTTCCCGGGGCTCTGCTCCCTCAGACCCGCGCGGGAACACGCCGGGTTGGGAGGAGAGGTGGTTCGGTTTGGCCCGGTTTGGTTTGGGTTGGTTCCGCAGTGCCGTACGGTGCTCGCACTTCCCTCAGAGCCCGCTCATGGCCTTCCAAATCAGGACGGCCCGACCAAGCGCTTCTCGGTTTTAGAAGTCTCCGAGCAACAAAACTGTGTAAGGTTATGGTCCTGAAAGAGGGACAGGCTGTGGTTTCGGAAATGTCTGGTGAAAACGACGCTGCAAAACGCCCACAGTAACTCCTACGTTTGAAAGCCCTCCACTTTGAATGAAAAGAAACATTTCGCGACCTAAATGATCATTTTTAGCCCGCAATTTCCTACAAAAACTTTCACTTTCTTACACTGTTCACTGGTAATTTTGTTGAAGTAACTGAAAATGGAGATACTTAAAAGCTGTTAGCTGCACACTTGCCCAGCTCTAAAATCAATATGTGTGGACCTTTCCTCATTGTGTGCTCACTTCTCCAGGTGGGGTGATAATGAAGAAAAATCCCTAAGGAATCATTTTCTTTTCCTTTCACATCCTTTAGAAATACTATGGTACCTCTCCAGAGATTTAAACCCTCTTTTTGTAAAAGCTGTTTCCTCTGAAAAAGTTTCTGAACTAACACTACCTGTTTCTTGAGGAGAGTGGGTAGCAAATGCCTCATTAGATTTTCTTACTTTAGGAGGAGCTGATGTGGGTGGCTGCTCCTTTGGGCACATAAATGCTTCAGGAGAGGCTTGTGCAGTCAGAGGCCTGGGTGGCAGTGATCAAATAGTGCCAGATATTTGTCACATGCACAGGCTTGCCCCAGAAAGCTCCAGTTTAATTACATATAACTGGAAGAACAGTTTCCTGGAAGTAAATGGTGCTGGTGTGGTGGTCTCTGAGCATGATCAGGTTTATACCACCCAATGTGAGAGCTGTGCTTTCTGATATCACTTCCTTGTAGCACCTGGTTTCCACTGGGGACAGCTCCTGCTCAGTGCTGCCTTCCCCTTGGGATCCTTCCTGGTAGGTCCTGGATTCTACACAGGCCAGCTCCTGCTTAGTTCTGGCTTCCTCTTGGGACCCTTCCCAATGAGTCTGGGAGTGCTTTGGGGGTCTTTGATGGATTATGGCACCTCCTCAGCTGCCCCTCACGGGAATGTCCCGTGGATGTGGCCTTCCCAGAGTGGGGGGTTTGACAGCTGAGCCAGTGTGTGTGAGGGAGGATGGGTGTTCACTGCTTCTGACCAGCCACAGCCCAAAAATGGTCCTCCTTCCTTCTTGGTTTTGGGGGAGTGTGTGCAAATGTGGCCTCAGCAGATGAGCCTGTGGGCTATGGCCTCCCCCAGGCCAAGCCTGGCCCAAGCTTATTTTCAGGACAGCCGCTGGGTTTGGCTTTCTTGTAGATACATTCTTCTCCCTTAGTCTTGTTTCCTTGTCCCTAGACCAGCGGTAACTGAACAATAGTGTCACCTTGATCGTATCTCAAGTTCTGTTAGGCAGCTCAAGTCACAGCCCAAAGGTGCAGTCAGGTGGAGGAAGGGTGGGCTTGGGTGGTCTCAGCCTCTTTATATAATTTTGCCATAATGGGCAAAACTCATTCATAACAGTGTTTAAGTCATTACCAGTAACATTTCAGTCTCTGACAGTGCTGATGTGTCCAGAGCCCCTGTGAGGCTTTGTACACAGTGCTGCACTACACCTCCAAGCCCTGCACTGCAGAGCCCTGGCTTTGGAGGCCTGAGGAATTGCCAGATGGACGCAGCCAGGGAGTTGTGGTCAGTGGCTCCATGTCCAGGTGGAGGCCAGGGACAAAGGGTGTCCCTCAGGGCTCTGCCCTTGGCCCTGGGATTCTTGAATGGCTTTGCCATGACACAGAGAGTGGCTGGAGTCCCCCTCAGCACGGGGTTTGAGGGGACAGGAAGCTGAGCGTGGCAGGGGCTGAGGAGAAGCACTTGGGATGTGGTTGGAGGAGAAGCTCAGCGTGAGCCTGCAATCTGTGCTGCCAGCCCAGAAATCCACCCGTGGGCTGGGCTGCATGGATAGGAGTGAGGAGCAGCAGGTCAAGGGAGGTGATTGTGGCCCTCTAGTCCATTGTTGGAGACCCCACCTGGAGCACTACACCTGTGTCCAGAGGCCCCAGCATAAGAAGGATGTGGGCCTGTTAGAATGAGTTCAGAGGAGAGCATCTGAGATCCTCAGAGGGTTGGAGAACCTCTGCTTTGAAGACAGGCTGAGAGTGTTGGCATTGTTTAGCCTAGAGAAGAGAAGACTCCAGGGAAACTTTATAGCCCTGCCAGTAACTAAAAGGGCCTCCTACAAGAATGATGGAAAGAGACTTTTTACAAGGGTATGTAGCGATAGAAGAAAGGGCAATGGGCTTCAACTGAAACAGATCTGGATTAAATATTAGGAAGAAATTTTTTACTGTGAGGCTGGTGAGGCTTTGGCACAGCTTTCCCAGAGACACTGTGGATGCCCCCTCCCTGGAAAGGAAGAAATCCTTCAGGTTTGCCTTAAATGAAGCAATGAGATGAAGCAGAGTGATACTCATTTATTAACCATGCACTCTTGTTTTCAATAAACTGTTGGAAATACTAGTAGGGAATCCCCTGAAGTATTTATCATTTTTGTTTCCTGATCCAGTGAATGTTACATGAATTATCTCTATGGCCATGTAATTTCCATTAACAGTAATAGTAATTGTAAGCATATAGAAAGAGGGTGGCTTATCCTGTGATCCTCCCTATTACAAAGTAGTTAACTGATTAAGGTTAGGATACCACAAGCCACTTCATACCATCCCTGAACTCTCTGCAACCCCATTATCTTCATTAGGCTTGTGTGGGTGTAATTAATTGGTGTTTAGTTACCAGTTGTGTTGAATGAAAAGAATTTAGTTCTATTTCTCTTAGTTTTATTGGCCCCATGGTGCTAACAGGCTAAAGTGTAATTAAAAACTCTCTAATCAAAGTATATGTAGCAAGAGCCAAGGAACAAACCCAGTGAGGAAAAGCCTGTGATTGGTGTAACTCTGGCCTATGAAAAAGGACTGGGTACAAATGACACTCTGTAATAGTTCTTTTTATTTGTTTTTAAGTGGTGAAGATATTTCACTTTTATCAACACATACATTAAAACCCCATCTGTGTAATTGCAATCATGACATTCCTAGGGGTGACATCACATTTTGATGTCTTCTCAACAGGTTTTGCCCCAGATCTTCTAGACTGTCTTTTCTTTTGGTTTCAGAGATTAATGGGTCGTGTTTCTTTTGAGAGCAACTGTACACTTCTTTCTCACCTCGAGCCTTTATTATAACTCTTGTGCCAGGAAACAAATTACAATCAGCTTTTCCTCATTTATGATATTTATGATGTGTTTTGTGTGTTCCTTTTTCACGTACATCTCCTTTGGGTATACATACGTGGTGCTAATCAGGCATGCTCTAAACCCAAGTATAATACTGCATGCTTAAGGGTTGCACGAAGGATTTGCTTTTTGCTGTTCAAAAATGCACCTTTAAAGATATAAACTTGACCCTTAAATCTATTAAGATCATGGTCTCACTGCCATCTGTGTTCTTGTAGGATTTCACAGAGGAGCAACGTGTGTTCATTCCACTGACAAGGGCTTCTTTGAAGTCAGCTCTCAGTACATAAAAACTGCATGAAATTTCCAGTAAAATCGGGATTGTCTTTTTAGCTTGGTAATACAAATCCTCTTCTACAGATATATTACTGCTTTTGAGGCATTTCAAAAAAAAAATTTAAAGGCTTCTTAATGATTTTTCTTTTTATTCCTAAAATGCTTCTGTAGTGTTTCTTTTTATTCTTAATATTCTATATCCTCTAAAGAAAAAACTCCAGTAACAAAGTTAAATATAACTTTATATATAAGATTAAACAAAAGATTCTGTCCTTGGACATGGCTGAACTCAACATTTAGATTAGACTTTTAGTCTAGATAAAAACTTGCAAGAACTTAAGTTATATATATATATATATATATATATATATACGGCATATTTGGAATTTTCTAATAATTATTTAAGACTTCCCCCAACTCCTCCAGCACTATTATTTTAATTTCCCAAGTACTCATATGAGAGTTCATGTGCCTTGAGTAATCATTCTCCGCTCCAATGGTTACTTCAAGTTGAGTGGGCTTTCGTACTAATTTCTTTCTAAACTTTGAGGATCCTTCCTGTGGGTCTGCTCAGCTCCTGCTGTGCGAGGGGTGAGCCTGGCCTTGTCCCAAGGAGCTTGCTGAACTGCAGGGTGAGAGCTCACAGGCTTTGATTTATCATCCTCACTCCAAAAGGGATTTGGAACACACAGTATTTAAAGAGGAGTTTTGGAGCCCAGTTTAGAGTTTACAGAAGGTCGTCCTCAAATTCGTGGGATATTAGATGGGTTTTGTAGTGTGTGGGTTTTTTAATGTAATGCACAGGTTATGGATGAATGCTAGGTTTAGTCTGGGATATCAGGAGTTTGCTACAGGATTTCTTTGTTGTGTACATTTTGAAGTAACTGTTGTGAACTTTAGGGCATTACTAAATCCTACATAGTTCAAGGACCCTGATGTGATGGATTGCAGGGAGTTTTGTCTGCACTGTCAATGTGCTACTCTGAAATGTCAACACACTTACAAATATATACAGAGTCTGAATGTTATCAGGCTTTGTGAAATTAATATTCAGTATTTTCCTTTACATGAAAATGTGTGCTAATGCATCAGTTACTGCATACGAGGTATTGACTTAATTTCAAAGAGGATGCAGCAACGTGGCCATAATACATTTATAGTACATAATAAATAATACAATTTATACAAATGTGCAATCAAACTTAGAGATAAACAGAGTTAGAAAATGGCAGACAGAAAATTTATTACAATGGAATTACTTTTTTCTACCCATTTGTTGAAAGAAGAGACCTTCCTGAAAAGAATTACTTCATACCTTTTCCAAGGTTCTGAGCACTAAAGCACCTTTTTTTTTTTTAATACTTTCCATTCATTATTCTCACTATGAAGAACTTTGCAGATTTTTTCTAATTGACCTTTTATTAGCTTCACCTTTCAGATTTTGCATCTTCTTTGTTATATTGAATTAGAAATCTAAATTTGCTCAAGTATTGAAGAAGCGGCCCTTGCAGTTCCAAATGCAGAAACTTTTGGGGTGGTGGGAAGCAATTTGTAGGTTATGTTACTGCTCAGCAGAGCAAAGGTTTGTATGACTGAGAAGTGAAGCCTGACTAGTGTAGATGAACTGGTGATCTGTGGGGTACATGAAAAATAAAGTTTGAAATCTGAGTTAGTTACAAGTATGTAATAGCTGAAAAGAATATCACAATGAGGGAGAAAGTGTTAACTGAGTTCTCAAGTCCTGTAACTTGTGGACAGATTTTAGGAGGAGCCTTTATGCTTCTTTCTAGGTAAAAAGAAGCTGGTAGCAGAACAGTTTAAGGAGTTCAAATAGAAAGATAATTTGTACATTACTGTAGGGAATTGTGGTATTCCTGCATCCTGTTATTTTTTTGTTGTTGTTTTGGGGTTTTGGTGTTTTGTTTCATTTAGGGGGTTTTATTTGTTTTTTGTTTGTTTGTTTGTTTTGGTTTTTTTTTTTGGTTTGGTTTGGTTTGAGTTTTTTTGCTTAAACACATTTATTTTGGGAACAAACTGAGTTGTGGACGAAAAGGAAGAGTGGCATTTTGTTCCCCATGGTATATCTCCTGATTTTTACAACCTTAATCACTTGGGGCATGTCTTGAACTTTTAACCTTCTTTCCCCAGCACTGATGCAGTGAATAATGGACTCTCCTGCTTGACACATAACTAGATTGCAGTTCAAAGTGGATGTCACAAGCACTATTGCACCATCTGGAGCAAAAGCTTGACTATCATTTCATGATAAGCCCATAAGATCATATGAATTTATAACTGACTTCATTTCTTCCATTTTACTAATTTAGGTTTCTTTATTTTAAAAAAACATGTTTGTTTTTTGGCTTTTTTTCAAAAAGCTTGCCTCCCGTTGTGGTATTTTTAAACAACTCTGCAAAATTTTCATTTATTTTATGAAAGTCACATGACATTTATAACCATTTTGGTGCCTTTTTTTGCTACAAACAAGTTTTAAATAGCTCCCCTGGGGCTTGGGAAATGCTGTGTGAGCTGTGGAGGCAAAATTCCCTATGTTCCCCTATTTCTGTTGTTATCTTTAATTGTTTTCTTCACTTCATGACTCAGTTAATTTAAAAAAAAAAAGGAAAAGGAAATAATGATCTTACATACTCTAGACACATTTTTGAAGTGAGATCTGATTGCAAACTGAAAAGCTTTTCAAAGTCTGACTTCTGAAGAATACATAACATTTACAGTTCCATATAGGACACTCAGACATATGTTTGAATGACATCCAGCTTATGCAATGAAATATACCTTATTTTGTAGGAAACAAATCTATTGACTGGCATCAGTGCTTGGGGGTGTACTCATCCATGAAATACTGTTTTTATAAATATTTTGTACTGAGAGAATCCCATTAGAAGCTGGTTGTGTGGCTTGTCTCAAAGCAGTAGATTTTGAGTGAGCCTGTGCACCTTTGACTTCCATTGAAAATCGATGACACTTGTAAATGCATAACATTTCTGACAGAAAGGCTGGAAATTAAAGAGTTCCATGACCATGGGGTCAGTCTGGTGAGTTTGTAGTGTTTTGGAAGAGATGTGACTCTTGGTGCAGTAACCAGGCACGGTGCATTTGCACAGAAGGGATTAGTTCAGATTTCAAGTATCTCTGTTTTCTAAAATTAAGCAGTGGCTGATACAAACATGGAGATAGTGAATGTTTCTAATACAAAACCTGCATTCATTGTCTTCAGACACTGATAAAAATGCTTCAAAATTCAATGAATATGGACCAATGTAGAATTGTTCTATTTCTGAATGTGGCTTGGTTTTGGAAAATGTTTTGGGTTCAACTGAACAATTGAAAACTCTATTAAATAAATAGGGTAATAAACATGATGACTGTTAGAAGAAAATGCTGTTTAATATTAGCACTTCAGATTCCTAGAGCACAAGGGTGCAGCTTTCAAATGAATTTTCACAAAACTTGATCTTTCTTTCCTGAATCTATCATATGACATAAATTACAGACTGACAATCATTTAGGTTGGAAGAGTCCTTCTGAGATCATCTACTTCATCTCAGGCAGGATCCTGCTCAGGCAGGGTTGCCCATGACCATGTGCAGTCAGGTTTGGAATGTCCCCAGAGGGAGACTCCATAACCTCTCTGGGCCACCTGCTCCAGTGTTTGACTGCCCTCGTGGCAAAAATTATTTTCTTGTCTTACACCGAATGTGCTGATTTTTAATTTGTGCCTATTGCTTCTTGTTTTGCCAGTGGGATCTGCTGAGAGGAGTCTGGATTTCTCCTCTTCATTCCCTCCCATCAAGTATTTATACACATTGATGGGAACCCCCTGAGCCTTCTCTTTCCCCTGGAGAGTTCCAGCTGTCTCAGCTTCTGCCATTATGAAAGACACTGCAGCCCTTTAATCATCTTTGTGCCCTGCACAGGACTCACTCCAGTAAGTCCTTCTGTTTCTTGCATTAATTGCAGTGATGGAGTTGCACAGCCCTGTTTGGTGATGGTGTATTGATATGGTGTATTTCATTATGTTGGCATTAAAAAAGTGATGGTTCAATGGAGCGTAACTGGAATTGTGCTGAAGAATAGAATTCAGTGTCAGATTTCTGGCAGGATGTATTATTTATTAGAAAATATTGTCTACTCTGTCTGTTGCACTGATAGGAATGTACCTTTAATTTTATACAGATCTGCTGCTTTCTAATCTCCATTTCTTACAAATAGCTGATGAAACAACATGAGGGGAGGAGTGAGAAAAAGAGGTTTTTGACAGAAGACTTTGTAAGGAAGATGGTAAATTTGCATTTGTGTGTTTTGTGAAATGCACCTAAATCAATGAGAAGGACTGTGTGTAAAACTCATCAGGTTTCAACCAGAAAATAATCACTACACCTAATGAACCCAAATAGCCATCATAAAATTCATCATGTTCCTCAGCAAGTGGATATATTTTTTATCACTTGCTGTGTTTAGTGATTAAGCCAAGAGTAGTGCCAAATGTACACAGTTGCCTTTGAGTGTAAAACCTTCAGGTTTTTTGACTGTGCCAGTTTATTAATTCTCAGTTATCTGCTCCATGAGAGAAGGAGTCCATCACACACAGACTAGAACATTCTGTGTATAAGTAGGTGACACAATGAAATTATTTTGAGAAGTGCTTACTATTGCTCGATTTTAAAAGTTTAATGTTATCCTGGCACTTACAAGCTGAAATCCACAAAGGGCTATTGGATCATCTTCTCCTCATCTCATGTTTATCAAGCATATGATCTACAAGTTGAAAGGCTTTTAGGCTTAAATCTGAGATGGATTACTGCCTGCTTGCAGTAAAACATCTTAATAAACATGGCTCTCAATTTTGTTTTAATTCTATCCATATTCTGTGAGGATAAAAATCAAGAAAAAGAGCACAGGAACATCTTAAATTCCCTGGCTCCTTGCCAGAAAATAGCAGAGCTTTTCTTTTGTGTCTCCTACTTATAAAGGATCATTTTTTCAGGACTGTCATGAAGTGTTTGTGAAGCTCCTGCACTACTCTGCCCTGTAATGGGAGTTCATTCAGAGGCCAAGTTGTTTCAGGACAAGCATCAGTAGCAATTACCACTTCCAGCTTTTCTCCAGAAGTGTGAGTTTTTGTCAAGGGCTCCAGAGTCAGACTGCTAGCCTAAGCTTCAGACACAAAGAGAGATCAGTCACTCTCAGTTTCCTGTATGACAGTTCTTCATGTTGAAGTTTTAGGTAGAATTTCAACTTTAATTTTGATAAACAAGTTATGGCACTATTTATAAAAAAATTGTGCCACTTGCAATGATCAAGTTCTCAAACTACACTCATGAAAAGAATAAGAGGAAATTATATTTCATATATCTACAGAATCCTTTTATTTCACTACTGCAAAACTTATCATCCAGCAAAAGTCTCTAAGTAATGCAGAATAAGCTATAAAATGGACTTCAGAAATCAGTGCTTAGTTTAATTGGATACCCACACTATGATTAATTCAGATTTTCGAGGAGCAAGTCCTACAGCACGTGGCTTTATACAGCAAAACATAACCATGAAATTAGCTCTTAAATAGTGTTCAGTTTCTGAAACATCCAATGTATAAACAAGTTGTACATCTGGCTCTCTACATAGCTAAACAGGTGTAAGTTTTGTTGAATAATATTGCAAGACTGGGGCCTGTATCTCTCCAGATATCAGTCACTGATTTGGGTGCTGTAATCCTGTGATGCTACAAAAAACAACTGTCATATCGTTGCCTATGTTGGAGTTCCTCTCCAAAGAATAAGGAATTTCCCTATGTTGGTTCCTCAGCAACTCAGCATATGAATAGCCTGTAATGGTCCAGCTGCTGATTCAGCTCTCAGCTCTTTTCACAGAACTCTAAGAAGCTTTCAAAAGCTATTTTTTTCTTTATGAAATTCACAGTAAAAAGAATTGATGGCTATGGCTGTGTGATGGTGTATTATTGTTGACAGTGCATATGCAGTATGGAAAAAATGGGAAATGGAAAAGGATAAAGGTTGAGGTTTTGTGCAGTTTTTCCAGTTGTGCTCTGAGTAAATTTTTGCATGTGTGGGGTTTTTTTTCTTGCTTATTTGCCCTGTCAGTCAAATAAATGGAGATCTTGGTGTCATACAAAATCTCTAGAGCCTGTATACTTTATTGATAAAAAGCATTATGTCTGTGGGTGTGCTCCTGAATTGTTCATCAGGGTGTAACATCACATGGTTTTTGGCAGTGGCAGTGTGTGTTTCAGGTGAAGAAGTGAATTAAATAGTGGTCCGAACTGTTTCTGGTATTTTAATTGTACTTACATTTGGAGTGCAATATTTAAATTACCTTCTCTTGGTATGTCACTTTTTTATCAACTGTCATTTCACCTCAGAAACTTTTGTATGAAGAAAATATTTCAAGATTAAATTTTAAGATTACAAAGAAATTGCATTAGCTTGATCTCTAGAAATGGAATAGGAATTGGGGGAAATGCAAACCAGGCAATTCTATAATATTTTTTCCAAAGCTGAAGTAAATGTGAGAAATACTTGGTGTGTATGTTTACATTGTTTAGGTTGTTTTAAAAGTCATGAAAATATAAAGTACACTCAAAACGTTGCTTATAAAGTAAGATCACCCAGGAGAGCTGCCCACTGCAAACTTGCTAAATATACACAGATAGGCACCTATATAGGAGCTGCCTCTTCTTTGCCTCCTCGTTCTTGAACTTCACTAAGAGCTTTCAATTGCTCTGACATTTTCAGCAAAGGAAGTAATAGTTGTTGCTGAGCAGTATTCTACAGGCAATTATCTTATCTGATTGTTGGAGCAATCCCCACTAGAAAGCAACCAATGCGATCAAGTTAAATCATTACAGAAAGGCAAGAGAAACAGAGGGAGGGACAAATGGAGGGAAAAGGGGGCTCATCTCATTAACGGGTGCCTGTGCTGCCGGGCTCAGAACAGCAGACAATGAAGTTAGCCTGGAAGACAAAGCCGTGCAGTTGCCTCCTGTAGCTGTTGACAGGTCTGAATCCTCTCTTCCAGAGCCTATTGTGGCTGTAGTGCGAGGCACCTGCAGAAAATGTGCCAAAACTAGGCAGGGAGCGCTGGCTTTTCAATAAGCTGTCACCTCTCTCTCCCTTCACCCACCCCTCGGGTTCCCAGCGGGAGAGGAGAAGCCATACTGAAGAACTAGACTGGAAAACAGTCATGTGATGGGAAAAGGGGTCACATATAGACTCTTTACAGTTACCAACTTTCTGAGCCTTATATGATTCTGCTTTTTGGGCAATTCCCACGGATTTTTTTTTTTTTTTTTTTTTTTTTTTTTTTTTTTTTTTTTTTTTGCTAATGCTGCTTTCAAGCTAAAAATCTGCATTATGGGGATAGACAAGTCACCAGATGAGTATCATTACCAAATACTCTTTTGAAATATCTATCTGGTTTTATTTCTGCTATAGAAAGAAAGATGTGATTTTTTTGTTGTTGTTGTTAATTCACTGGTAAAAAATATTTCAATGTCGCCAAAATTACCTGCTCGCTTGCTGCCAACAGTTGAGTCAAAAGATCAAGCCAGGCTTCTTACATGGATTTCTGAACTTAGTATTGTGCTTTAAAAATGTATATCTAGAATTCCATGTTGTTTCAAAGGTTACACACATTTGTTTAAAAAGAGGATGCAAACACTTGTATAGGTACATACACAAAGAGAGTAAGAATTTACATGACATAATCTATAGATCCAGAGCACTTATGAAAGAGAAACAAGTGATACACAATTGCTTACCATCCACTGAGCCATACCCAGCCCATCCTCCTGCAGTGACCAGTGGCTCTTGGCCAACTCCCTCCAGTTCTTTGGTGTGCAGTTTCCCTTGGGTAAGTTGGGGTCATATCCTGGCTGTGCTTCCTCACAACTTCTTGATCACCTCCTCACTGGCAGAGCATGGGAAACTGAAAGTCCTTGACTTAGAGTAAACACTACTTAGCAACAACTAAACACATCAGTGTATTATCAGCATTATTCTCATGCTAAATCCCAAACCTAGCACTGTGCCAGCTACCAGGAAGAAAATGAGCTCTATCCCAGCCCAGACCAGGAGACATGCATAGCCAAGTTTTGGGTTTGTTTTTTTTTCTCCTGATATGGCATGTACTTGACTTGGAAACAGTCAGGGACTGGAATGTCTGGGTAGGCCAATGTGTGATCAAATGATAATGTTATTATTTCATTTTTTAAAATCAGGTGCTGAGAAAAAGGATAAACTTCCATGGGCTTCAGAGCAAGACTGATGAGTTGGGTTTTGAACCAGTATCTTCAGTACCTGAGTCCTAAATTGTGAGATATCTATTTTAATCTCTTCTTACATTTGTACTTTATTTAGAAAGCATAAGTGATAGGCCATGTAGCTAGAATGTAGATGGAATGTAATGGAATGTACATAGAATGTAATGAAATGATTTCCTAACAAATGAAAAAATATTTTCTTTGGTGGAAAAAAAGTGTTGCTGGCAACATATGGCTGTTATAGACTGAGGGAGAAAAGTCCAAAATCTGGGGTAATATGGTCTTTATCTGGCCTAAGGAATCAGCCCTAGTGCTGAATTTTGTACCTTCCACTGGAGGAAGAAGGGGATTATGGGTTCAGAGAAAATAAAAATTACTTGGATTGGGGGATGTTCACAGGAAGCAGGCATAAAATCTCACAGGGCAGTACACATTTCCAAGTCCTGTCCAGTTATTTATTAGGAAGTATATTTGTAATAATTTAATTGTCATGTGTCTCTTACTTCCAGAATCTGTCCCAGGATTTTTGGCAAGTATTGATAAATTATGGAAACTCTTCAGTTCAATAACCTGGAGAAAAAAATGGGGTACTGATTAACTGCCTCAAGGTTGCACACTCTTCTGTATTAACAAATAACTTTTCACAGATAAACTGCTGCTAGGGGGGACTTAATTAAGGTAGGTTGCTAATGTGCTGGAGTGGTATTTTTTGGTAATCTGTCAAAGGTAATGTGCAATGAATAAAGGAATTACAAAGAAAGAGGAGGACAGTATATTCTTAGATGCTCATTCTTTTACACTGCTGTAGTATTTGATAGCTGTGGCAAAGGGTTTCAGGCTTACTGGATTAGGCACCTATTCTTGGACGTAACAGAAAAGAACGAGAACACAATGAATACCCTTAGAACAATCAGGTGGACATGTGATTTGTATCCGTGCTCAGGTGTGGGTTATTCCTGCTTTCCCTTTCAGATGTCCCCTTAGGCATGTTGCAGGTAGGATTGCGTTCAGCTGTTTGTTCACTCCCCACCAGGCTTCCCAAAAGGCAAGAGTTTGTGTCCGATTGTTTAAGACCTTGCTTCTGCTTTGAACATGTCTCGTTCCCTTTGAAAAACAGTCTCTACCTCCCCATCCCCCTTTAGAGAAAACAAGTGAACTATTCATGCAAAAAAGTGTGTGTGTGGTTGGGAGAGTGGGGGGGCCGTGCAATGCCACCGACAAACCCTATTGAAATGCATTGGCTGTTCATTTACATTCACACTTTTTTTAATAAAAATGTTAACTAATGATGTTAAATGCTTTGCCAAAGGTCCTGGCGGGTCAGTTGCCGAAGTGCCATTTCTGCCTAATTAGGGCTCTTGTGGCAGCCCAGGGGCCTCCTGATGCAGTGGGTGACAAGCCGGGAGCTGACAGCTTCAATCGGCTCCTACAGGAAGGTTGGGCTGGTCATGTTTTCTAACTCAGCCAGGTGTTAGCTGAATGTAGGGGGGGTCTTGGCCAGACCTGAGCATTCGTTTGATCTTCCTTTCTTACACTTGCTCTATTTTGAGCTCTTCCCTTTGCCTGTCCCATCTTGTGTCAAGGTCAAGAATGAGCTTGACTAAATCAGCAATTTCATTTATCTCTGGGAGGCCATTAGCAGCCCTTCTCTCTCCTCTCCCCAAATAAACCTTAGGCACTGGTGCAGAAACAGCACAGGTTCCAGAAGCCAGGCACTGGGCAGTCCAGATGTGGAAAGGAAAAGGAATAAATGTAGATCCTCGCATAAATAATATCCCTCCTACTTCGTTGTTGCAAACCTATCCCTTATTATTAATGTATATTAAATAAACACCCTGAATAACACTTAAAAACATGAAATGCTTCTGTTAGTCACAATCAAAAGCCTAGAACATGTTTAAAATTTTATTTCATCACTACTGTAGAAAAAAGAGTTTCTTAAAAATAGCAAGAAAAATAGAATAAAATGTTTTCCTTTGACCTCACCTGTTTCATAGTAGCACACTGACTGGTTTCATATGTGGCCACATGCTTTGGAACAGTTGGCCAATTTTAGGAGTCATGAAAATTGGATCACAAACTTATTGGAGAATTGGCTTTTTAAAACATAAATCTTCAGTTAGTTAGTCAATAGCGCTTTGACTTCAGCTGAGTTATCCTAGTTTATGTTAACTGATAAAATAGTCCTTAAAACATAAACACATTGCTGATCATTGTAAAAGTAAGTCAAGATTTTCAAACTGGTTTACCCAGAAATGGCACAAAGCATTAGACTGATGAAGGGTGAAATAATTTCCTGGATTTCTTTAATGTAAGGTGAATATAATTTCCAGAAAGTGTCTGGTGTATAGAACTTACAACCAAGACTTCTTTCTCCTAAATTTAAGCTGATGAATGTAACCATTCCCCATATACATAAAAGTCACTACATGCAGGAATTGCTTTGGCCTCTATGGAATGAAACCACTGCTGCAGTAAAAGGCAGCAGTTGGATCATAACAACTGGTTAATAATGCTCAATAATATTAAGGGCAGGAAACAATAAAGGAAATCATATCACTTGATAGTTGTAGCCATATTGTAATGATAGGGTGTGTAGGGTTTTTTAAACAGGAAGACTAAAATAGGAAACAGTTGCATCCCTTCTTATTAATGATGTTGAATACTTCCTTTTAAAAATTTATTTATTTATTTTATTTGCCCTTACATCTGATCCGAGAGACAACTCAAAAAACATTCCACTCTGGAGACAACAAATACTCTCCTGTTGCATTCAACTAAATTGAATAAGAAATTGAAGAAATTGACAAAAAGACATGCACGGGCATGAAGAATTCTGTTTTTGTGCAGAAATCTGCTGTGCAATTGCTCTCACTGCCACAATGTAGATCTGAGTGTTGTTCAGCACTGGCACTTTAGACTGGAGCTGTGTGTTAGAAGTAGTCATGACCTTGAGGATACAGTGTGTGCTAACAGTCCTTCCTGCTCTCTCCCACTCAGAGGAAGGTAGTGCCAGTCACCTTCTTAATAGAGTCTCTTTAATTCTTTTGCAGTTTAGGGCAGGAACAAGCTGTGAGGCCTGACCAATGACCCATGAATCCAGTGAAGATTCACCCACTGACCTGCACTTAGCAGTGAATCAGGGCTTTAATGATTCTATATTTTTCCGCTCTTTTCATGTTTTCAATCTCTTATTTCTATTTTCATATCAGATCAGTAGAATCCATCTGTTAAAGCTAAATACAGTGACATGAGGTCTGAAAAGGTCAGGAGCAGAACAGATTTCTTTCCTCCAGATGGAAGCTTTAAAACAACAGGGAATAATTACATATAAATGCAAGAATGGTCAGGTAACTGATCGGATTTTATCTGCCTGATCCTTGCATGATGCGAATAGAAGATCGACCTGTCCCTGAACTCTCTTGGCAGCTCCACGGAATGACTTAAACGAGATCAGCTAAAACGATTATACTGGATGGGTTTTAATGATTAGTCAAACCAATTTATCAGCTTGTTTCTCATTGGTACTTTCATTCCACCACGATACACTGGCTGACTTTACAGAGCGGCTGCATCTTGTTGACAAAACAGTTTAGAGTCTTGGAGGTACAGCTTTTGAGTTTAATTGATAAGTCACTTGATGAAATACCTGTGCATGTGACATGCATGTTGTGATAGAGCAGCAGTAGGCAGTCATTGAGTTAAGCTGATGAAATTCTTGCCTTCTTAAGAATGATTTTTTGGCAATGTTAGGTTAAAATGCTGGAACACTAACACCAAAACAGGCTGAAGCCTTTCAAGCTTACAAAAACATCCACTGTAATAAAGACAGAGTTAAATAGGAAAAACTTAAAAAAAGAATCAGTAAATATTCAACCCTGATCTTGAGTATCTGGAAAGATGAAAATAAAAACCCCATAGTGCTTTATTGTGTTCATCTAAACTTTAGGGGGTCTGTTGAGGAAAGAGGATATTCCAGCTGAACATAATAGAGCAAATTCCAGAATGATTAGAGACTGTGATGTCTAATTAATTAGCTTTTGTGGTAGTTAATTAAGTGGTCAGGAGTAGTATATGAGGCAATAAAATCTGCTTCTAGCATTTAGCAGAGCCAGTGGTTATTTTTAGGATACTGATAGTGATGTAATTCTATTGTACTGCAAAACTTGCATAGCAGTTAATATGGCTTAAGATTTGTAATATTTTTAATAATGAGAATAACAGTTAAACCCATGGAAAAATCACATAATGAATACTTGTGCAGAACTACTATCTATAGACACATGTTCCAAATTATTCACACAGGTATTGATCCCTGGGATGTAAAATTCTGCTTCCCATCAGTAAAATGAGCAGGTAGAAAATAATTGCTTCATAGGAACAACGATTTCTGCTATTTTTAGTAGCTTCATGTTTTTTATATCTATCTATCTATCTATCTATCTATCTATCTATCTATCTATCTATCTATCTATCTATCTATCTATCTATCTATCTATCCATAGATAGATGGAACCAGGCTTATCTCTAGGATTGCTTCTGGGATTTCTGCATCTAAAATTCTGGGGGTTTTCTAGTGATTTCCTGATGTTTGACATTGCGAAGGCAATAGGACTTTGCGATGTTAAATATAAACATAAAACAACATAGTATCTCCAGGACATTTCTAGGAGTGCTTGGGATATCGTTACGTCATTATCCTTGATATAATTTCTGAATTTCTTGCAAATATCCAGTAAGCTGAAAATGCTGGATACTACTGAAATATGAGTGAAAGCTATTTAGGATATTACTGACAGCAATTTAAATGTCTCTGTTGACAACTCAGTGTTGATTAGTCATCTCAATTTTTATTTTTGTGTAATATCACAGAAACTGCCTAAGTTCTTGCGAGTGCCACCTTACCTGACATCAGGACTGGGTACAGATAAATAGTTCTGGCATCCAAGTTTAGTCTCCTGAAGAATAAATGGAAGCAAGAAGATTTTCACTTAGGTGTTCTTCATCCTTAAACTTCTTGAGGACAGCCAGGTCAGATACCCAAGGCCCCCTGCTCTCCCCAGAAGGATTTCTTCATGCAGAACAGCAGATTTCAGCAATGTTTTGTGCTTGAAACCATGTGAAGTGTGATACCAATCCCTACCTTTTCCACATAAACACTTTCCCAAATTTGTATGGTTTTTCCATTTCTCTGTCCAATTCAGAAACCCCAAAGTGTTCCCTTTTCACTTATCTTTTTATTGAGACCTTCTGCAGCCTGTGGTAATAAATTTCTTTTTTTCTCTTCTTTTTCTATTATTCACACTTAAAGACTCATACTGTATCTCCAAACCATTCTGATAGATTACATAAAGAAGAAAATGGTTCAGGGGAAAAATCTTTGACTGCATTTTTTGAAAAATATTGGTACTAAAGCTACCTTAAAACTCCCTGCAGGTTTAATGAGAGTGCCTGTTAAATTTTCTGGGTATAGAAGAGTAATTTGCTAAACAAAATCTCTGCAATCATACCTTAGTTGCTTGTCTTTTTTGTCTTTTAAACTTCAGAATAAATGAAAAATCGATCTGTATGGTCACCAAAACATTAAATTGTCTTATCTGTCACTTGTTCAACATCAGCTTCTTAAAAGGGAAAACAACAATCACAATCAGTAGTTTCTCAGTGCCTGGAAGAAAATAGAAGCTATAAATGGACAGATGAATTATGTGCTTCCAGTGGTTTTCAAGGGAAGCATTTACTGAGGGAGAAAATTGTTTTAATCTTATAACAACTAAGGAGTGTAGAGTTTGTAAAAACATGGAACACCTACACATAAACTTAATTTTTGTTGCATAGGAACAAATACAAAGTAGCTTTCAACAGAAATGGTTGGGGAAACAAGCTCTTTCATTGTTTGGTGTGCTATTTTATATCTTTAACAAATCTCTGTGAATCACTCAGGGAAACCTAAACACAGTGGGTTAGTTGAGTGTTCAGCCTTTGCAGTATCTAAAAAAAAAAAAAAAGTCCAAATCTTCTTTTAACTGGAAATAAATATAAAGTCATGGGGTGTGTATCTTTTCTTTCTTTATTTTCAAAGAGTAGAGCAAATAAATGGGAGGAAGTAGAATCAATCCCAAACACAGAGCAGCTTCTGCATTCTTTTAATTTCCTTGTCCTGTGTTTATTTCCAGATTTTGCTGAGGATCCACTGAAGCAAAATACAGAGCTGCAAACCTGCCAGAAGGCAACATTATTCTCATCTTTCTTTGATTAATTAATCCTGGCCATTAGAACACTCTTTCCATCCTTGTTTTTTCTTGTCCATCTGTTTTACATTCAATAGCAGAATAAAACAAACAAACACAAAATTTGGGGAGGGAAAAATCAGGAAGCTTTCAGAATTAAATACTTTATTCTCTCTTTGGGAAACTAAATAAATAAAGTACTGGACATCCAGAGCAACATAGATTATCACTTTATAAAGACAGAAATGTAATATCTGAATCTTATGTAATAATGAGAAGGTAGCAAGAGTCATCCTTAAAATTAAGCTGTTTTTTGACTGAAATCTAGAAACCAGGTAAGGCTAAATAGAGATCCCCCTTTTATCACCATTGTAATGTACTGCACAGTGTAATAATGAGATTTTTTTTAAAGCTGTCCTTTGTGCAGGTGTGGAAGAACTGATTAACTCACCAGGAATACTGGGGGGAGAAGGGAGGAAGGGGAGAGAAGATTGCTGAGGACTGGGAAGTGAGGCTGTTCCTGTGGGCTTAGTTCCAATGTGTGCAGTGCAGGGAACACAAAGGCAACCAGATATTTAAAACTTTGACTTTTGCACAAGGTGGCTCATCTGCCAAACCTTTCCAATAACATTTTTCTTTCCAAGTGGAGGCATGGGGATGCATTACTCAAAGCTGGGTAATGCCCAGGAAATGTAGATCCCATTCTTTCTTTCACTAGTGTTAAACCAGAAGTGTCAGATCAACTATTGTTAGAACTGTGAGCAAAATTAAGAAAGAAGAAGTGAACTGGTGGGTATGTTTTTAGAAGGGGTGCTTGGCTCTGGAAAATTTAAGGTTTCTTGAGATCTTCTTGTATTCAGGTTACAACTTTACACACAGAAAAAATGCCCAGCAAGTTCCCATCTGCTTCTGCTTTATTTTACTGAAGCCACATTGTGGGAGGTGTCTCAGACTCCACCCATACAACAACTTTGAAGATAGAATTAAGTTCCTTTAGGGTTAGTGAAATAACAATAGCAAACCCCCTTGTAGCTGCTGGTAGCACATGGAAAGGCAGCAAGTGGAATATAATGGGTGAAATATGGCAAATAAAGATATGGGAACAGGAAGGCTCAAGTTCTTGGGTGGAACCTGACAACTGAGGATTTAGGTCTTGTGTAGAATTCTGATTGCTGGTTTTCCTCTTGAATATCTGGATTCATTTGATTGTAGGAAAAAGGAGGGCGAATGATATCTGCAGGGGCTAATATTTATTTCACTTTGATCAGAAATAGCAGTCCTCAGTGGTGGCTGAAAATGCTACAGCTAGGGAGGAAAATGCTTAGAGAAAGCAGATACACATTAAGTTCTGCAGAATAGTATTGTGGACAGACTGCTATTGAAGGTTAAGCATAATTAATGACCCCTCTGAATATGGACACAGTTTTCTTACACACTGAGGGGGTTATTAATACACCTGTCTTCGAAACAATACTCTAAATTCTTGAAGTATTTGACAGTTTTTATATCTTGTTTATGTTGCTTTGCCACTGCTTTTTACCTTATAAGATGGATAGCAAACTTACACATTCCATTTAAAAGTTTCTTTTGCCATGAATTACTATTTTTAAGTTTTAAACAGATGGTCTGCTTTGGATTTATCCACTGTTCCATACAAAATCACATTATTATCTTGATTGGATTTGATTATTTGGGATAGGGTGGGATAGGAGTTTATTTGTTGCCACCAGGGGTGCAATGCAAATTGAGAGGGAGTCTGATTTGGGTTTCCCACATTTATTGTTTCTTATGGGTTTGTTTTTTTTTTTTGTCTTTGCACCTCTAGGTGAAATGAAATTTTAAAAATGCACTAAGATTTTCCAGCCTTGCAGATGTTTAGCACTCGGTACATAAAAATAAAAGCAATTTCACATTACTAATTGAGATTCAGGAAATGTAATAGAAATTATTAATCTTTAAGATCAGAAGTTCTCCTTACATGTGAGGACTGTGGTTTTCTTGTAGAATGAAAGATTTAATGCCTTAAAGAACATATATCTATGTTCCAACAAATATGATTCCCTAAACAACATGTGGTTGTCAGTGGAGGTTCTGCCAAAGGGAATTCTTCTGACAAATAAACCATAAGATTCCAATTAATGTAAAGCCTACCTATTTTTTTTTTTTCTCAGTCTTATTTTACTGGGTTTTGGAGCTATATTTGTGAGGAAAATTGTTAAATTCTGCTAATTTATTATGCCTCTATTTAGACAGTGCTATTCCTATTTTTATGGAAATACCACAGAGGGTCATGTGCAGCAGTGAAAACCTGCTGCCTCCATCAGTGTGGAATAAATGGTACACAAGACCAAATGGAAGTTTTTTGCATAAAGATATTTCCCAGCTCTTGTTGTTCCTTGACATAGTACTGAAGGAGATGAAAAATCAGGCCAGAAGAAGAAATATGAGGAATAAATAAAATTATTGTTAAAATGCCAGTCAGTGAAATACAGTGGGAAGGTTTATGGTGAGGAGCAGAATTAAACATGTGGAAGAATCTAGAAAATCAAAATTTGTAAATAACTACAGCCTTGAGGCTTTTCATATGTCAGTCACTGGCCTCCTCTACTGAGGGCAGCTAAAATGTTAACAGTTCCTTTTTTTGGGTGGATGACATTTAAAATCTCAGGAATGAAAAACTTGCCTTTTTCATTTTAAGTAACTGTATACAAACATGTATTTATGAAATGTAATTTTTGATTGCCACCAGACGAGACTCAGAAGTGGGCATAAATCAGTCCACAACTGTTACCTTCACCGTAAGTACTTCTTTATTGCCTTTTTATTCTGTAAATTTAAAAAAAAAAAAAAATCAGAATTCATGTTGTTGTTTCTGTGTCTCCAATAGCTGATCAGTAATAGCACAAGGGTAAAGGTAAGGTCAACAAATGGTTTCTTGTGGAAATACCAGCCAGATCTCTGAGGTCTTGTCGTTTCTCTTGCAGAAATTTCTTGGGAAAGCTAAGCCTATGAAACAAACCTGTTAAGTCTCTGCTCTTCAGACAGAGTTTCCATGTGCTGGGGCACAGATTCCAGTGCAAGGTTAGGTGCTGAGCATCTGTCCAGTCATTAAAGAGCCAAATCCTGCAGCACACAGCCCTGAGAGGGGAGCACGCCTTCTAGCAGGGCTCCTGTCAGCACTGGGTCCTGCTAAAGAGCACATTCCCCAGCTGCAGTGCCAGGACTGTGACCTTTCCTCTGCTCCTTGACCCTCACATCAGATGCAGCTGGTCAGATAATCACTGAGCACACTGACCACCTGCATCTGATGTGTGGGATTCAGAAGTGGGAGAGAAGCCGCGGTGCCGCCGTGGAGAAATGTGCAATGCCGGCGGTGACAGGGTGTGATACAAAAGAGTGAGTCAGTGCATGAGACCTGACAGGTCTGCTTTAGAGCACAGCTGGGGATTCACCACATCCCACAGCATGGGGAGTGGGAAGGGAAGTGCTCTGTGTGCTGCCAATTCCCCCTCTTGGCAGGGCAATCCTTAGAAGTCTGTTTCTGCGTGCATAACTTACCAGCCTATCTAATGAGATTTGCACCAGGGACACCACAGCTGAGGCTGTCTTGCAGATAGTGTGGAAAGCAGTTTAGCCTAAGAGAACATGATTTTTAGTCTCTTCTCCATTTATTTCACAGAGAGCTCTTGTTAAGCATTCAGGTTTTGAGTCAATGTTATCAAAGCTACGTGTTTTGACAAGTTCTCTCCTGTGTGTGTGTATATGGAAAGGTTCTTCATGCATGTCCTAAGTTGAGAGATATAATTTGAACAGAGAAAATTATGGTTCATAAAGTGCTCTTGTTAGGTGACATGGCTATGCTTAGTCCACTGCAGGACAGCCTCCAGAGAGAAATGCATATTTCCATACAAATTACAGTATACTGCAGCCAAGAGATCAATTAGAATGTCTGCAACCAAGAACTCTCAAGTGTCTCCATTCACTCTGCCATTCAAACGAGACAGAAATGCGTTCAATTGGTGTAAAGAATTTGAACTCTTTCAGGGAGTGTGCAGAGACTGCCACAAAGTGGCATTCTCTGCGGGGTGGGACC
This sequence comes from Trochalopteron elliotii, assembly GCA_024734555.1. Lineage (NCBI taxonomy): Eukaryota > Metazoa > Chordata > Aves > Passeriformes > Leiothrichidae > Trochalopteron > Trochalopteron elliotii. The sequence goes on from JANPWX010000042.1 coordinate 372,204, forward strand.
TGCAGATTCTGTGAGATCCAGCAGGGAATTTTAAGGGTTCTGTAACCTAACATTTTGTCTCCTGTTGAGAGAAAAATTGCAGGACCTGCTGAATATTGTGGAAAGAATGAGGAGTTTCCATTGGTCAGATGTCATGGGCTATGCCAGCTCTCTCACGTGTTACAGTGGTCAGCTTGACCATCTTAAATCCACACGACATTTCATTTGAAAGGAACTCAAAGCATTTCGCAAACTGTGCTGCAGACACAGGACCAGCATGTGAGGTGTTGAAATGCAAGTTTTGTGGGATGAAACATCACAGAAATAAAAGCTCGTGACTGTTTAACTATGTATCATAACAGTTCACAGGTCAAGACAGGAAATCCAGGTTTAAAAGACCTTGAAAAGGTAAAAGTGCTTATTTTCAGGGCAGCAGAGTATGACATTGTCTAGTCTTTTGGTAAGTGCCTCAAGATATTCATTTGTCCAAAAGTTATCAAAAACTATGTTTAGCAATTCAAAGTACCCACCTTTCATCAAGATGAACTAAGATCTCTCCCACTGACTAGAACTGTAAAGTTCAATTCTTACACAAGTCCATGGAAAAACTGCCATTAACTTCAATTATACAGCAACAAAATGCAATAGAAGACACGAAAGCTATCCTAGCTTTCCCTTAATAAAAATCCAAATCAAATATTTGAAAAGTAATAGAATTTAAACATTTAAAATGCATATAATAGTTATTTCTGCATAATACAGTTATGTGGAAGTTGATAATGTTAAAAATACTTCATACTTTAAAAAATGCAACATTCACCTACATTATAATTTTCTTTAAATATACCATTCTTATATGTTTTCTTTTATTTTCATCACTGAATGGTTTGAAATATATTTGCTCTTTTAAGCAAAACGGCTCCTGCCAGCTGTTAGTGAAGCTTTTTTAACAAGTCTAGCTTCTTCCATTTAAAAATATTCTTTTACTGTAGGGAAGATGTTAAAAGAGAACTTTTACTCAAAGGCAGGATTTCTTTTCTTCATGATTCTTAAGGGTTTCCAAAGGCATAGGACTGATAAAGTAAATCTCATAAATTGTTGGGGAGGGCAGAGCGTGCAGGTATTTCCTTTGGAATTCAGAGATCCAAATCCTCTGATAAGCTTTTTATGTTAGTTCCTGTCCCAAAATTTCATCATATTTTACAGAAAATATTCTGAGTTGGAAGCAAACCACGAGGATCATCAAGTCCAACTCTTAAATGAATGGCCCCTACAGGGATTGAACCCACAACCTTGGTGTTATCAGCACCACACTCTGACACCTCAGCTTGTCTTTGAGATGTCCCTTCTGCTATCTGTTTACTAAAGAGATATTTTTAATGATTGTATGACCGGCTGAGTGTCCAGTTTTGAACAGTCTTTTTCATAAAGGGATATGGGACCTCTTTTCTGGTAGGAACTGGCTCGGGTTCGATATTAAATACATGATTTCAGCGAGTTCAGCCTAAAATTCTGACAAGCCATTGGTGTTTAGCAGCTCAGACAACTGACCAGGATTAAAATCTTCACTTTTCACTCCAGGCCTGCCACGCTACAAAACTTCTTGAAATCCAAGAGTCGTTGTGTGATGATTTGCTTGGAGAAGTCCAAGGAAGAGCAAGGGAAAGGCTGGGAGTGCAGGCGGTCGGAGAGCTGCCAGCTGCGGGGAGCGCAGGGATGCGGGAGGGCAGCAGAGCCCGGGCGATAGCGAGCACTCGGTGTGCACAGCACGGGGGGACTGCACTCCCCTGGCTGCTGATTTTGGGCTGTTTACCCAGCTCTGTGCCAGCTCTGGACTCCGGGGACACTTTCCAAAGCCACAGCACGCCCTCCTCTGGATCGCCGCGTCCAGAGCGCGTCCGGCACACACAGCGAGCACAGACATCGGGACAGCGCCGGTGGGAGGGGCGGGGAGCTGTCCTTATAAAGTCTATAAAGACTTCTTTATAAACTCTGTTTTCTGGAACATAATGGAAATTGATGTCCTACAGTGTACGGCATAACATACTTAAGAACCTGTGGGATATTCCAGTGTATGTGTCCTCCCTGTACGACAGCTAAGGGCTACACTGTAAAAAAAAGGAAACTGAATATATAAAGGTAATGTAAATGTGTATGTTTATATACATAACTGTATGCACATAAATGAGTTTTACATGTTTGAATATAGAAGTGCCAGAAGGAAAGCAGATTTGACTTTGTATTAATTTTAGCTCAGAAAAATATTCGTTAATATATTCCAGCATGTCATGTAATCGTGGTAGTGACTGAGGCAGGAAGACCTTTTTCCATGGACATGCAATAACAAATACCTGGTATGAGCTTTGAATGCTATTTTCTTCAAGCAAGCTGTTTATTTGATAGTAACAACTGAGTGTCCCTTGGAGGTGCTGCTGCAATCTTTGTGAATAAAAATAAAGCCAGCCTTTTAGAGTGAGCTGTTGCTTGTTCACTGTGCAGTAACAGTTATGAGCAACAACTGGGGACAGCCTACCTTCTCAAAGTAAAATTCCTAAAAAAATACCATACCAGAATATCATCAGTGTTCCTCAAAGCTCAGTTTTAGGGCCAGTTCTGTTCAATATGTTGATTATCAATGATCTGGATGTAGGAGTGGAATGCACCATGAGCACATTTGCTGATACCAAACGGGGGAGGTGCTGTTGTCCCTCTTGAGGGACAAGACACCTTGCAGAGGGATCCTGACAGATTGGAGCATTGGGCAATGATTGATGGGATGAAATTTGACAATCCCAAATGCTGGATCCTACACCTAGGATGGAGTAAAACCTGGCATGAATATAAATTGGGAGAGGAGTGGCAGGCTATTATTAGAAGACTGATCCAAGTTGGTTGAGGGAATGACTAGAAAGCCATTTGCTCTTTCTCAGTTTAGCAACTGAACAGAACAGTGAAGTTACGTGCATGAAGACACTTATATAAAAAAATAATGTAATTATTTAAATAACCCACAATTTTTGGATAAGTTGAAGGAAATGGAAGGATGGCAGCAGTCTGCATTAGAAATAACTTACTATTAAAGTAAAGCAAACAAAATACAGTTCATTTTGAATAATGTTGTCGAACATTTTTGACTCTTCTAGTCTGAAGAGGGAATCACATTAATTGCTTCATTAAAAAAAACCCTTTCAATAAATACCTTGAAAGTGTAAAGTTGGTACACTATTAGCATAATAGGAATTAAAACTAGGAAAGCTCTGTGAAAACATCCCCAGTATTCCACCAGTTGCCGGTGGCAGCCTGAACCACACGATGGCAGTGTGCTGTTGGCTAAAGACAGGGACTCTGCTAAACCGGGCTGAGCAGCAACTTTGTTTAATGTACTTTTACCTAGGGTTACTGAAACTTTTGTCTTTTAGGCTCATCGAATCCTAATTTTAGCACTAGGAGGATTTCCCCAAGGATCTGGTTAAATATATCCACAAAGAAGCTCTTTGAAAAACACCAGGAGCTTCTTTGCAATAAACCCTGGAGCATGAGAGTAAACTTAAAGAAGTGGCAGCTTCTTCTCAGTTCCAGACTCCATGACCTTGTGAACACTAGATCATCTTTGGATGCTAAATATAACTCCGTGTTTCCACTCCTGCTGGAGCCAATATTAAAACTGTTGTAACATTTAGTGAGAATTAGATTAGCCTTATAATTAGAGACAGCAAAGAAAGAGCACAATTTTAATGTGTTTTGTAAGAAACGCCAGAGAATGGCTTTTGAAGGGCCATTTGCAAAAGTCTGGGTCAATGTGTGTGACTCCCTTCAAAAGTTGGGCACTCTGGTTTCAGAGGCCAATGCCTCTCCTGAGGTGGAGAAAGAGGCAGCAATTAACTTCCTGACCGATGGGGAGAAATGGAGTGTCCAAGTGCTTGGAGTCTGATCTTTTCTTGGTGTCAATTAGTGGCACTGCTAAACTGAGTGTTTCTTGGAAGCTAAGATTTTGTACATGACCTTTTGCCTTGGTGGTTAACTGCCAAGTCAAATATTCTCTGCAATGGGCTTAGCTGTTCAAAGCACAAAAAAAGGAGAGCAGGGAGAATGACACTGCAAAATTGCTCTGTCCCATTTATTAATTTGGCCTAAAATATTCTTATCCATAATCCTCAGCATAGTTTTAAAAAATTGCAAAATAGAGTATGCAGAAAGTGCGACAGGATTTTCAGCGGGGAACAGCCCATCCCTCCCTCCTCTCACATTTGTTGAAATTTAACTTTCTTCCAATGTGTAATGAGGGAGTGTCACAGTGTGGTTTGATAGCTGAGTTCTGCTAGATTAGAGGCAAAACAAACTCCAGAATTAAGACTCCTTCCCTTCCCCTAAACAGTTCTGAATGGTTGTAGTGTTGTAGCTTAAGGCCTGATGAACCTTAGCTGCTACACACATTGGTGAGAGGGGCTGTTTCTGAGGAAAACAAACTGGTCATTTGGGCTGAGATTTTCAAAGGTGGGCAAAATGTTTGAGCTTTAAACTCTGCTGGGTTGTGCAGCCCAGCTTTTTTAGAAGCTGTAGAAAAATCCCAGCTCTGTGGGTTTACAGGCAATTATGCAAACAGACATTAAGAGGAACTTGCACAGGTGCAGCCAGTATGTGCAGCACCTTACAGTGAACACGAGGGCTGATCTCCAGGCAGTGGAATCCCAGCTGTGCAGCAGAGCAGGCCACAAAATCCAGGAGCTGCTGAGGCCATGCCTTTCCTGAGAGTGCCTTAGGGACAGGCTGCAGCCTGGGTGGGCAGCTGACAACAGCCACCCACTTCTATCTTCAAACTATTTCCTAAGTGACATCATCTGTTCATAACATCAGATTTAAAGTTTTAAAGTACTTCCTGGTATTTAGTATAAACAATTTTCATCCTTTTATCCTGTTACTGTTTTTTTAACAGTAAAAAATTATCTCCCATTGCTGTGAGTCTGACCCCATATTCCTCAGATTCGTGTTGAACGTTGGGTAACACTGGTTACACCCACAATTAGTGAGCTGCTGCCTTCTGAAGGTAATTAAATATGTACTACCCAAGCACCTTAATAATTTCCACTCTTCTCTGAATCCCTTCCAATTTCCCATTAGGCTTTGTTGCAGTCATAAAGATTAACAACAAAGATTTAATCCTGTTTCTCAATTTCCAAGTCATCCTAATGTAGCTCAAGACACAACATAGTTATCACAAAGAGAACAGCAGGTTCAGCAAGAGATTAAAAGAGCAGCATGATTCTGAATAAGCTGTAAACTTCTTTAGAAAAATAAAACTGAAGGGCCACTAGGAAAGGATTAAGGGAGCCATCCAGAGAAAACACCAGTGCTAATGTGTTTCATAGTATCAAAATGGCATTAAGAATTTTCAACAACCTAAATCTATGGGATAGTTAACAAGATACACAAAACAAATACATGATAAAAGTATGGACTTTCCAGTGATGATATTTCAGCAGAGATTTTCCAAAAGAAGGTGAGAATTTGGGGTCCCTCTGTCCTTTTGCTTCTGAAAATCTTTTCTATGTGAAGAGACAACAAGGAGCAATCAATGTAGTTCTTAAATGATGTGTGTTTATGCACATATTTGTGCACTAGATACATGAGATCTTTTGGATCAGTTTAGGAAAGGAAAGATCAGATTTGTCCAGCTGACTGTTCAGAGTTTGCAGGTGGTAGAAGAGTCCAACATCTTTCATTCAGAATTTACTGTATGTACAGGATATTCAAATTACTCTGCCTGAAGCTTCCTTGCATTTGTTTTCCTTGTGCACCATTGGGACATTGTTGCTTATCTAAAATGTAATCTTTCTGCATTACCAGTGTCAGATTCTAGATATGCATCACCTTTCACAGTGCTGTAGGTCTCAAATGTAACACTGGGAATGGAACAGTGAACTGGCTTCAGGTTTACACTGCAGGAATTAGAAGCAGAACTTGACTGATGTCCTCCACAAAGGTAAGCTTGCATATCAACTTGGCTGAAAGAAAAAGATCGCATTGTAGGACACAGAATAATCAGCTGGAACAGTGCCATTGGCTATTAAGAAAGCTGCTTCATTTATGCCTGAGAAGAAAAGGTAACCTAAGGATACAAATTTATTGTAAAATTCAGGCCTTGGCACAAAGAGGGTTTGGGCTGAGCATTGTGGCTTTTGTGAAATGTTAAGGGCATGGTCTCAAACTTATGCCTTCTCAGATTGGTTCAGATTTTTGTTCAGATTTTTGTTGATCTTGAATTTGGATTTTGTGTGTAGTTTTGTTTCTGTTATCGTATGCTCAGTTCATTGCCAATATGGTGGCAATTGTGATTTTGGTTCTATGTTACATGTTTGGGTCTGGAGGGGCAAATGAAAGTGATGTTTATCAAAAAATGTTACTGGATTCAGGTTTGCCTGTCTACCCAAATATTATGTATGTATGTTTTGCAAGGAGTTGATTTCCATTTTGCTCTTGCCTGAGTATGTTTAACATCCATTAGCTTTAAAGAGGGTCATGCAAGGGTGCTGAGGGGCAAAACAAGCACTGCACAAACAAAATAGATAATGGGAGTGGATTTCTGAAGATGATATTGTGCCATTCTGAAGATGTCCTTGACTGTTCCAGAATGCTTAGATAGCAACAGCTGCCAGGAATGCTTTTATCATCCCTGTTTGCCCAAGAGTCTGCAACCTTTCCTTTCAGAGGTTGGCCTTTCAGGGTTTTCTGTGCCTCCATCACCTCCTGAGGAGATTAGAGGAGTACATGGTATCTGGAGTAACACACTGCAGTCATTGGAAACTTTGGCTGCTGTGGAAAGTGGTTGCTGCCTTATTTAAAGAAAATGATTCAAGTGTTCAAAGTCCTGAAGAATTTGGATCCAGCATGATTTTGAAGTCATCTCTCTGGATGACTTCTAACTGCAGAAGTTGATGTTGCAGGCTTAGAGGCTCCTGAGCATCCTTTCCCTGCTTTTAACTTTGAGGGAATTGGATACAAGGATTTAGGGAACTTTGAGCCAATGGGAATGAGTTTAACTTGCATGTTGTGCAGCTTTTGAGCTTTTGATATTGAGCATAATGTTTTTCTCTTCTCATGGATTTTCCTACAGAAATGATTGTTTTCAGTAGGAAAGAGTGAGGAGCCTCTACCGGGGAAACTCTGCAAAGAATTTAATTTGGGCCTTTTTAGCTGAGCTTTGTAGGTTTTTAGTTTAGTGGGGGTGGAATGCCTGCTAGTTTGTGGGGATGGCTGTCAGACAAACAGTCTGAAGTCGGAGTCTACCTGTTGGTTACCTGCAAATAAAGACACTGAGCAGAAATTCATGCCTCAATGGATTCATACTATTGCATCTCTTTTCATATTCAGGGTGGGTGTCTCACATTGACACTAACAAACTCTTCTGAATTCTCATTAGATTTTGTATTCTAGAGAGAGTTTAGGTGATCTTTCCCTTAAAGATTTAAAATTTAAAATGCTTTCCAGGCTTATTGTTGTGATTTATTTATTGTGACAAGTGACATTACTTACATGAAGGTATTCAAAAGACCTCTTGCTGGGATAAAAAGAAATCCAACTGGCATCAACCTAGACCTTTGAAGGTATTTGAGCACTTCAGTCCCTGGCATTGCCTTTCTCGATGTCTCCAGCAAGCCTTGTAGCTAAACCAAGTCCTCAGTTCCAGAATTCCCTCAAGCAATTTATAGGGAAGGGCTGGGTAACCCAGAGCAGCTCCACATATGTCAGCTGCTTGGAGAGAAAATCTGACTGAACAAGACAGGAACATCAAGAACTGTGAGGAGAACCAAGATGGCCTTGGAGCAAGCAGACACTTCCATTTGGACTCCTAAACATGTGGGCATTTTCTAGAATTAGGGGTATGTCTAAATCATATTGTGTGAACACACCATGGGTGTGTGAACAGGAGACATGAAGGAAGTGGTAGATATGCCTGCAGAATGCTGGTACTTCCTCAGCATGATCTGGAAAGGTCCTGAACCTGCATGTCTTGATAGCAGGAGAAAGTTCAAGTCTCCGTGTTGGAACATCAGAACACCTGTTTGACTGGCACCTCTCTCTCACCATACACATCTGGACAGCTTTTGGCTTAGGTGTGCTCAGAGCATCTGAAAGGATCAGAAATCACAGGCAGTGAACACACAGAGTCACACTTTCAAAATCCTGCTTCTGTTCCTGAGGCCTCAGCTGGAGCTGAAGCTGCAGGGAGTTTATTGGCTGTGCAGGAGTATCAGCATCTGCCAGCTGGCAGTAATTCGGGTACCTGCAGACTTAGAAATATGATACAGCAGCACTTGGTGAGAGCAGTGGTCCCTGACCAGTGAAAAAAGGAACCTAGAAAGAGGCCACTCCACCACTTTTATCTGGTGCTCCTGCTCAGCTGTACTGGTTGAGAAGGGCCAGCCACATATAAAGAAACACTACAAACAAAAGAGCCTATAAGGAGGAGACTTAGAAGCAGATTGAAAGGAATAATGATTGTAATTACTCATCTAAATTTGTATTTTTTCCTATAAACTTTACCACATTGATGGGAAATTATGGTATGTATCCACATAAAACCTGGTCATGCATAACACACAAAATTTCAAATATAAGTACAACTGCTTCCCTTCTTTGTCTGTAATAACTCTATGTATCCAGCCATTCAAGGTCCTTAAAATTGCAAATGCCTGTAGGAAGTCACAGATTTAAGAGTTCTAGCTCAGGGCAAACTTAATTTTTTTCCCAGCAAAAATCCTTGTAATTGCTAACAGATTCTAAAATCTTGCAAACACATGAGTACACAGAAATATCTATTACAGGGAAAGACACTTGTGCCAGTAAAGTTGTCAAAGGACCTGGAAATGGAGATGACTTCACAGCTGGTTTTGAAAAGCAATTTCACAATTATCTCCTGTGATTTTCATAAAGGATTAGGTGCCTCTGTGGGTTTGAAAATCAAGATAACGATCTAGCTATATCCAAGTACTCTAAATGCTCTTTCTGATGTTCAGCAGCTGCAGCTCAGAGGAAGCAGCAGTGAGTTTGGCTCTTTGAAAATCTAAAATTAACCATTCAGAATTAGTGAGCACTTCTGAACTATTGTTGTCCCAACCTTAAGTCTTGAGGGAGACAGAAGTCTCCCAGATCCCATCCAGTGCTGTTGAAAATGAGTTACAGATTTCTATGAAAAACTGACTTTACAACCCCTGGTTTAAGTTACCTCAAGTGCAAAATTGAGATGATGAGAGTTAAGTGTATTGCTTGTATGGATTAGATATCTAGTACTGAATAGTTCCAAGAAGGAAGGGTAACTATGAAGAGTTATTTATGGTCACGTTCAGATTGCTTACATGTCCATTGTCTGCATGATCTGTTTATAACTGGGAACACTGTTTTAAATTAACATAATTCCAGGCCCGTTTATCTGCAGAAAGTGTCCCTCATCTTGCATGGGTGAACAGGAAAATGTATTTGCTACAAGCTCCCTATTTTTCCCTGTAGCCATATACATTATTTCATGTCTTATTAACATAATCTATCTATGGTGAAGTTTATAGGCCTTGACAGATAGCACCTCTGGTGAGAAAAAGGATGACAGAGAAAATTTACTTTTACAAAGTCAGTCCTTCTGAATCTCTTCTTAGGCAGCTTGACACCAAAGGCTATAAACATAGTCGGGAATCTGAAACCTTTTCTGCAATGACCTTGTTTTCAAAAATACTATTCTTATCTCCTCATGCTTATTCTTCTCCAGGCCATGACTCCTCGCTGTAAACTCCTCACCGTGTGCTCCTTCTGTTTCTTTAACAGTATCTTCATAGTTACTTTTTTGTTTACTACCCATTTTTGTTTAAGTCATGCAACCTGAAGGCCTACTTTTATGCTAGCACCAGAATTATGTTAGTGAACCATTTGATATGATTTAAACTTGTCATTTCTGACTGTTTCTTTTCCATTTCTTTGGAAGAAGCCTATTCCAGGAGGAGGACTGCTTCTGCATTGAGCACAGCACTAAATTATAATTTAATGGCAGTGGTTTTGTACATTTCAGTTTAAAATGGCCCATTCTTTATATTAGTAAAAAGAAGGTCCCTACTTTCTAAATAACAGAGCAGTCATATGGAAGCTTAAGGCAAAAGGTTGAAAATACAGTTCTTTGGAAGAGACATGTCAAATAGATTTGAAGAGTGTTTTTACACATATTTCACTATTCACAAACACTGTCAAGCATTTCTTTTTATAAGAAATGTTATGCTGCCATTCTAAACAAACCAAATGCAGGTTCCTGTGGCTTTTTTATTGTGCCTACACCCTGCCCATATGACAGATACTTTTTGCAGAACTGATTGAAAGATGCCCCTACATTTCCTCTCATTGCCCTGTGCTTCAAAGCCAGCAGATCTTGGATGGACAAAGATCATCTGAGGTGTAAATGCATTAATCTCAGTGCATTCCCTCTCTTTGGCTTTCCAAACGTCCTTCCTGAGATCTGCTGATGTTGCAGGATTCTGGGAGCAATCCAGTCTCCTTTTCAGCATGACCTCTCTCTGGTTTTTTAAATCCAAACTTCTAATGTGTAGCAGCCTTCTTGAAAAACCTGAATCCAAATTCTGTGACAGCCACTGTGGGGATGTACACACAGTTCCTGTGTAACAGCACAGGTGAAGGATGTGCTGGCTATAGAATATCTGCATTAAAAACATCAGTATATATTACACCCTCCATTATACAATTCCCAGCCACCAAGGCAGCTATCACCGAACTTGATTTAAAATTATTAACATCAAACAATTAAAAAAAAATATCACTGGGAGATTTTCCATTGATTTAGAAAGACTTTGGATCCAGAGGAGAGAAGCTGTGACCCGGGTTTGCCCTCATGTCTCAAGTACAAAAAGGCCTGCAGTATTCTTGTGCTCAAGTGAAAATCCTGGTTTTATAAGGCACACATGTACACAGAGTAGTAAAATAATAATCTATGTCATTTTCTAAATGGTAATCTTCACCAAGAAATAAAAATCAGATCTTTTTTTGCAACTAATGGGTTTAATGTTATGGGATTCTTCTTTCATCAATGGAAAAGAAAATTATTATGATTTCATTACTTTTCTTCAAGGAATTAAAGCATCATTTTCCTGGAAGTTAAGTTTAAGAAAGTGACTGCATTTAAACAAGTATTAGTTTTTCTCCTGAATAAAATCTTGGTTCATTGAATTACCAGACCTGAGCAGTTTAGCAATAATTTAGGCTAAACACTTAGAGGAATGTCAACAACATTTTTTTCTGCTGGAAAAGAAGACTAAAATAATAAATCGTTATTACAAATACATCGAGCAAATCCAACAGATTTAATAGGAGGAAGGATGTTCCTTGCATTGCGTGTGCCATTTTAAAGATTTTGGTGCAGTTTTGTTGTAATTAAATGAGAATGAAAAAATAAAGGACTTCTCCAGCTCACAGCTTTATGCTTCACCAAAGCAAGATTTGAGTCATGGTTTCTGATTACAAAGATATTTTAAGGCAGTAGGGCTATCTTTACTTTTTTTTTTGAATTACTGAATTCTAAAGTCAGAAACAAGTTGTATTCTCATTTACATTTGTGTAAATACAGGAAATGGCTTATTTTTTTTCCATTTTTTATATAGCTGTTGTAATTAATTCAATATTCATTTATAGAAGCTAGATATATTGGATATTTCAGTGATACTAATCTTGTAAAATGAACTACTTTTCTTAAAAATAGTCATGTCAGTAGATGACTGTTGGGTTGTTACTTATTATATAATTTGACTTTTTTCTTACTTGCTACTACTCATGGTATTCCCTCCTCTTTGAAGGAATATTACAACTTATTGATTCATAGTCTTTTTTTTAGCATACTATACTCCATGTTCAGAAATTGTAAAAAAAGTGGTATTGATGTCTTTCCCCAGGGAAATTTTAAAACAAGTGATGGAATGGTATAATCTTGTGGAATTTGCATGCCTTTAGCGATTAGGGAGGAAAAAAAATTATCATAGGTCTTGTGCAACCTATGGTGACATAAATTAGATGTTGAGTGGAAAACCTCACTCAGTTCATTTGGGATGTTCTGTACTTCCATTTATATGTGTATGCCCTCATTAAAGATTCCAAAAATAGAACTATGTGGGATTAAAAGAGAATGTGCAGAGAGGAGTAGCACATCAAGGTTTTGAGAAAATGTCAGTGATGCTCATGACACCATTCATTTCAGACATTTTACCCAAGAGTAAATCAATGACTCACAGTGGTGACTGACTGATAATTTAGCCTTTTAGTTTTTACAAATGTATTAGTTATCAGAATTTTCTCAAATGTTTGTAAGAACATACTTCAACCAGTAGATTCCTCATAAAATATCTATCTCTACTATGTCTAGGAGCATTTCTATTTTTCCTTCCTGTGTGTGATTTACTGTGCTATTTCTGCCCATGACTGAATAAATAGTACCATTTGATGTTCTAAATTTATTTTTCTACAAGATATTTTTTTAAAAGAAGTTATGCTCTGAAAATATCCAACATCACTTATATCTGCAGATTTATATTTCATGAGCATTCCTAAGACATATCTTTGTAAAACATCTGTTACAAGAGCTTTGCCTTTTATTTTTTGAATAATATTCTCAGAAGTAAAATTGAAATTATATAATATTCATATAAATGATGTTCATATATATGAAATGTTAAAAGTTGTAAAGCCTATCAAAATATATTGTAATGAAAAAAAAATCAATATTTACCAGGTACTTCTTAAGAGTGTCAGAAGGTTTTTGCTTATTTTCATTTCCCTGCAAAATCTAAAATGTCCCTGCTGCATTTAGATGTCAGATGGAAGCTGGAACTCAATGGAACTCCTTAGGATTTACTCCAGTAAGTAATCAGTTTGTCCAGCTTAGGTGGAGCCACAGATTGCTCTGTATACTGCAAGTAGCTTCTGCTGTTATTTCTCATTTACTCTATGACTTTGCTCCCCTCCATTTCTGCAGCTGGCCTTTAAACTTCTTTCATTCCTCTGTACATTGTGTGTGTCAGTGGGATCACTTCTACCCCCTAGACAGAGGGTGAGATGGATGAAATATGATGTGTATCCCAGCTCCCACTTTTCCCGTTTATTCTGTGCTAATCTGGAGGATCTGGGTGACATTTTTATTAGGTTTGGATATTTTCCACACAGTTTCTCAAACATCTTAGGAAAAAATCCCCAAAACCATTAAGCTGATATGTCCCTATGTAAAACCTAAATGTCTGTTTATGAGCAATCAGTCTGTGGAGACTACATATAATTCTAGATTCAGACTTTCCCCTTGGATTCAATTTGTTTTGGGTATCATGTCAATCATGTGTTGCTTGTCTTTCAGCATGCTGCCTTTACTTTCTAGTATCTAACTGGCCCACAGGAAGCTTCAGAAAGTAGTTAGGAAGGAGCCTGGTAGCTCTCATGTTCTGTGTATTTCTGTGATGACATTTTTATCTGTCACAGGTGCACAGTGACTAAACGGACTTCCAGGTCACTTGATGAGTCTGATAATTTTCTGAGTCCTTTCCCCTTTACACTGGCAAATCTTCATATTCTTGAGCTGCTGCAAGATCTTTTTAAGGGACAGAACTCCTCCTTACACTGCAAAAAACCCTGCAATTTTGCTAATACTGTATAATTCAGTCTGCAAAGCAAGGGTGTGAACAATGCTACCTAAACTTGCATCCTGAGAGGTACATCTTTCTCTGGAGCAGAGAAACAAGACACAAAGTAGGCAGATGACTTGCAGAATTTTGTCCTACCCAACTGCAGTTCCTTGGTTTCAGAGGTGGCTGAGCCATCTGCCACTTTTATTGACTTCAGTGGGAGCCAACATGCTCATCACTTACTTAAGCAGTGTATGTGTTCATGGGAGCCATGCCACAAAACTAAGTTAATTGTTTGATATATTTAAATGCTTTGTTTCTTTTAGAGTGATGAGCAATGAGTGGTGAAACAAGCCAATATGGATCCACAATCTGGTTGATATTTTAAAAATGCCTTGACAGAACAGCATTTTTTACTCTGTATGGATGGGTACATGTTTGGAGAGTTATAGATGATGGGGTGACAGTGTTGTTATATAAGAAATCTGTTTCTTCTGGGATTTTGTTTGTTTGTTGGAGGTTTGTGTGGGGGTTTTTTGTTTTCTTTTGCTTTGGCTTTAATACATCTAAGGTAGAGGAAGGGCAATGAATTTAAGGAAAAAATGGTGTTCAGGACATACAGTATGAGTGGAGATTTTTGGGACTGAACTTACCTTTTAGTTCTGTGCACACAGCAGCTACCACAGACCACTGGGTCCATGAGAAGACTAGAGAATATTTATCTTTTGGGAGTGCTGGTCACACCCAGCCAGTGTGAGGACTGTCATACTTGAAAGTACTCTCGAGATAAGTAAGTGAGCCAGAGATCTGTGAGCTCAACACACTTTCAGTGCCACCAGCCCAGCAGTTTTCCTGTAAAACCATCCTGCTGAGAAATGCTGGAGAATCCTTTGCAGGCAGTGGTTCCAGAGTGATACACTTCCGACACATGTTGGGATATTGGGAATGAGAAATGTATAAAAGACAGGTGAAAATTATATAACCCGTTCCTTTTGAAGAAACCCTTCATGTTCCTTCATGCACAATAAGCTTCTTTATTGAAAGGCTGTGACAGTGATGAATAGTTTTTTGTTTTTCTTATCTTTATAGAGATTTCTTGAGTATTAAAATAAAAGTCTGGTTTTAGGGAGGGGAAAGATAAAATTGCATCCAGTGAAACAGATTGCCAGTTGGCTTTGCAATAAAAATAATTTCTAAATTTTTATCCCAGGAATAAGCAGAAATGGAGAGGTTAAAGTGCTGTAAATGTGTAAAATTGAACAGCTGGAATGGAGGAGACTGCAATAACAGTTATACACGTGACAAACAAAAACCAGGTATTGTATGTTTAGTGATGCTCTAGAAACTACGTAAGAGGAAATTTTGAAGTCAGAAACCATTACCCTAGGAATTTTAATTGAGCAGATGAACACAGTGCTTGATGAGGGGTTCCTGAGTTGCCAAGATGCAAGGCATGCTTACCTGCTTTCTATTCTTTTGTTTTAAATGTGGTGTAGTTTATTTAAAGATTCATCTCTCCCTGGTGCCAGTGCTCAGCTGGGTGTTGGGCTTCAGTGGCTCACTGGTTTCTGTGTCTGTGATAATGTCTGTACATCCTGTTGCCAGGTGCATTGAAAACAATATTCAAATAACTGTATTTTTTTCAGATCTCTCTGCCTGCTGTTTCCAGCTCACTGATTCTCAGTGCTACTCCATCAGTGCCTCACTTAGAGTCTGGTACTCAGGAGTGAGAAGCACATAGCCCTTTTCACTGACTACACACAGTTCTTTGCAGCTCTTACAACATGTGGGAATGACCCTGAGAGGACACTGTGATGATCTCCAATTCTCTCATGAATTTTTTATTGATGCTAATGGAGAACATGCATGTGGTAGCTCTGCTAAAATCAGGGCTAGGTTAAGCAGCTATTTTTCTTGCACTGTCAGTTTATGCCAGTGTATCTGAACCCTTTGTGTGATGAATGGAATGGTTTGAGGCTGCAGCTTTCTGGAGATTACCTAGGTTGCAGACAGAGACTACAGTGTATTAAATCACTTCTTGATTGCTCCTGAGCTGTTCATTCCCAAGCAGATGCAAGGGGGGAATTAACAGCAGAACTGCCTCAAGCTTCTGCAGAAATCCTGCTTTTCTCCATAGTCAGAGTAACACCATAACAACTGAGCTGGTGCTTGAGTTGAACACTGATGGGTGCCTTGGCTGTCTGACACAAAACCACTTTGATGTTTCAGGGTGAAAAAAAGGTTCTTCCTTTCTGCTGCTACTCCTCTGTAGTGTACTAAGCCAGCTGATGTCACTTCCCTGAGAAGGAAAGAAATTCTCTCCAGACCCACACTAAAATTGACTCTTGTGCAAGGGACAAGACAAGGTGTTTGTAGGAACAGGTGTTCAGAGGATGTAGATGACAACTCGTAGCATCCTTTTCAATATTTTACCATCCATTTTTAAATCTTGATCACTATCTTTTGACTCATTTTCTGTTATGCTTATAAGATAATCTTTAAACCCACAGATTCCAAACAACCTTGCAAAATGACCATAAAAATGACAAACTCCTTATGGAGTAAGTAACAAAAATGAAGCCTCTTCAGCTCCAGGGCAGGCTCACTTGAGATGGTGACCTTTTCAAAAAGTGGTTTTTTTTCACATGAAATGTACTTTTTTTTTTTCATTTCCAAGGGAGAGAGAGATAAGAGAAAAAAATTGCAACATTTTATTGTTCTATAGTTTATTTTTCGATGATTTTTTTGCCTTTATAAAACAAAATTAAATTGAAAGTGCTCTAGTTCTTAATTTTATATTTCAGGTTGAGAATCTAATTTTACTTCAATTGCTTTTTTTTTTCTAAATGTAGTTCCTCTCATTAGGTTTTAAAAGGACATACTAAGCTCTCTGGAAAAGGGTCTAATTTCTGAAACTAGCAGTCAGTCACATGCCTTCAAATATTCTTCTTCTGCATTATTCAAAACACCTACAGCTGAGTGCGTAACTTAGGCAACCTGGCTTGATATTGAATAATGTAGTCACTGCCATGACATTCGGAAAGATGTCTGTACCCAGTAAATGCTATTTTTGTGTGTTGTCTTGTTGCTTGAGGGATCATGAAAAACTAGCCTGAGTACTATATTTTTTTCCCCAGAAAGTTTATGATTTGGATATGTCTTTACGAGTTTCTTGGTTGCTTCTTTTCTTTTCCTCTGCCTTTGTTAATTACCTCAATACATGTTTAAAGCCTACCATTAATTGCTATTGAAGTGCATTTAATCTGAAGCAAAAGTTTCTGCTGTTTAAGTCTCTTTGTCAGGAAACCAAGTACTAGAGTTGTTTGGTTTCTTATTTCCGAGGCTGTTTAATGACAGCATAAATATTCAGCCTGACTCTGAATAGGTAATTAAAGCTGACTCTAGGCCAGATGTTCCCCTTTGTTGCCTGGTGTGGAGCTGAGGGAAGAGCAGGAAGCGGCAATTGCAGTGCCCGCTGTCCCACTGCACGCTGTCCTTGTCTTTGTTAATTGCATGAGGGATCCCCACGTTACTGAGTGTCCCCAAGAACGGGTTACTCCCATGTGAGCAGTGGAATGAGCTGCTGTCCCACCATCCCAGCGTGCTCCTTCCCTCTCTCCTCCTCAACAGTTTGAAAAATCCCTTTGTGCCGCTGATTTCGGGAGGCGGGAGAAATGAGTCCTGCATTTTCCCTGGATGAGACTGGATTTCAGGATGAGACAGTTCTTTTAAGTGTGTACAGGGTGGGTGAAGGCTTATGAGATGAGCCAGGTGTACAGATGTGAAGAAATTTACTGCTTTAACTTTAACTTTTGTGCCACACCTTCAGTCCTCAGAGGCAATAAAGCTTACAGGGAACAGAGCAAATGCCATGAGATCAAGAAACCAGGGAACAGATAGAGGGAGGTGCTGAGTAAGCACCTGCAGTGCCGGGGGCTTTGCTTCAAAATTGCCTGGTTCCCAGGGGTTTCACAGGGACCCCACCTTGTGGGAACAGCTTTGGTGAGGGTACTTGGGAGAACTTTGGGTGGATTTTAGATTGGATTTTCAGTGTCCTGAATATGAGTGACCTCCTGAGCTCAGGAGTCAGCAAGCAACCGAGGCTGTGCTTGGAGTGAATACCCTTGTTTATTTCAAGTGAAATGCTAGCAGTGCTTTCAAAATATGAATGGCTGCTGAGGGTGGCAAGTAAAGGAGAATTACACCATGAAGCACGGATGGAAAAGAGGAAAAACCTTTTTTGGCTTCAGGATTGTTCATGGGAGGGTACCAGCCTTATTTTTATTCTCTTGTGTTTGTAATGGCTTCTTACTTAGTTTGGAAAACTTAAACTTCATCATGGGTCAAGTGACAGTAGGGGTGTCTCTCTCCCAGGTCCTGGAGACCAGGAGCTAAAAATCACTGGAAACAAGAAGTTCTTGGCCTGACAGCACTGCAGAACCATGTGGGAGAGTTCACTAGGAAGACAAATATAAAGGATCCCTTGCCGTACAAGCCACCCCGTAATACATGATGTCAGGGGAACCCGTCCGTGATTTCTGAATGTCCGGGCTAGCTGTACCTACACTCCCCCGACAACGCGGGGAACATCTGGGGTAACCTTCGCAGCCTTCTCACGCTCCGTCCCTGCAGGACTCCCGCACCCTTTTCCTGGCGCACAGGGCTGAGCCGGGATGTCACCTCCGGCCACAGAGAGGGGTCTCATTCTATGCCTGTCACCGCGGAGGGGTTTCCGCTTCAGTGGCCGTGAAATCCGCATCTGGGGCCGGGCCGCCCCTCGCAGACAGCCCCCCCGCCGGTGCCTTTCCTTGTGCGGCTGCGGGAGCGGGCGGGGAGGGGCGGCGCAGCCCCGCAGGCGGCTTGCACGGCCACTCAAGCGGAAACCCCTCCGCGGTGACAGGCATAGAATGAGACCCCTCTCTGTGGCCGGAGGTGACATCCCGGCTCAGCCCTGTGCGCCAGGAAAAGGGTGCGGGAGTCCTGCAGGGACGGAGCGTGAGAAGGCTGCGAAGGTTACCCCAGATGTTCCCCGCGTTGTCGGGGG